>CM037877.1:149185268-149508817 GCA_021292165.1 Shinisaurus crocodilurus | reverse complement strand
TGCGCCTCCCCGCCTGCCCATATCATGCTTGATGGATGCGCATCGCCCCCCCACACGCTAGCTCGCCCGCGGCGCAGCTCGCCCGCCGCTGCGCCTCCCCCCGCCCGCCTGCTCGACGCTGCGCCTCCCCCCGCCCGCCCGCCCGCTCGCTCGCCGCTGCGCCTCCCGCCGCCATCGCCACCCCCCGACCCCCCCGTCACCTACCTTCTCCGCGTCGCGTCGCTTCTGGAGCCCCTCCCGTGTTGTTTTGGCGGGAGGAAACAGGGCAACAGGGCTTAAACAGCCCTGTTGCCATGGTTTCCTCGGCAAAAAACAGTGCGGGGGTCCCGTCGCGTCACTTCAGGAGGAGGAGGAAGAGGAGGCAGCAGCAGCAGCAGCCACCAGGGCGGGGGGGGGGTAGGTTGGTGGTGGCGGCGCAGGGTTTTTATTTTTTTTCAGAGCAGGATTGCTTTGGAGAGGGGGGGGGGCGCTAAATATTATTTCACCTGGGGCGCCAAACTGCCCTGCACCGGTCCTGATTGCTCCCTTCCAGTATTAGGTATCTCTGAAGTAAGGAATATTGCTGTTAAAGGAATCATAGATCTACATGATCAGAAAAAATGGGGTGGGGTGTAGAGGAGAAATTGCTGTATAGACGTGGTGATGTGTTTCATCCTTGTTCCTAGTTAGGTAACCTTTCTGACAGAAAAGCTTGTGTTTCTGTGGATTCATGCTGTGAGCCAAACTGTTCATAGAACCTCTTATTAAATTTCCACCTTTACAGCCAAAAATTGAGCCCCCATCTGTAATTTTAGATCATGTAGGTTTGGTATGAGGAATGTTGTGATTACTCCTACTCTGTGTGAACTGCAGTGTGTGAACACCATGCAACATATCCACAGGTATTTCTCTTGAGACAACAGTGAGGGTAGTACCAAAGTTGTCAAGGTTGATTGCCAAGTCAACAACATAGTACTTGCCTTTCCAGTGCAACAGATAATGTGCAATCAAAATTAAGATTCTCTGGAATCTCTACAGGGAATGTTTTTATTCCATTCCCCTTGCCAAGCCTCACATTACAACAGGGGTTCTCAACCAGGGGGGCATTCCCCCCCCCGGGGGGATTTTAGGGTTTCAGGGGAGGAATTGGGACCACAAACTCCTACTGTTGGACTACTGATCTTTCTACAAATTACAATTCCTCAGATTGTACATAATCTACAGGACATCGCACCTTATTGTATGGCACAGATTAAATTAAAAATAAAGATAAATATTTCACTTTTTATCTGTGGAAATATTCCATTTATAGTTATTATATTATTTGGAATGCAACTTTTGAGTCAGACAATCTTGGAAGGGGGAATGACATTCTGACATATAGTGAAAAGGGTGCATGGGGCAAAAAAGGTTGAGAACCAGTGCATTACAACAATCTTCAGTGCTACACAATTATAAATTACAGTGTAAATCAGGCACAGGGAACCTCAGGCACAGGGACCAAATCCAGCCCTCCTGGGGTCCCAATGCATTCCTCTGGGGTTCTCCAGATGGCCCCACCCCTTCCCCACCCCTTCCCCTGGCCCCACCCCCTTTCTCCCAACCACTGATGATTGGGTGGTTTTCCGGCTTTCGTGCAGTTTGTTCCCCATTCTAAAAAATTGAAATGCCTCTGATAAGGCTTAGTTACTGGCAGTAAGAGCTTTAAGCTACAATCTGCTCATATTTTTTGGTATTTTTGGCTACACCCCTTTTGACTTTATCCCTGCTCACCAATGGAGTGTGACCCCCTGAGAGCTTCTCTGAAACTGAATTCAGCCTTTGGGCTGAAAGAGTTTCCCCACCCCTGGTATATAAATTGTATAACATATGTCTTGTATTTTCTCCAACACTACAGCTGAAGAAACCAGAACAAAACAGAAAGAAGACTTGAACAGTAAACCTCACCAGCACCTGAAGATTAAATAGTGTGTGTGTGTGTGTGTGTGTGTCTGTGTGTATATATATTCTTATGTAAAGTAATTGTTATGTATTCTATTTTGTATATATGTTGTTAGCTGTCTTGTGTGGAGAGTCAGGGTACAAATTTTCTAAAATAAAGGCATTATTTCTAAAACACATAGCCATTGTGTGTGTGATTCCCTGTCCCACTTTTTATTACACATATTTTACAGTTTTTGTGAATCAAAGTATTCTTTTACAATACTATTTTTTAGGTGGAGACAAATCCCAAAGCTTGTCAAAGGCTGGCTGAGAGGGGCTGTTGGAAATGGTGTATGTATATTATAAGTACTGCTTCATCTGTGAGAGGTGATTCTGCTAGTGGGACGGCACTTCCCAGAGGCCCTGATATACCTGCAGAAAGTGCCATGGGTGCAGGACCGGTGCAAGGCAGTTTGGTGCCCTAGGCAAGATCAGATATTTAGCGCCCCCCTTCCCACTTGAGAGCATTGTATTTTTTTTTCAAGGCGTTTCTAGCACCCCCTTTAGCCCTGCGCCCTAGGCGGCTGCCTAGTTGGCCTAATGGTAGCACCGGCCCTGCATGGGTGTGGATGTCCAGCTGGCAGGGTGGGAGACAGGGCATTTCAGGGGCATGTTGGGGGTGGTGTGCACGCACACACACATACAGAACTGAACTAGACATTACTAGACTGGAGACATGGAACTGCTACCATGACTGCTGGTAAACTAGCATAATGTGGCATAGGAAGAGATGTCATCATGCTATGCATTTCCAGAGCCCCTGCCACTGACATGAGTTGGGGCAGGGAAGTGCACGGTCCAATGATTTATGTGTTGCTTTATATTAGATGTTATCAAGAAGAGGGGAGGAAGAGACAGGGAACCATGTCAGTTGTTCTGTGTCTCTTCCAGTGGCCTGTTCCACCCATACTTATTCCTCTACTCACTCATTAAGGATCAAGAAATGATTTCCCACATAGGTTTGTGTGTGTGTGTGTGTGTGTGTGTGTGTAGGAGAAAAAGAGAGCACAAGGTGACATCACATTCGAGTTTGAGAAAAGTTGGAAGAGATAGAGGGGAGGGATATGAGTGGAGCAAGGGCAACATTTTCAGATGAACACAGGGAAGGCCAAATTGCTACGGCAAAAGGATTTGAAACAGCTGAAACATTAAGAAAGAATCAGAGTTGGTGTGGGCAGCAGAATACATTTGAGGAAGGATGGAGTGGGGAATATCTTCTTTTAAAAAAATCTTTGCACCCCTTATCTTCAGTATAGGGAAATTAACTGCCTAGGTTCCTGGTTGCTGTAAAAGTTACTGACAGGACACATGTAAATAAAAATAGCTCTAATTCTGTCTATGTCAGGTTTCACACCACTCTCTAGTGACCCTCTAGTGCAGTGTTCTCCAACCTTGGGCCCCCAGATGTTTTTGGCCTACAACTCCCAGCATGCCCCAGCCAGCTCCAAGGTTGGAGAACACTGCTCTAGTGTCTCCATGTCCCAACTGCTCCAGCCAGATATAAATAAACCTGAGTTGGAAATGATGGGTTGAGGTCGACATCATTATACTGAACTTGGGTTGCAACCCCAGCATCTAGGTAAGCCTGCAGTGACAAGAGAAGGCAGCCTGAGGAACTGCAACAGCATAAAGCCGCCTGAGACATAAGGGCACCAGCCAGTGGAGGGAGGGAAGGTTGGCCTGCCTGACTTCCCTGTTCCAGCAATTGACTTCTCAATGACTGGGTTCAGACAACATGATAATCCACACTCAAGGATTGAGTATGGGTTGAGTGTGGGTTGTTGTTGAACCATGGGTTATCATGTTGTCTGAGCCCAGCTATGCTGACAAGCCATGGCTTCTTAACCACAAACAACCCATGAAGAGAACCCATGGTTTGTTGGGTTGTGAACTGTGTGCTGTTCATCATGGTTTGTTATCTCAGCTGGGTTCAGACAATGTGATAACCCACGTTTCAACAACAACCCACAGTTCAATGACCATTCATGGTTCACACCCCTTGAGTGTGGGCTATCATGTTGCCTGAACCCAGTCAGTGACACCACAGCACCTTTCACAGCAGCTATAGCACTGGCAATCACACAGAGGGGAACCTAAACTTAACAGTGGGCATCCCTGGTTGACTGTGGAGCAACTACTGGGTGGGTTTGCACGATCATGGAGGGAAAATAAGCCACGGTGGCTCATTTTCCTTCCCTCCTTTCACTTTCCCTGTGCCATTTGAGAGCTGTCTAATTAGCATAATTACCCTTGCTGGTCATGGGTTGTCATGACAACCGATCCTGGCAAGGGTGGCTGGCTGGGGAGGTTTACAAACCACCCTGAAAACCATGGCTTTTGCTAGGCGCAAACCCTTGCTGGGTTCGGATATCACAACAACCTGAATCTAGCAAGGGTAATTATGTTAATCAGGCAGCTTGCAACCAGCATGTGTGGAGAGGGAAAATAAGCCACCATGGCTCATTTTCCCTCTGTGATCATGCAAACCCGGCCACTGTGAAGAGTGACCACATCACTGGCTGTATAGTGATGGCTAACCAGGAGAAGCCATTGGTGAGATGAATCCTCTTTCCTTATGGCAGCCTTCCCCAACCTGTTGTGTGGGACGTTATTAAGATGAAAGACCCAGGAAAATGGTGGTTAGTTATTCTGTTTGTTATCACAGCAATTAACTGCGACAGAACTATGCATTGGAAGGACTTGAGCTTTGAATTTAGCTGCAGAAATAGTGCAATCCTATGCATATCTACTCAGAAGTGCATCCCACAGAGTTCAATGGGACTTACTTCCAGGTAAGTGAGCACAGGACTGCAGCCTTAAGTGGCAGAGCCACGGCAATGTCAGCAAAGGAGCAGAATACTTAAGTTTTTAATCCTACAAGTGGAATCAAAAGGCCAGTTGTGTACTGTGGCGGATATTTTAAGCTGAGGTATTTTTGGCCATTCTTGCAGGGAGGAGTGGTGGGTGGCTTGGCTTACCATACTTAATAGATGAAATGTCCTAAGGCTTTCACTACTTATTTTACACTTAAAAACAAAAAAGCCTGTGCCAGTGGCCATAGCATAGTCCAGAGACTTCCCAAGATGGCCTCCCAAGTTCTGGCTGAGTTTCTTCTTCCTGTGCCATGATGTACCATCAGTTCCATTGGGATCTGGCACAGGAAGTGGAAACTAGGCCAGGACTCAGGAGCCTGTGGCAGAGACTCTTGCCAGGTGTGACCAGTGGCCAGCAAGGCTTTTTAAAGTGTACAAGTAGGGGAGAAAAGCCCTAATGCTCATCCACCTTGTCTCTAAAATAAGCTAAGCCACCCCCATCCTCCAAAGTCTTAGAAATCCACCTGCCCCCTTGAAAGCAGATGAAATTCCCCTCCAATGATCCACTATTTGCCTTTGGGCGAGATGATGATGGGTCTCTGAAGTCAAATCTCTGTGGTGGTAATTGTGCATCTTGGTAGTTGCAGTGCACATGCATGTAAATGTGCACATGTGACCAAAAAGTGCCAGTCACTGATTTCCTTTCATCCATCTCCACTTAACAGCCAGTTCAGAAGACAGATGTGGCTGAACAAGTTTGAGTTGCAGATATTCTATAATATATACAAGCAGATGCTGTGTGGCCGGGTGACCGGCCAGATGGGCGATTAACAAATGTAATAAATATGAATGGAATGTATGTGTGTGTGTGTGTTTAAATAAACTGTTATGCTCAATTTAGTGTGCTGGAGGTGGAGAAGTACCTTCAACAATGTGTAAAGTTGAGTGTGAATGTGTGATCTGGCCATGTTCCATGTTTCAAAATATAGGTACTGCAATCGCTCAAGAGCAATCCCTGTCTTCATCTGTGAAGTGTTGGCCAATATGCTGTACTTTATTATTTACAAAGCCAATACATGTATTTAAGTCACATAAGGTATGTCCATTTCAAACAACATTCTTCTCTTCTTCCAGCAGCTAGGCCTTGACCATAAGTTAGCTTTGTCATATTTGCAGAAGCTCATTGGACTCCCACAACCCTGGAGAAAAGACATGTACAAATGGCCTTCCTATTTAGTTGGCTAATGGATAACCGGGCTCAACAGAACCAGTGTTTCAATCTAGATTAAGATACTAGTTTGGAATATGACATCATAAGAATGTAAGAATATAGGAAGAGTCAGACCAAGGCTCCATCTGGTCCCTCATTCTGTTCACACAGTGGCCAACCAGCTGCCCACAGGAAACCCACAAGCAGGATTTGAGTGCAACAGATTTGGTGTCCATTGGCATACTGCCTGTGATACTGGAATTAGCATATAGCCATTGATAGCCTTATCCTCCATGAATTTGTCCAATACCCTTTTAAAACCCTCCAAATTGGTGGCCATCACTGCATCTTGTGGAAATGAATTCCATAGTTTAACTATGCACTGTGTGAAGAAGTACTTCCTTTGATCTGTCCTGAACCTCCCACCAATCAGCTTCATGGGATGACCCCGGATTCTAGTGTTACCCAGATAGGGAGAAAAATGTCTCCCTATCCACTTTCTCCACACCATGCATAATTTTGTACACCTCTATCATATCTCCCCTTATTTGCCCTTTTTTCTAGGCTAAACAATCCCAGATATTGTAACTTTTCCTCACGGGGGTGTTGCTCCAGCCCCTTGATCATTTTAGTTGCCCTTTTCTGCACTTTTTCCAACCCTACAACATCCTTTTTTAGCTATAGTGACCAGAACTGTACACAATATTCCAAGTATGGTCACACCACAGATCTGTATAAGGGAAGTATGATATTGGCAGTTTTATTTTTGATTCCTTTCTTAATTATGCGTAACACGGAATTTGCCATTTTCATGGCAGCCGCGCACTGGATTGACATTTTCATTGAGCTGTCCACCAGTAACCCCAAGATCTCTTTCTTGGTCAGTCACGACTAGCTCAGATCCCTTCAGCTTATACTTGGTTAGGATTTTTTGCCCCAATGTGCATCACTTTACACTTGCTTACATTGAACTGCATTAGCCATTTTGATGCCTTTTCTCCCAGTCTGGAGAGATCCTTTTGGAGCTACTCACAATCCCTTTTTGTTTTAACCACTGTAAATAATTTGCTGTCATCAGCAAACGTGAACATTTCACTGCTTACTCCCAATTCCAGATCATTTATGAATAATTTGAAAAGCATTGGTCCCAGTACAGATCCCTGTGGGACCCCAATGTTTACCTCACTCCATTGGGAAAATTTACCATTTATTCCTACTCTTCACTTTCTGTTCTTTAACCAGTCACTGATCACTGATCCATAAGCAGAACTCTCCTCTTATTCCATGACTGCTAAGTTTACCTAAGAGTCTTTGGTGAGGGACTTTGTCAGAGACGTCCATACATATAGATAGAAAGAAATGTTATATATTTATTTGAAACCAGTGTTCAGAGCAAACTCTGTTGCAGCCAACCCCAACCTGGTGCCTTCTAAATGTTTTGGACTACAATTCTCACTATCCCCATCCAGCAATGTGCCTGGTGCCTGGGATAATGGGAGTCCAAAACATCTAGAGGGTCTAGGATGGGAAAAGCTGCTCTAATGTGTACAACAGTTCTGTGAACCCATATTTAGCTTACACCAGCATTCTCCAACCTGGTGCCCGCCAGATGTTTTGGACTACAACTCCCAGCATTCCTGACTATTGGCCATGCTGGCTAGGGTGGATGGGTCTTGAAGTCAAAAACATTTGGAGGGCATCAGGTTGGAGAAGGCTGGCTTACACATTCAGTTTTCCAGTATGGCAATTCAGTGAATCCAAATAAGCATATAAGTGGAATTCATTAATGATGTAAATCTTCTTTTTTCATCACAGAGCCCTGTGCAATCTCATTGGCTGAAATGGAAAGTCAGAAGTTAGAAGTGAAAGGGAGCTCTGACAAGAATACAACTCAAAATGTGTCATCAAAACATGGCAATTCTGTTGAACTTAGTCGTAAGGCAGGATACGTTCTTGTTACAGATCCTTCTGAATTGGATTATTTTAATCCATTGCAATGAAATGCCAATTGTGTATCCTGAATGTAAAGGTAAGTCAAGATGGGGCAAGTGAATACAAGAGTTTAAACACGAGGGCACAATATTTCATTTAGATAATTTATTCATTTGTTTTTCTAGATGAGACTTGACAAGTTTTAACTCAACTTTTACGGCTATCATATCATAGCATACACATATCCTCCAGTTAATGTGTTTATGCAATCTGCAACACAAAATTTATTCAACATTAATTATTGACATTAACCGATAAGCAGACCTTTGCACTTTTGAACTTGAATGACTGACCATCCAACAAATGTCAGATAAATTTTCTGACCCTTGAATGTTAGGGATTTATAGCTCACTATCCCTCAAATAACGCTTTGATAGGGTTTTAACTCAACATTCTTTCTTTGTTTAATGTAAATTATCTGGACCACCTCATGCATTACAGCATTAGGTTCATATAGGTTACCTAGAATTCATTATGAACTTGCTTGAGCCTTCTCTTAATTCAAGCGCTACACACTCTCTCTCTTTTTAAAACTTATTTACAGCTCCAAATTCTAAATTATGTCTTAATAACCATTTCCAGTTTACTTGGCATTTCATTCACCTATGGCTTGCCATTTAAAATAAGTTACCGTATGTTCTGTTCCCTGTTGGAGTTGAATTAGCACTATTCTCAGTAGTCAATATCAGCAATTCCAGAAACGCTAGACCAAGTATTCTCTTAAAATCTTACAGTTGTGACCCGTGCCTGTACCCCCACTCCACTTCCCTATGTTGAAATTTAAATTGTAAACCGACTGGACAGAAACCTGTCTTTTTAGCTTAGTATTACTTTGAAAAAAAACCCCATACATTTATGGTGCTATGTAAATCATCATCATCATCATCATCATCATCATCATCATCATCATCATCATCATCTACCTCTTTCCTTACAGAAAGAAAGCAAAACCCATACTTTTAGAGGGATTCTACCCTTGGCTTTTTGTTTCCATTTGTAATATATTTGCCACATTCTTCCCAGAAATTACATGTAATTCTCTAAGCATGGCTAATGGTGCTTTCAGATCTCAGACCACAACAGGGATCAAATTCTATTTTAATGTGACCATGGATATCAAATAGATGAAGAATGAAAGTTCTCTGAATGTACAAGAAATGGATGGTCGGTTATACCAAGCTGCAGCAGTAAGTCAAATTTGCATGTCTTACCATTTTATAATCACATGACTGTTTTCTCCACTCCATGCATATGTATCTTTTAAGGTGAAATTAGACCTGATGATAAGTGTGTTTCTTGAAGAGACATGTTGTGTGTTGGGATGTTAATAACTGCTGCAGGGCCACCCTGGTTTTTGTTGGGACCACAGCATGTGGGGAGGGGGCTTAACCCTTTTCTCCCCTATTGTATTCCTAATGAAAATACACCCCACAGCAGTGGCTACTAGTCTCAGAATGCAACCCCCCACAGGCGCCTATTGGAGCTTGCCTTCTGGGGCTAATAGCCACTACAAAGAGATTTTAATTGGGATTTCATCAGGGGACAAAGGGTTTACCCCCTTCCCTGCATGCCATGATCCAACCAAACTGGGATCATGAACTATGGATGCACCTAACAAAGAGCAGCAGGCCTGCATCTTGTAAGTATTTGATTTTCCTCCTGTTCTTCTTACACATTGATTATTTTAGTCTCCAAATGAAGTTAGTTGAGACCTTATGATGTTTTTGGTTTGAAGCATATTGTCAGACTTAGAGACCCTTTAGGAAGGAGGGTGCAGGGAGTTAGATGTTCTTACTCTTAAGGGAAAACCCTCAGAGCTGTCTTCTCACTCTTAAACTCAGAGAGAGAGAGAGAGAGAGAGAGAGAGAGATTTTGTGGGTCTTTCTCACCCTTCCATCACGATTAAGAAGCCCAGCTCATCACAGGACTTTCCTGTAGCAATTTTAACTAACTCTAAAAACTTAATATAGCATAGTCTCCAATTGCCACGAGAATGCCGGGACTGTCATGAAAACCCTTAAGCCATAACGGCTTCTCACTTTGTCATGCAGAGTTCTGAATTCCCAGCTACTTTAAGCTGCTCATAAAGGGGACATGGGCAAAATTCAATTGCAGCTAAGCTTGCAGTTTGAGCTTAGCTGCAATTTTTCCCATGGCCCCTTTAAGAGTAGCTCTGCTTAGGCTCGAACAGCCACAGGGTCTCCACAGAGAGACAGAGGCTGCTAAGCTGGGAGGGCCAGGCGAGGATGTGTGTGCACACATGTCCATGCTCCACTTGCTGCCTCTGTTGCACGTTGCTGTGAGGAAGGGATTAGCTGGGTGAAAAGAAAAGGAGGTGGAGGCCTGGACCTGCTGGCCTGGACCAAGGAAGAGGTGAATGAGGGAATTTATCACATGATACCTATCTTTATATTGCGAAAGATTTTATTTCCTAATAGAGCTGACTCTGTGCCTCTAACAGGTGAGATACAGTGTCAGAAGGAAATGCAAGAAACTTCCCCTTCTCTCTGAAGCTCCATGTTTGGGGATGTGCGGTGGGGTGGGTAAGCTTCACATGTTGAATTTTTGCCAATCCTGACAATTCTAAAACAAACAGAAAGAGATTGCCCTGCAAGCACTGACACCCCCCCCCCCATGAAAAACACCAGATATCAACAGTTAAGAGTTTAAGTAAGGCAAAAAAATATTACAAAGGCCACCTATAAAATATTATAAAATAATATATAATGTAATAATGTAATAATTATAATATATAAGATATTATATCGAAGGAGAGTTTAAGGAGCTCAAGTTGTCTCACATTTTTTTCTAAATGTTCATAAATTGAGATAACAGTATGAGCTGTTAAGAGACACTGTTTTGTTACAAAGTCTGGGGGATACACTTGCTGTTCACCCTGTGGTGGTATCTTCTCTGTAATGGGCAAATTTTCAAAAACAGCCCCATTTTTCTCCGAGGACATTTCTTCTTGATAAGCAGCCATGTCATTGCCAGAATTTCCCAAAGTCTCAAACAAAGGTTCATTTTCTATATCCAGAACTGAACATCTATTCACAGTAGGAACCGAAAATGATGAATTTACCGCATTTTTCGCTCCATAAGACGCACCGGACCATAAGACGCACTTACCGTATGGTACCAATTTTTTTTTAAAAAAAAATAATAATAATCAGCTGTTCTGTGGGGAATCAGCTGAGAGGCGGGGATTCCCTGCCCTGCCCAGGAGTCCTCCGCTCTTCCGGACAAGCAGAGGAAAGTTAAAAAAAAATTAATAATAATAATAATAATATTTTTTTTAAAAAAATCAGCTGTTCCACGGGGAATCAGCTGAGAGGTGGGGACTTCCCCCACCCTGCCCAGGAGTCCTCCGCTCTTCTGGACCAGCAGAGGAAAGTAAAAATAAAAAATAAATAATAATAATAATAATAATAATAATAATTAATTTTATTTTTTAAAAAATCAGCTGTTCAACAGGGAACTAAGCTGAGAGGCGGGGATTCACCCTGCCCCTGCACCAGGGTCCTCCGCTCTCAGGAACAGCAGAGGAAAGTTAAAAAAATATTATTAATAAATAATAATAATATATTTTTAAAAAAATCAGCTGTTCCACGGGGAAATCAGCTGAGAGGTTGGGGGCCTTCCCCACCCTGCCCAGGAGTCCTCCGCTCTTCTGGACCAGCAGAGGAAAGTAAAAATAAAAAATAAATATAAATAATCATAATAATAAATAATAATTTTAGTTTTAAAAATCAGCTGTTCCACAGGGAATCAGCTGAGAGGCGGGGGCTTCCCCCGCCCTGCCCAGGAGTCCTCCGCTCTTCCGGACCAGCAGAGGAAAGTAAAAAAAAAATTTTTTTTTTTTTTTACTGTATTCACGCCATAGGACGCACAGACATTTCCACCTAGTTTTTTTTGGGGGGGGGGAGTGCATCTTATGGAGCAAAAAATATAAGTCTGAGGTACTTGGAAGAGGCATAGAAAGGGAAAGAAAAATACTCCGAGTGAATGACTGGCTACGAAGGTGGAGCCGACGTGAGGGATTTGGATTCTGGGACCACGGGCTACACTTCCTGGAAGATGAACTGCTGGCAAAGGATGGGTTGCACCTCACAAGGACTGGGAAGAATGTGTTTGGCCACAGCATGAGGAACTTAATCAGGAGGGCTTTAAACTGAATCCAACAGGGGAGGGAGACATAAACTCAGGGGTACCAATGGAAGAAGGCCTCTATGCCACAATGGAGAGAACAGCTCCAGCGGTGCCCATTGATAGTCTACCACAAAATGTAGGGGGAAAGTCGGACTATAAAGCACATAGTCTTCGATGTCTCTATACTAATGCCCAGAGTATGGGCAACAAACAAGACGAACTTGAATTTTTGATACATGAGGGCAAGTACGACTTGATAGGGATAACTGAAACCTGGTGGGATGACTCCCATGACTGGAATACAGCAATTAAAGGGTATAACTTGTTCAAAAGGAACAGAAGCAACAGAAAGGGAGGTGGAGTTGCACTGTATGTTAAAAATACGTATCTCTGCACAGAGATACAGGAAGAGGAGCATGGCAGCCCCATTGAGAGCATCTGGGTTAAAATAAAGGGGGCAAAGAATAAAACGAACATGGCGGTTGGAGTCTACTACCGACCACCCAATCAAGGAGAAGACGAGGATGGAACTTTTGAAAAACAAATTGCCATTGTTTCAAGGAGGCACGATGTGGTAGTAATGGGAGACTTCAATTTCCCTGATATCTGTTGGGAGACTTATTCAGCCAAACATGGCCCCTCCAAGAAATTCCTGAGCTGTGCTGCTGATAACTTCCTCCTACAGAAAGTGGAGGAAGGAACTAGAGGATCGGCTATCCTTGACCTGATTCTAACCAACAGAGACGAGTTAGTGGATAAAGTGGCAGTTTCGGGAACTCTGGGGGAAAGTGACCATGTTATACTTGAGTTCTTGATTCTAATGGAAGCAAAAGCTGAGTGTAGCCAAACACGTACCCTGGATTTTAGGAAAGCCAATTTTAACAAACTCAGAACAATGATTAGTAAGATCCCATGGCAAGTGACTCTCACGAGAAAGGGAGCCCAGGAGGGGTGGGAGTTTTTAAAAAAGGAAATTTTAAAGGCACAATTGCAAACAATTCCCCAAAGGAAAAAAGGCAGAGGGCAACAGAAGAAGCCAATGTGGCTTCACAATAAACTCAAAGATGACCTGAAAACAAAAAAGGACACGTATAGGAAGTGGAAGGAAGGACAGGCTACAAGTGAAGAGTACAGGCAGGTAGCACAGAACTGCAGGAATAGTGTCAGGAAGGCTAAAGCTGAGAATGAGCTAAGGTTAGCGAGGAATGCTAAAAGCAACAAAAAAGCTTTCTTCAGATACATGCACAGTAAAAGACAGAAGAAAGAACTGGTGGTTCAACTACGCAATGAGGATGGCAAATTGATAACAGAAGACAAAGAAAAGGCAGAAGTGTTCAATTCCTACTTCAGCTCGGTCTTCTCCCAAAAGAGGGTCTATGACCCCCCTGGTAAACCTGAAGTGCAGACTGAAGGGGCAGGATTGCAGCTTGAGATTGATAGGCAAATGGTCAAGGAGCACCTGATTACTCTGAACGAGTTTAAATCTCCAGGGCCTGATGAGCTGCATCCTAGAGTAATAAAGGAACTGGCAGAAGAACTCTCAGAACCACTGTCTATTATCTTTGAGAAATCATGGAGGACAGGTGAAGTGCCAGACGACTGGAGGAGGGCAAATGTTGTTCCCATCTTCAAAAAGGGCAAGAAGGAGGAACCTGGGAACTACAGGCCAGTCAGTCTGACATCAATCCCCGGGAAGATTTTTGAGCAGATTATAAAGAAGTCAGTCTGCAAGCACCTTGAAAACAATGCAGTGATTACTAGAAGCCAGCATGGATTTGTCAAGAACAAATCCTGTCAGACTAATCTGATCTCATTTTTTGATCGGGTAACCTCCCTTGTGGACTGTGGGAATGCTGTGGACATTATATATCTGGACTTCAGCAAAGCTTTCGACAAAGTGCCTCATGATATCCTGATTAGTAAGCTAGCTAAGAGTGGGCTAGATGGAACAACTATCAGGTGGATCCACAATTGGCTACAGAATCGGACTCAAAGAGTGCTTATCAATGGTTCCTTCTCAAACTGGGGAGAGGTAACGAGCGGGGTACCACAGGGCTCGGTCCTGGACCCGGTGCTCTTCAACATTTTTATTAATGACTTGGATCAGGAGGTACAGGGAATGCTTATCAAATTTGCAGATGACACAAAGTTGGGTGGAACAGCTAATACTCTGGAAGACAGAAACAAAATTCAAAGTGACCTTGATAGGCTGGAGCGCTGGGCCGAAAACAACAGAATGAAATTTAATAGGGATAAATGCCAAGTGCTGCACCTAGGGAGAGAAAACCAAATGCAGAGTTACAGAATGGGGGACACTTGGCTCAACAATACTACAAGTGAGAAGGATCTTGGAATTGTGGTAGATCACAAACTGAATATGAGCCAGCAATGCGATGTGGCTGCAAAGAAGGCAAATGCAATTAGAAGTATAGCTTCCAAATCGCGGGAAGTGATAATTCCCCTTTACTCGGCACTGGTTAGGCCTCATCTTGAGTACTGCGTCCAGTTCTGGGCACCTCACTTTAAGAAGGACATAGACAAACTGGAGAGGGTTCAGAGGAGGGCAACAAGGATGATAAAGGGACTGGAAACAAGGCCCTATGAGGAGAGACTGAAAGAACTGGGCATGTTTAGCCTTCAGAAGAGGAGACTGAGGGGAGATATGATCGCACTCTTCCAGTATTTGAAGGGATGTCACACAGAGGAGGGCAAGGATCTCTTCTCGATCATCCCAGTTTGCAGGACACGGAATAATGGGCTCAAGTTACAGGAACCTAGATTCCACCTAAACATCAGGAAAAAATTCCTGACTGTCAGAGCAATAAGACAATGGAATCAACTACCTAGGGAGGTTGTGGGCTCTCCCACTCTGGAGGCATTCAAGGTGCAGCTGGACAGACATCTGTCAGAGATGCTTTGACCTAGATTCCTGCATTGAGCAGGGGGTTGGACTCAATGGCCTTGTAGGCCCCTTCCAACTCTACTTTTCTATGATTCTATGATTCTATGATTCTACTCACAGTTTCTGTGTAGGCAAACATTTAATCAACTTTAAGCTGTTTGGAGGCGCTGTTGTGTTTAACTGCCCCCGGGCTTGTTCTAGCATGTTTTTTGTTCCCCATTTCGCGATTGCAGTATTTTCCCCAGAGTTTGTATATCTGATAAACCTTGAATAGGGGCTGCCGCGTGGGCTACATATCTCATTTCCAGCCAACTCAAACCGGAATCTGTCTCAGTTGTCCATTCAAACAAAGCAAAAAACAACAACACCTGGCTCCATCTCCAATAGTCTAAAAATTTAGAGATAAAACTAGAACAAATAAAGCCTTGATAAGAGCCAGAACAGACTAAAACAAGCTAAAACAAACTTAACTCAACTAAAACAAACATGGAGCTCTGGAAAAGGCAGCCTCCTCCGTCGCCATCTTCTATAAGATATTATATAATAATATAATTCTGGAAAAGTCATCCTAGCACGGGCGCTGCTGCTGCTACCTTTTCTTCTAGCAAGGAACAGCATTTCAGAATTATCCCTCAATTACATGATACTTCTTCATACAATGCATAAGCAATTGCTGCCACAAGATATGATGGGTCAGTGTTGTAGATTGCTTTAAAACATGGAGCTTCAATGTTTAATACTGGATATATGTGCTCAAATGCAAGATATATGAATTGTGCTGTTAGGCCTTTTAACAAAGCATAGTCAAGACTGGTGGCCCTCCTTGAGAACTTATTACTGAATTTACCTAATCTAATAGTGTGATTCAATTGTACACTTACTTGGGTTAAGCGGAGCCCTATTGAATTCCATGGGACATACTTCTGAGTGATCATGCCTAGGATTGTGCTATAAGGCAGCAGTATTCTGGCCACTTCCTTGAGAGTAAAGCCCCATTGAAAGAAGTGGGAGTAGCTTTTGAATGAACATTTATAGCAATTATAGCATTTGTTCCTATCGGAATAATACCCTACCCAGCATATCCAGCCAGCATGGCTAATGGCAAGGGATTCTGGGAGCTGTAGTCCAGCAACATCTGGGGACCCAAGGTTGGAGAGCCCTGCACTAGACATTATCTGAAATTGGACAGGATATAAGCTGCATCTTTAAATCCTGTGGCTAGCATGAGCAGCAAAGTAGGGGCAAATATAAGTTTTGGGGGACGGTTTACGGTGAGAAAATGGTGCAGTGGGAAAGGGTTTTAAGTGGTTCAAAACTATCTCCCTGCACCACAGTCCTGTTCTAGATAAGCGCTCGCTGCAGTTGCGGTTGTTGTTAAATTTAAAGGAGATTCCCAATCATGAGATTCAAAGGTCACCTAGTTTCAGCCTAAGTTACACAACAGGCCTAAGTAAGATCTTGACTTTAGTTGTTACACTTAATCAGTATTTTTCACTTTTAAAAAAAGACTGCAAATAGTGAAAAGTAAAGTTGGCAAGGTTCTTGCTTCTTAAAAGGACTAAAGCAACTGCATCTCCCACTTCATCCAGCATGGAAGTAGGCTTTTGAGCTTTTAAAAAGACAGAGATTTACCATCTCTGGGTAAAAGCCCGACAACTCTGCTTGAATGTCATGGAAGCTATTGCTTCTGATTTACCAAATATTCATTGACAGCCCACAAATCACTCCTGCAGAACTGGCCTCATATACCTCCACTGAATATCAATGAGATGAACTGGAAGGAAAGTCAGCTGTTTCTACATAGTTTCTTTCAAGAGATAAGAGATTATCAATACCACCACCCAAAAATGTCTGCTAACATAGTTCCTGAAGTAATAATCCCCCTTTTTATTATTTAGAAATATCTCTGGCTGATATAATTTTAGAAGTTGAAAACAAAATATAAAAGCAATAGAAATACAGATACAGTAATACCTTGGATTGCAAGTAACTTGGTCTGAGAGCGTTTTGCAAGACAAGCAAATTTTAAAAATAAATTTTGACATGATAAACGAGCAAGGTCTTGCAATACAAGTTGTGTAGGGATGTAACCACTCACCTCAAGCGGGTGTAGCAGGCCGAAATCGGCCCCGCTCACGCCCGCCAGAGACTCACTTTGATATAAGAGTGTTTTGGATTATAAGCATGGTTCCGGAACGAATTATGCTTGCAATCCAAGGTATTACTGTACTAAGCATTATAATGTGGGGTTGTGTTGGGCATCTTTCATGTTCACTCAGTATTTCTTCACTCAGCGCCAGTAATATTCTTGACATTTCAGGTCTTGTTGTTTCCTCTTTCATAGTTTAGGCTCCAATCCTAAACATGCTTACCTGAGAGTACATCTCACTGAACTTGTTTGGGCTTGCTTCTGAGTAGACTTGTATCGAGTAGACATGTACTGTTAGTTTCCTGCCTCACTTACGTTGATGGTATCTGATAGTTGAGATGCAGATGGCCATGACATCAGATGAACATGGCTCAGAGTGATTGAAAATATAGGTTCCCCCCCCCCATGAAAGATGGAGTTTTGCTGAACTGACAGAACTCTGCTGCCAGAATTGTGCCACAAAACCAATAGAATGTTTCAACAGAAGAGCCTTATTTCAATCATTTTCTCTGTCTCTCAGGTTTTACACCAATCAAAGACAGCACTCCTCAAACATGGTAGCTAATAATTAACTGCAGCATAGGTTTGGGGGTGATACCAGAGGGTGAGGAAGGTATTAGTAGTGTTGTCCTTCTCCGAGCAATCAGTAGCTGAAAGTGAAGACTGTGTGCAACAGAGCAACTATAAACTACCTGAAATATCGAGATGAACTGGCTGAGATATATTGCTCCATTGCTTCTATTGACATGTTGTACTGCCGTTGATGGTAAGTTATTAAAATTATCTATCTATCTCAAGGGGAAATGGTTGTTAGTTACTCTGACTGCTGTCAAAAACATTTTTCTTTTCCAACTACGCCCAGCCCTCATTGGGCTATTTTGGGTTTTCCCTCCCATGTGTTAAACAATAGTAATTTTACATAATTTGGAGTTCATCCAAGTATGCTGGTACCATCCTCTTCCTTCTCAGTGGTCCCACTTCGGCACCAAACATTCAGGCAGTCAACCACTTGAGTTTGTAATGAGAGGAAGTGATTCCAGGTTTCCCTCCGTGCTGTGTCCTTTTCCATTTACAACATGGCTATTGTTCTTTACAGGGCATATCTATTTAAACTAGGCCTGTGTGCTGCTTGCGACCCACAGAGGCTATCTGTGTGGCCCACTGTGGGTGCCTGCCCCAAAGGGAGTCCTGCCGCCCCAACCCTGTGCATGCTGCCACCCCATATGCCCTGTGTAGCAACAAAACCGGGCTCCTGCCAGCCCACCAATCAGCCATTTGGTGTGCTGGCAGTTGTCCAATTCTACTGAGAAATAGGTGCACAAAAAGGACTCACCTCGCAGCTCACCTCCCACCAGCCCGCCAAACAGCTCTTTGGTGGGCTGGTGGGAGCGGATTCTGCAGAGAAATGAGCGTGCAGGGATGACCTCCTGGCTCAGTGTAATGACCTCCTGGCTCTCAGGGAGCAAGCACATTCCCTTGAAGCCAAGGTTGCTGACCTGGAGAAGCTGAGAGAGACAGAGAGGTTGGTGGATGAGCCCTTCAGGGACCTGACAGCGGTGTCCCAATTCCTGGGTGACAGCCTCTTGGCTGTCATTGAGAATGAGGGTCTCAGGGAAGGGGTGTGTGTGTCATTCTGAGGAAGAGGGAAAGGATCCTTTAGAAAGGACCCATTCCTTGGAAGATGAACAAATATCCTCTCATGCCAAGGATGTGTCTCGGGGGGGGGGGAGGTTGTGGTAATGGGAGATTTGATCATTAGACACATAGATAGCTCTGTTTGCGATGGGTGAGTATACTCCTGCTAAATTGCCTGCCTGGTGCAAAGGTTGCAGATATCATACACAATCTAGATAGCTTTGTAGATAGTGCTGGGGTGGAGTCAGTCATCATGGTCCATGTTGGTACCCATGACGTGGAGAAATGTAGTCATGAAGTCCTGGAAAACAAACTTAGCTTGCTAGGTAGGAGATTGAAAGCCAGGACCACCAAGGCAGTCTTCTCTGAAATGCTACCTATTCCACACACAGCACCAGCTAGACAGGCAAAGCTGAAGAGTCTCAATGCATGGATGAGATGATGGTGTAAGGAGCAGTAGTACAGATTTGTTAGGCACTTGGAAACATTTTGGGACAAGCCGAGCCTGTACAAGAGGGATGGGCTCCATTTGAACCAGAATGGAACCGGACTGCTAGCACTTAACATAAAAAAGGTGGCAGAGCAGCTTTTATACTGAACCCTGGTGGAAAGCCAACAAGCTGGGGAGCATTTGGTCTGGGTGTATCATCCCTATAGGATGAAGTTTCCAATTGCCCAAATGGGGATGGGGAGGAAATAGGCCATGAGCATGAGGAAACTGGCTATGGGGAGAAACATGAAACCAATAATGGCCTAAAGGCCATCGCAGAAGATGCATAAACCAGAGACGTCTGGGGAGGGCCGTGGTAATGATAGAAGACAACGAGCCAAGTTGGGAAAGTTGGAGTGCCTGGTTTCAAAGGAGAATTTAGATATAGTGGGCATAATGGAAACCCGGAGGCATGGAGAGAACCAGTGTGATACAGTCATTTCTGCACGTAAACTCTATAGGAAGGGCAGGGAAGGGTGTACAGGAGGAGGTGTCACTATGTACGCTAGAGAGGGCATATTGTCAAGTAGACTAGAAACCCTAAAAGGGGCAGAATCATCCTGAGAAGCACTGTGGGCAACAATACCAGGCTCCAGGGATAATTTAGTACTGGGGACATGCTATCAGTCCCCTGGACCAGGACACTCAGGCTGATCTTGAGATGGGAAATGAAATCAGGGAGACATCCAAACAAGGAAGTTATGTAATAATGGGTGGGTTCATTTACCCCAAATTGACTGGATAAATGCTAATGGACTGGCTATTGGGTGGTATAGAAATGGAATGAATAAATAAATAAGCCCCCTTCCCTTGGATTGCACTCATATCTTACTTGTGATTTTCCCATAGATGCCTGGTTGGCCACTGTGTGAACAGGATGCTGGGCTAGATGGACTCTTGATCTAATCCAGCATGGCTCTTCTTTTGTTCTTAATTAGCTAGGAAATAAAACAGATATAGAAGAGGAGCAATACAAGGTGCATGAATAAGTAACCAGAAATGTCAACACAATCTATTGACAATACCTGTGTAAACATTAACTAATTTATTAAATAATAACAAAGTAATCCTGAAAATGGAATTACATTTGAGCCAATCATAGCCTTAGTTCTTGATTGTTCATAATACTGATGCTAAATAATATTCTAGTGTGTAACAGACCACCACCTGCAGTTGATTTTGGACGGGCCGTAGAGGCAGAAGGAGTCGTAGGACGTAGCAGAGCAAAATTCGAGTGCAGCCCTGGATATGTCTTGGAAGGATCTGAATGGGTAACATGCACTAAAGAAGAGTGGGAACCTCTACCAAAATGTTTGGGTAAGATGGCATATTTTGTTGTTTGCTGCAAGTGTAAAACAATAATGGATAACATGTAGGATAACTTTAAAAGGTTGCTTCTCCCTGCAAAATTTGAGAGCGTTTTATAATATGTGAAAGGTCCAGGGATCAAGTATCTCAGGCTGGAGATCACGTCTGTCTAAAATTACTAGTCATGAGAGAATTCTCACATATGCATGACCACAGGGCCGGTGCAAGGCAGTTTGGTGCCCTAGGCAAGATCAGATATTTAGTGCCCCCCCTTCCCACTTGAGCCCTCCCTCCCACCAGCCCTATGCTCCTGGCACCCCCTTTAGCCTGGCGCCCTAGGCAGCCGCCTAGTTGGCCTAATGGTAGCACCGGCCCTGCATGACCATCAAGGCCTCTCCATACAGGGTATGAGACCTTTGGTACCCATACAGTAGGATATGTAAAAGTCAGTGTTAGGGGTTGAATGTGCTATATTGTTGGAGAGGAGTGGGTTTTCTGCATTCTGCTGATGTTGTTGCCCCAGCCAGGGGTGGAATACTGTGCAAAGGAGGATTTGAATCAGTTTGAGCTATGTGCCATTACCTGGTGCAGCATCAGCATCTGTACTAGCAACAACACAAAAGTGTGGAGCAAATATACTCCTCTCTCAGCTCATTCAGTTGAACTGTAGGCAGCTTGCCACTGGCTGTCCTTGCTGGCAAGGGGATTGGGCAAGATGGTAGGGATTATTTGCAAGAAAGCAGAGAAGGGGCAAACTTGCAACCCTGTAAGCTAGATAAAGAGTGACAGGCCATGGATATGCCTGGAATTGCTGTTGGCTGAGATTAAATTGCTAAGGGATGGGGCAGCCATGATTACCAAAGAAAATTTCTTAAGGAGAAGTGACTTGTTTATTTGATTATTAAGATTTATAAACTTCAAACAATTTATCAAGGCAGTTTACAGTGCTACTGTAAGTGAAAGAGGAAGGGGGTGGAGATGTTAGAGCATCTAAGTCCAACCACAGACTGTACAACATATCATTAACACTGTTATATCAATGACCTCTTTATTCAATATTTAAAATACTTAAAATGACATGTCTGTGTAACGATGCCTACATTTTAGCCACAATAAGCCCCTTGATGTCTTACTCGTTTTCTCCCCCACTGATTTGGTGAAGGCTGGACTATCTGTAACATTCCAGGGTAAAAAGAATATAATAAAAATATAATAAAATATAAGTGTAATATAAGTGTAAGATATAATAATAATAATAAATACCTGATCTTTTTTCTCCCCCTTTAGCACCCTGTATTATTACAAAGGAACAGCTAGATGCCAATGGCCTGCTTTTGTCTCCCTGCAGCAGACATTCACGTGTGATTCAGCATAACTCTACAGTGAAGGTCACATGCAGGGAAGGAAATGGCTTAGGATCTCCTTGGGTCAGGACCTGTGTTGATGGGCACATAGATTTGCCACCATGTACCTCAGGTTAATCTGCTTTTACTTCTGAAAAAATACTCTTTAGTTATTTCAATACCCCATGAACTGGTGACTATGACTGGATTTGGACAACACGAGAACCCACACTCAAGGGTTGAGTGTGGGTTGTCATTGAACCGTGGGTTGTTGTTGAAATGTGGTTTATCATGTTGTCTGAACCCAGCTGCGCTAACAAGCCATGGTGAACAATCCACAGTTCACAAACCAGCAACAAAGCATGGGTCCTCTTCATGGGTTGTTCGTGGTTAATGTTAGTGCAGCTGGGTTCAGATAGATCAACACGATAACCCACATTTCAACAACCACCCACGGTTCAATGGCAACCCATACTCAACCATTGAGTTGGGTTATCGTGTTGTCTGAACCCAGTCTATCCCACTTGGAGTTGTTAAAGCCTGTTTGCTATGGTTTCCCTGCCTTCATTGTTCACGGAATATATAATCAACAAAGAAGCAGTTCCTTGATGCACAGGACTACTCATATCGTTTGTCTCCTATCCTTACTTGCATGACCTTCTCATTTGGAATGGATTAGCTTTTCCACCTTATTCTTTGCTAGCTTTTCTCCCATTGATAATATGCTGCCCATTTTTTATGAAAATACAATGACAGGGAAATACAATGTGTGAGGGATGCTTCCAATTTGGAGAGATTCATATGACTGCTGTAACTTGCTGAGTAACATGGTTATATTAATGAGCGGTCACATTCCTGCTACTGAGCCAAGGTCATAAGAAGAAGAAGAAGAAGAAGAAGAAGAAGAAGAAGAAGAAGAAGAAGAAGAAGAAGAAGAAGAAGGGAATAAGAGGGTTTTAACCAATGATTGTCTAGTCTCAGTTGCTTCCCATATAATAGGCTTCTTATATCTGGGGGCACAAAATGAACCTTAAGAGAGTTGAAAGTAGTATGCTGGGAGCAGTGTTGCCATGGTGAACACATTCATTTCATTTATTTGCGCATTTTGGCCTCTGGTGAAACAGGTTCATCAGGTTTTTGACATAGTAAGGGCACAATCCTTTGCAAGTTTAGACAGAAAAAAGGCCTACAACTCCCAGCATGCCCCAGGCAGGGAGTTGTAGGCCTTTTTCTGTCTAAACTTGCATAGGATTGTACCTTAAGAAGCTATGCAAAATAGGCAGGAACTTCAGAGGTCCTCAATACGATTTAGCAAAGGGATAAAACAGACATTCAAGAGGAGCAATACAAAGTGCATGAATAAGTAACCATAAATGTCAACACAATCTACTGAAAAAACCTGTGTAAACATTAACTAATTTATCAAATAACAACAACAAAGTAATTCTGAAAATGGAATTAAATTTGAGACAATCATAGCTTTGGTTCTTGAATGTTCATAATATTGATGCTAAATAACATTCTAGTGTGTGGCAGATCACCACCTGCAGTTGATTTTGGACAGCCCACAGCTGCGAAAGGAGTCGTAGGACGTGTCAGTGTAAAATTCCAGTGCAACCCTGGATATGTCATGGAAGGATCTGAATGGGTAACGTGCACTAGAGAAGAGTGGGAACCTCTACCAAAGTGTTTGGGTAAGATGGCACTTTTTGTTTGCTTGCTGCAAGTTTAAAACAATAATGGATAATATGTAGGGTAACTTAAAAAGGTTGCTTCTCCTTGAAAAATTTGAAAGCACCTGGTTACATGTGAACAGTCCAAGGACCAAGTATCTCAGGCTGGAGATCATGTCTGTCTACTGTTTCTAAATGACTCACTGGTTCTCTATTGCTTTATGAAACATCTGACCCTTGCTGTGTTGCAGTCCAACACATCTGGAGGGCACCTGGTTTGGGAAGGCTGCTTTAACCCATCCTGCCAGCTGTGAATGTAAGCAGGTAAATGCACAGGAGGATTCTTCTAGCAGTACAGTAAGGCTACAATGCTTCATAAAGCAATACAGGACCATGAAAATGTGTGGGTGATGCTTGTCCCAGGCACTGCATCCTCCCCACCTGGATTTGGGCCTGAAAGACCAAGGAAAAGTGCCACTGCATAGAGGGTAACTTATAACCAAGCAGGATTTGGACATTGCACACAGCATTACTGATCCTGGGGCATATCTGTTAAGGCATCATCCTTAGCTTCCGATATCCTGGCTAGGTGAAGCTTGAGCCAACATGAGATAGCCTTAACTCCGGGCTTAAAGTGGCATGTTTTCTGAGTACTGAATTTCCCTGGTTTTTAAAAAGGAAATGTATTATTACATTGTTCTGCAAAAAATTAAAAAAAAACAAACAACCCCTGGACATTGCCCCAGCTGAGACTTCAAATTCCCACAGTGGCACAACTGCATAGGTTCACAGTTGTGCAAATGTGGCTAATTTTAAAATAAAAATTAATTCATTTGTGCAATTTTTTTGGGTGAAAAAAATATATTTAAAAATTCTGGGCAACCATGGGCAACTGCAACATGACACTGGGGCACTTTGGAGGGACTGCTTGTAGCTGTCAAAATGCAGTTTGTGAAAGCTGGCTTTTGTGATCTCTCCCCCCAAAAAAGTTTAAAGGGGAAAAATGCTGTGGTAAGCCCAAAATGCCTTGTGGCAGGGGTGGCAGGGAGGGGGGGAAGCAATTGCCAGCTGCCCCCAAGTGCTGCTTGGGTTCTTTGGGGGTGGCTGGCTCTGGTGCTCACCCAGTAGCCCCACAGCAAGAGCAGTAAGGATTTTTTTTGTGCTCTTGCCATGAGGCTCACTAGCCGATTCCCCATACCCTCAGAATCTGGGAATTCTAGCTTCAGAGAAAGTCAGCACATGGGCCACAATCCTGATGTTTCCATTAGCTACGACATGGAAAGGAGGGTCATGGATTGGGGCCCTTGTGCTGCATTCTTGCATTCAGAACAGTGGCGTGAGGCCCTGATTGTTCTGCTACCCACACCTGTGCATTCCACACACACCCCTGCCTAATTTCCTGTCAGTTGTCAGAACTATTTAAGTTGCTTTTGCTGTGGCAATTTTTACTGGATGTGTTCTACATTTTGTACAATCATACACCTTGTTAGGTAGATCATGTGCCTAGTTTCTAGATCAACAAGTGTCATTTTTATATTGTATTGCATTTCATTCTTTTAAATATTTGTATTGTATTTTACTTTTTTAACTGTTTCTGTGACATTTTAATTTTTAACTTCTTTTTAACAAATAGCATTGGTTATTGGGTGTATTAAAATATAATCAATCAATATAAGCAATAGAATTTTGGGCCTCATAATGGTGAAACCTTTTTTTTTTTTTGCAATTCACCTTAACTAGGGGGCACCCCTGTGCCCCTTTAATTATTAAGATATACACCCCACCCATCAAAGAGGTTATCAAGGTGGCTTATAATGCTACTATAAGTGAAAGAGGAAGGGGAAAGAGGAGGTGGTTAGAGTATCTCACCCCAACCACATAGTGTATAAAATGTTTTTGCAAAACTAGAAAATGTTGAGGCTCTGGAATAAGAATTTGAAATAAATAATCTGGCAGTACCATGTCTAACTGATCCAGAGCTGCTAAAGGGAGTTTAGCTAACTATTTGAGGGAAGGGCAGCCGTTGACACCTCTGGAAGATTGGCTGACCAAGGTGTATTTCTTCTCTCCCTCCCCACCTTTTTTTTTTTTTTTGTGGCAACTGGGCCTGGACAGTATGTTACCCCTTTGCACATTTGTAGAAGCACCACCAACTTCCATAACTGCAAATCCCAGGAAAAAAGAAATGTGCAGATGGGTCATCTTCCGATGAGGCTGCTCAACAGATAATGACATTTTGCGGTTTCATCATGTGGATCCCAGTTAAGATACTTATCTGCGCTGTGTGGCATCAGCTTGCGACAAAGACGATTATTTGCAGAACAAATAGATCCTCGATATCTCCAGGAGTATAAAACAGTCCAGTCTGGATTAAAACCCACTAGAGTGAAAGATCTAGAACAACCAACATCAGTTAAGGTGGCCACTGGTTCATAATTTTGGTGCGCTGTTCACATTTTGCGAGTTCCCTCCACCACGAAGCCCTAAAAGCCAGTGTATAAATCCCCAGAAATACATAATAAATAGCATGGTTGGAGCTACAACATCTATCTATCTATCTATCTATCTGGCATTCATTTCTTAGAAGAAGTATTTCTTCTAAGAAATGAAACTCCAATGGAAATTGGCACATTTCTCATGACTGAGGAATCAGAGATATTTGGGCTGAATTGATTACTGTGATCTCTATAATTTAACACTGTCATATCAATGCCCTGTTTTTCAGCTCTGTATTTAATATTGTAAATCATTAAAAGGATG
Organism: Shinisaurus crocodilurus; assembly: GCA_021292165.1. Lineage (NCBI taxonomy): Eukaryota > Metazoa > Chordata > Lepidosauria > Squamata > Shinisauridae > Shinisaurus > Shinisaurus crocodilurus. The sequence goes on along the minus strand of CM037877.1, from coordinate 149,482,431 downwards.
TGTTTGAGTAACCATGCCTATTCAGCCACAATTAGCCCCTCGATGTCTTACTCATTTCTTCACCCCATTGATGTGGTGAAGGCTGCTGGACTGTCTGTAATCTTGCAGGGTAAAAGGAGGCTACACTAAGGGCACAATCCTATGGTCTCCCGACATTGTCTGGTGGGTTTAGGATTATTTGGAGCCCCAGCTCTGAGGTCCTGTGAGTTCAGAGCTGGGAGCTCCCACCCTGCACCACCACCCCCGAACCGGGCTCAGAAAGAACCACATTGGCTGCCTCCTCCACAAGCTCGCAAATGGGCCTCGGAGAGGAGGAAAAGGGGGTGGGCTGGGGTGTGGGGAGGGGGGCTGGGCGTATGGCTTATGCCATATCCAAATGGTGCCCTAGCCTCCTTCCCACCCCCTCCAAAGAGCTTTATATGTATGGCTGAAAACATCAGTCTAGCTGAAATACAGGGCATGAGGCACAGGGCAGCGGAGATCTCCCCCATGCCTTGCACCCATCCTTGGATGCACAGAAGCCTCTGTGTCTGGAGGCTTACGTGCATCAAGGGCAGAGGGCATTGAATTGTGCTGTAAGTATAATAAAATATACCCTTTTTTCCCTCCCCTTTTAGCACCCTGTGTTATTACAAAAGAACAGCTGGAAGCCAAACACCTGCTTTTGTTTCCTGGAGGAAGCCATTCACAAGTGTTTCAACATAACAGTACACTGGAATTTCTGTGCAGGGAAGGATACGAACTGGCAAAACGTTTAGAATGGATATGTGTTGATGGACACATAGATCTGCCAATATGTTACCCAGGTTAATCTGCTTTTTATTCTGACAAATTCCTCTTGGGTTATTTAAATACTCAAGTAACCTGTGACTGTGACTATCCCACTTTGAGATTTGAAAGCCAACTCTTCTATGGCTTCCCTGCCTTAGTAGTTCATGGAGCATCTAAGCTTCTTAGAAGTGGTTCTTCAATCCACAGAACAAGTCATATCTTTATCTAACACCCCTATTTGCATGACCACCTCAAGTGGGATGGATTAACTTTTCTACCTTATTGTTTGCTAGCTTTTCTCCCATTGATAAAATGCTTCCCATTCTGGATAAAAATACAGTGATAGGAAATACAATGTCTGCTGAAAGATTCAGATTTGGGGGATTCATATACTGTTACTAGCTGAATAACATGGTTGTATTAAATAGCTGTCATATTCCTGCTTCTGATGCAAAAGCCTTAAAAAAAAAAGTTAACTTGAAGAATCAGATAAAACCAATTAATGTATAGTCTCTGGCTTTCTTAAGAAGTGGTCTCACAAATGTCTGCACTGAAGCAGCTGGGACCTCTCCCTCTCTCAATGAAAGATTAATACATTCCTGGACTCACCTGGTCAGTCCCCTGTGGCTTGATGTTAGAAGCTACGATGAGCAAGGCTCAAGAGCTTCAATGGTTGGTTAGACCACTCCAGGCACTTTGCCCACATCTTCAGACTGCAACAACTGAAACTGATCCCACCAAACCAGACCAGACAGTGCTTTGGATTTACTCTGGAATTCTATCAATGATGGCATCCAGGTCAGAATAAATATGAACAACTTTATCCATGAAATGCATAGTCTACTTGCCACAGCAGTCCTTGAAGCAGGAGCAGACAACCTGGTGTCCTCCAGATGTTTTGGCCTGCAACTCCCATCATTCTTAGGCAGCATGGCCAATGGTAAAGAATTAAGGGAACTGAAGTCCTAAGTGTCCAGAGGGTACAGATAGTAGAAGCCTTCCCAATGACCATCCTGATATTCAGTAACAATGCTGCCTGGCTCAAAGGAACCACATTTAAGTCTCCAGGTTATCAAGGTTGGAGGATGAGCCAGAAGGGGAAACAGCAGAGATTTTATCTTAAAGACAACATTTTTAATTTATTTCTTACATTCTATAACCCCGATGCCTAGAATGTGAAACAATTTATCCCTTCTGTGCCAAATTTTGTCACAGTTTAGTGCCCTTTAACTTTGTCCTATAGAATTTAATGGGAGCCATTGAAAATCAAATCCGTTCCAATCTGCCTAGCCTCACCCATCAGCCCCCCGCCCACTTGACCCCATAGGGCTGCCCATTCCTGTTGTAGAGGATTAAGCTGAGTTTTCTAAAGGCAAGAAATGATGAATGAATATTTTTACATCACTAAGTATACTCCATATATTCAGAATATATATATATATATATATAATTTCTGGATACGGAGAAGGTATTCAGTTGTATCAAATGCAATGATTTATCTCAAGTGTTGTATAAATAGGGCTTAGGAGACGAAATTGCTGATTGGGCTAAATTGATTTATACAAATCCTACGTCATCTGTTTGGGTAAATGGAACAAACTCTTAATATTTTTTCTTCTCACAGATGCACCCATCAGGGATGCCCTCTATCTTCATTGCTATGTTCATTATGCATTGAACCTGACATGATTTGAGCCAGTCCTGAATTAAAGGGGGTGAAAACTGGGGAGGAGAAATGTAATATCAGTTGATATGCTGATAACATGGTGATGATCTTTCAAGGTTTTGAAGGAGTACCTGTACATTTACTGAAATTACCTAAGAATTTGATTTGGTGTCAGGTTATAAGATTAATTCAAATAAACTGGAATGGATGGGTTTTAATATAGAAAAAAGACATTATCACTAATTCTGTGGCAGGATATTATGGGCAGAAACCAAGGAAGTGCTTATGCCCTCACCAATTCCTTTCCGTCCAGCCAATTCCCTTCTGCAAGTGGTGGGTCCCACCAATTCCATTATGTAAGCAGGACCCACCACTTATGCAAGAGGGATTTAGTGCTTTCTAGGGTCTGCTTGCACAACACAATTGGCAGGATGGATGAGAATTGGTGGGGGCCTAAGCGCCCCTGTGGATTCTGCCATTGATTTAATATTTGAGAATCTGGTTATCTCGGAAATGTGGAAGACTTTGTTAACTATAATTATAGCAAATTATTGCAAGGGACTAAAATAGATTTTGATAGATGGTCACACAAGAATCAAAATATATCTTAAGTATACACTTTGGTACTTGAACAGAAAGGACTTAGCCAATATTCAAGTAAATCCCTATATTGGCAATGTATGTAAAATATGGAATAAAAGCAAACTGAGTTTTTCGCCCCTTACAGAAACAAACTACAAAGCGTTCGACGATCTTTCAACTTCCATCTTTGAACATTTGAAAGAAGAGGTATGGAATTGGATGTGGAAGTATATCCCGTAGTCTGCATTAAGTATTAATTTGAAGGAGAATTTTTATAAATTTATATTCAGCTAGTACTTGAAACCACATAAGCTTAGTCAAATTGACCCACAAATGGAGATCATATTTCATATTTTCCCCTCCTATTCTAAAATCTTAAGTTTTGGGGCTGTCACTATATATGAAATTATAAAATGATAGGTTATATTAATTTACCAAAAAACCCACTGGTTATCTTACTGGGTTTTGGCACATGGAACAATATCATCAGATGATGAGGAAAAGGTGGCACACTTACTAATGTCAGCTCACCTGGCTATTGTTTTTAGGTGGGAGAAGACGGATCCACCCTGTATCAAAGAGTGGTGCACAAAACTTTGCGATATAGTTTACACAGTGTCAAACTTACAAATATGAAAATAGAGAGGGAATGCAAGAGAATAATTAATAGAAAAATGGAGTCTTTTTATTCTTCACTGGATTGAAAAGATTCAAGATGCAGTTCAACCTCACTCTTGGTCAGGACTAATTTGAATAGTTGTTTACTTTAATTAAACATATTATCATTGTTGTTGTTGTTGTTGTTGTTGTTGTTATTATTATTATAATCATTATTTGTTATAATTAACTTTGCTATTTTAATTTTGGTGGATAGTAGGCGATCACTCGTGACCAAGTAAGATTGTCTTCCAGGATAAAATTACAAAAAGAAAATTATATAAAGAGGAAATTGTATAAAATTGTGTAGACTCTAGCGATGGGTCCATAAGTGACTGTGGAGGCCAATTCTAGATCCACACAGCTTCCCACAGTGAATTTTGGTGGATACCGTAGAATTTATTGACATATTGTTAGCGATTTGTATGAAAAATTAAAAATACATTTTCTTTCGATATTAAATGATGCCACCCCTCCTCCACAAAATTTTAAATTTCAAAAAATCAGGAGCGGCAGGGGCTGTTGATGGGTCCCAAGGAAGGTGCTCAGGGGCATTGTGCACTCATTGGACATTCCAGGGAGAGAAGAGTAACTCCTTAAGTTGGATAAATTCTCTTCTGAAGGAGATTTTACATTTCCTGGTTCCAACTGATAAGAGCAAGTGATGGAACAGGAAGTGATGGAAACTTTGGCCTTAGAAACGGAGTGAAGCATGTGTTATAAATCTTGCTTCTCTTCCTGTGGTACTAATCAAGTTGAGAAGCTTCCACACTATTCATTTTAACTAGTGAAAACACTAGTTGTTTGGTTGCTCACTGTCAGGGACATGCATTTCTTAGGTATACTGAAGAACTATGAATACTGTTTTTCTTTATCAAAGAACAGATTTAAACTTGCTAATGGTGGCATTGAGGTAGTGGGTAAAGGGTTTTTCTTTGCACTTGTACCAAATACCTGGTTTTATTTTCAACTGTACCAGGTTGCTGGAGTGGAGGGGACAGGATCAGCATTCAAAATCAGCAGATTAAAATAGTGAAAGCTCAGAATTCAAAATGCCTATTAGAACAAAAAGGTCTTCACCATGTTCTGGAAAGATAGCAAAGTAGCAGTGGTAGTTCTAGTCCCTGGGAGCAAAAAATGCTCCACCTGGGGACCCCTTGCATATTCTGCCTCCTTCCATTTCTCAAGATAAGTTTCTGGTTTGGGGGCAGATGAAGCGGAGGCAGGAGCAGTTTGCAGGATTGAGGTGAGCGCAACTCTGCTCTCATCTGGCTGTGAGCAGAGCAGTGGTCAACTTCTGTTGGAGGATATTGGAAAGGAGTCTGTCCTATGCCAGTTAGGACGAAGCAGAGTCTCCCCCTTATGCACAGCCTGGTTATTGAAACTGGTTATCATCATCATCACGTGGGTTGGTAAACCCTTGCTAAAAGGCTCTTTAAAGGAAACAGATTGTCCAAACAGGGTTTAAAACTATTAAAGACATTTATTAGTTTTACTTACAGTCCGTTTATTCATTGGAGATCTCTGGCTAGAAGCCAGCTCAGACCGTGTGTCCATCAGGTTGGGGGAGAGAGAGAGAGAGAGAGAGAGAGAGAGAGAGAGAGAGAGAGAAGGCCACACAGAGAGGCAGGAAGTAGGGAGGAAGGGTCACAAAACATGCATCCTGGAGATTGTTCACTTAGCCCTTTCCTCCCACTGTAACTAGTGGTTACATTACCGCGTTGATTTAAGCAGACAATATTACAATTTCCATCAACTTCATCATGCTGGTGAGCATGTGAGGGCCAAACTAAACAGTCTGTCTCACACGCATGGTGGAGCTGTGCATATTATTTTTCTTTAGCTCTGTGTAAGCATGTGTGGCTCTGACTTGGATTGGGACCATGGCACTTCGAGGGGGGGAGGTTAAAACTTTCCACCCCACCTGTTTTGTTTTCTTTTTGCTTTGTTTCTTTGCACATTTCCATGCCCCTCCTGGAGCACTCCAGTCCCAATCTGAATCAGGAGGTAAAGAAAATTAGTAGGCATCGCTCCACCATGCATGCTAGAGAGAACATTTAGTTTGGCCCTGAGCAGAAGTGCTTGAGAACACCCCTACCAAATGCTGATGAGACCCCTAAGTAAAAAAAAGTAAGAGTATCCCACCAGTATGGTATGGCAAAGCAAGTTCATTGTTCAATGATAAAATAAGAAAGAGAGGAAGCTGAGAAGGCAATCACAATTTGGGTACTGTTTCCCTAACATCTCCGGCCCCAGTGGGACATGCCACAGCCTGGTCGGTTAGAGCATATATAATAAACTGAACTGAACTTACATCTTCAGTTCAGAGCATAGGGTAATGGGCAATGATTCTATCATTTTTCCCAGAGCACCAAGGAAATGAAATTAGAAGAATAGGTATACGCAAAGGGGGCTTCTCTCCCTACCATCTATTTCCATTTCCCTACAAAGTTCAAAGGGAGCAACCCACAACATATTCCACCACTGCTATACTTGAAGTAACAATGCAACCTCAATAAAAAGAAGCAGAGCCACAGGCAAGATTAAGGAACAGAGTTGATAAGTAGAATATGCTGATTTTTTGTGACTTAGGTTTTTCTTTCCTCTATTTTGGGCTTCATCCAAAGCAGACATTCACCCGTAATAGTAAAAAACTATTGCTTGTGTATCGAACCAGTTCAACTTCATGCAGTCCAAGACAGCATTCTGTTGCAGGTCAAAGAGGTACTTACAAAGAAGATAGTTACTTAAAATCAATGTGTATAACCTTATATTCCTATTGTTTTGTATTTTACAGGAAATGTAAGATGCATATAGTGGACATTTTCAACCAACACATGGGCTTCAAAAATCATTGATCACTGATCTCGCATATTACCAAAAGCTGCTGCTGCTGCTTCTGCTTCCTCAACTTATATTTTCCATGAGACACGCAGCTGCTCACAATGGACCATCGACCTAAATACGAAACCTATTTAGGGAAGCCACACCTGCAACCTTTATCATGGGTGAAGTTATAAAATGGCTACAAACACAGACCTTGCCCACTTCTAACAAAATTCAGTTTAAAACATTAGATGGCTAACAGCATAGAAAGAAAGAAAAATGCAACAGGATTCAAGAGTCTTTTGCATACACATTCTGGCTCAAATTATTTGAACTACCAATGTGGACTAGCACCCTAAATCAGGGGTGGGCAGAAGGTATATCTCCAGATTTTTTGGATGTTAACTCCCAGCATTTCTGACCATTGGCCATACTGGCACAGGTTTATGGGAGTTGACATCCAAAACATCTGGAGATCTACCTTCTGCCCATCCGTGCCCTAAATACGGTAATACACTGACTGTGTATAATTGCTAAGGAATTTTTTCTGGCTGCAAACATTTTGTGTTCATTAAAGAAAATAAAGGCAATTATTTGAAAACTGATTTTCCTTAATGCACATCATAGCGTACACATGTGCAGTCATGCACATGTCCCACGTGACACATGCCAGGAATGTTTAAGCTAGAGTCATGGTGCACAGTGATATGAATTGATAGACCCAGATGGGAAAAATCTGTAAACTGCAGTGAAACTGGATAATTCACATTTTGGGAGTATGTGTTGAGTACACTTTGTTTCTTGCAAAAGAGACAGGGATGGAGGACAAAAGATCAGCAGTGTCTTGTTACTGCCTCTTGAGATTTAATTTTCCTGATAATAAAAATGGAGTGGGAAGAGGGTACTGTGGGAGGCAGAGGAGAGTCTAGATCAGGAGTGGGCAACACAAGGATAGTACAGGCCTGTGGCTCACACTGGCTCAGCTTGTCTGAGTGTGGAAAGCTAAGCAGGGTCAGACCTGGTTATTACTTGGATGGGAGACCCCTCCTCTAGTTACCTGCATTGAGCAGGGGGTTGGACTCGATGACCTTGTAGGCCCCTTCCAACTCTGTGATCCTATGACCTATGATCCTGTTAGAAAAAAGGATGTACAGTAATACCTTGGATTGCAAGTAACTTGGTTTGAGAGCGTTTTGCAAGACAAGCAAAATTTTAAAATAAATTTTGACTTGATAAACGAACAAGGTCTTGCAAGACAAGTGTAGGGATGTAACCGCTTGCCTCGAGCGGGCGTAGTGGGCCAAATCGGCCCTACTCACACCCGCCAGAGACTCGCTTTGATATAAGAGTGTTTTGGATTACAGGCACGGTTCCGGAACGAATTATGCTTGCAATGCAAGGTATTACTGTAGTAGCATCAGCAGAATAAAGTAATAAACTTTAGTTTTAGGGCACATGTCTGACTACTAGCCGATGCCAAGTTCTGTCGGTTGGCAACAAGCCTAGTCTGTCAGTAGCAGCTCGTTCTATGCCTGTATAGTTTTTATCTATTTGTTCTCTTTTCCAAGGCTCTTTAGTATGTTTCAATAGTGAAAGTTATCTTAGTACACAATGCTTCTTACAAGTAAACTGAGAGGCGAATTCTTTTACAAGCTGGGAGGTGAGTTAAGTTCAAACAGCAGACAGGCAAAATGGATTACTTTAAAATCCATTAGTAATATAGCAATCTGTTAACATAGCAATATTTCTAACACTATTCGCATGGGATATGTAAGGAAGAGCTTTGAGCTCAGTGTCAAAGCACCTGCTCTGCATGCAAAGGGACCCAGTTTCAATCCTTGGCATCTCCAGGGCTGGGAAAGACTCCTAATCTGAAACCCTGGAGAGCTGCTGCCAATCAGTGGCTGTGCTGACCTGGCATTAGGGGGCGGCCCACTAGGGCTGGAACCCTGAATCTCTGGGAGGTCACCTGCCCCATCATCATCATCATCATCATCATCATCATCATCAGGCGATCACTCGTGACCGAGTAAGATTGTCTTCCGGGATAAAAGGAGGAAATTCTAAAGAAGATTGTGTAGACTCTAGCGATGGGTCCGTAAGTGACTGTGGAGGCCAATTCTAGATCCACACAGCTTCCCACAGTGAGGACACAGGTTATCAGATAGAAGATGGTCCTGTAAAGGATTCATTTGACGTGCTTTTCGCTTAGCACGTTTCTCCCTTTCACCTTGCACTCGGGCTTCTTCAAAGTCCATGGAACCTTTGTGAAAGGCCAACCTCCATTTAGATCGTTCATGGGCCAGAGCTTCCCAGTTTTCGATGTTTATATTGCATTTTTTTAGATTAGCCTTATGAACATCTTTAAACCTCTTATATTGACCACCGATATTCCGCTTTCCATCCTTGAGTTGGGAGTAAAGTAACTGCTTTGGGAGACGGCAGTCAGGCATTCGAACAACATGACCGGTCCACTGAAGTTGGCGTTGAAGGATCATTTTTTCAATGCTAGTAGTCTTTGCTTCTTCCAGTACACTGACATTTGTTCGCCTATCTTCCCAAGTAATTTGCAGGATTTTCCGGAGGCAACGTTGATGAAACCTTTCAAGGAGGTGGAAGTGACGTTTATAGATAACCCTGCTGTCCACGGGCACTTGCTGCAGTAAAGGCCCAGGGGCCCTGATGAGCTCTGTTGCATCCCCGCTGGATGAACTGGCTTTTTGTCCACATATGCTTCACCTCCTGCTGCCTCTGGCCTTGTTTATCTTCTTTTGCTATTTCAGACAGGGAGCCTTGAAGAATTGTGTTGCTTCTTTATTTTAGTTGCATGCTTGACCATCATATCTTTTCTATGCCGCTTCTATGCCGCTATCTTGTCCCCGATGTGTATTCTCGGATGCCAACTTCAGATGTACAAATGAAAAGGGAGTCTCTTTGATAAGAGGTACCAAGAGTAGCAGACTCATGAGTCGCCTGATATCTCGGGTGCCCTAAAAGGTCACGAGAAGCATCAGCCTAGCCAAGAAAAGACGAGACAGGTGACCTTCTATCTAACTAAAGACTGATACTTGCCATGTTCAAAGAAATGTACTTGATTGGTTGTTGCCATGTTCAGAGAAATGTATCTGATTGCTTAGCATGTTTAAGCGAACGCATTTGATTTGCTGAGAATGAATGCACCCATGAGTGTAAAAAGTATAAGAAGACCTGCATGACCCATTCTTCCTTTGTTCAGCTTCTGATCCTGGCATGAGCCACAGGGCTGGGCCTTTTTGCACAGAAATAAAACTTTGAAAAACTCACTACTGGGTGTGCTGCTTCTCTCTCTTCGAGCATTGGGTTCTCTGGGGAGAGGACTCTGAGCATATTTGTGCAACAATCCTAAGGCTTGTGGGCCACAGTCCCCCCCCCCCCATTGCCACACATTAAGGCATGTGCTGCAGTCGCACCACTGAAATTCATGGCAGGAAAGAAATCCATCCGTTTACCACTATGGAGCAGTAAATAGGTCAAATTTAGTTTGTATTCAAGGCAAATTTGACCTAATTATTCCTCTGTAGTGGTTTGTTACTGAATTTGGGTAGCTAACCACCAACTTTTTTTTTTTACTACTGCCATTGGCGCCATGAGCATGGCCCATGGGATGGTCATCGGGGGGGGGGAGGAGAAAATGTGCCACAGACCTCCTGATGTTGCTCACCCCAGTATAGACTAACTAGTATGGGGTAATATATTTTCCCCTGTGTGTCAGGTAGCAGTTTGGAAGAGGGGATTTAAAGAAAACTGGGTGAGAGAATGGGTTATAAACCCCTCCCACGGTGCCATGGCCCTGGTCTAATTTGCATTCTCACCCCACTGCTACAATTAATTTTTTGAAGAAAAAAATAAAGCACAGGAGCCTTATTGTAGGCATCATGCAATAAGAAAAAATGCTTCTGAAAGAGAGGAAAGGGAGTTGGGATGCACTGCAACATCGTTATTATGCTCAGTCATCTGACAAATTATGTAGACATTTCCTTTTACTTTGTATACTTTCATTTGCTTTCTAAAAGCAAAAGCAACACACTGAATTTAGAAATGTAAAAGATATATCGTTCTTTCATTTATTTTCACTACTCTTTTTCACTATAAAATCCTGAGTTAAATTAAGAAAAACAGCAGTACAATACGTTATTAAATTCTAGGTTTCTGTTGTCATCCATAATCCATTAGACAAATGTTTCCTAAAAATGTGAATAATTATTTACTTTATAGAACTTACTTAATTTCTGGTTACAGTATCAATTTAAAATCAATAAAATATTCAAGTCCTCAGTGTCTGTCATAACATCGATAACATTTCACAACTTCATTTTCATCACTGCTGAGAGAATACTGTGCGTGTGTATACAATGGAGAAAACTGGGCTGTGAACTGAAAACGTTTACTCTAAAGCACATCACTACTTACTGTGAAGAACGTCCATGCTATTCAGTCAAATATTATTTATTTATTTATTTATTTATTATATTTATACCCCGCCTTTTTTCCTGCAAGGAACGAAGATAAGAGCTATTTTTTTCCTCTGGCATAAAACTGAAATGCAGGTGTGAGTACAATGAATTTGGTCAAATGAGCTAGTAGAACTTTTACTGATACCTACTGTTGCAAAAATGCTGTGAGTCCTTTCCCAAATAACTCAATTGCTCAGAGAAAGGGAAGCAGCACACACCAGCAGTGAGTTTTTCAAAGTTTTATTTCTGAGCAAAAAGGACCAGCTGGGGCGCGTGCCCAAATCAAAGCTGGACAAGGATCAGTGGGGCATACAAGCCTTCTTATACATTTTACAGCCATGGATGGATTTGCTTTCAGAGAATCAGATACAATCATTAAACTGTGCCAACCAGTCAGATGCAATGCCCCCTTTATGATGACAACCAATCAGATGTGTTTCTCTGAACATGGCAACTTTTAATCTCTAGTTAGATAGAGGGCCACCTGGCCATCTTCTTGGCTAAAGACGTGGTTTCTCATGACCTCTTAGGTCACCTAAGATATCGGGCCTTGCTACTCTTGGTGAACATCTTATCACTCAAAGGGACCCTTCTCTCACTTGTATTCTGGGATTTGGCACCCAGAAATAGGCTTTTGGGACTATTAAGATAACAACTTAAGCGAAAACATGGCGGCCAAACATACGATTCAGGACAAAGAATACAATACAATCAAAACAGACCTTCAAGGTTCTCTGTCTGGAACAACAAAGCAGATAAACAAAGCAGGTGCAGTGGCAAATGGTATGCAGGCAGAATCAACTAACGGGGTGCAACACAGAGTTCATGAGGCTTCTGGACCTTTGTCTTAACGAATGCCTATGGACAGCAAGGTGGTCTTTCAAGGATCTTTGGCCTGTGTGAGGACTGTTCCCTAATGTCACTCTGGCTGACCAGGGGATGCTGGGTCTTGCAGGACCTTTCTGTCTAAACATGCAGGAATTGGGTCTTCTGTGCAGCTTTCTAACTCAGACTTCTGTCATGCTAAGTCACACTGGTCTTTTGGCATTTCAGACTTGAAACTGGAACCTTTTGCTGTGTGCAGGTGAATCTGGGAACCCTTGTGTACAAGGCAGGTGCCTTGTTGCTGAGCTTTTGTGTGGGCCTATGTGAATGCACAATGCCTTTCTCACCTGGGGTCCTAGGTGTTTTGGGTCTGGCTGGGTCATTATTATTATCATCCATTATGATGATGATGATGGCTCATTCTGCCCCTCGCTTGCCTGGCAACAGCTCTTCTGTCTCTTATTTACAACTAGGGGCGAAGCATGAAGGCCTCATTGTTCTCAAAAAGTATCTCTTTTAAAGTTGCTCTTCTTGGCCAGGCAGTCTTCTTCTGAGCATACGGCCAACTAACTGATAACACTTCTGCAGGCGGGTGGACAAAGCTGTGTGTGTGCGTCTGTGTGTCTGACTTGCTTGTTTGCAAGAATGAAGCTAGTGATTTCTATGCATGGGCCTGTCTACACGTGAAAGGCAGGAGCTTTCTGTACATGCCTTGGGTCTATTTTTCTCTAACACTACTGAGAACCATCTTTTCATATAACAATATGCAGTGTGGTTGCTGCCTCCTCCATGGTTGCCCTGAAGCTTCTGGGGGTCCATGTAAAGGCCTGCATGGTTCTTCTAAGACCCTCTAAAGCAGTGTTCTCCAACCTTGGGTCCCCAGATGTTTTTGGCCTACCTCTGATGACAGAATGTAACTGTCAAGATTTGAGGCCTTGTGTTATTACTATGATGGCAGCCTGTTTAGTGGTAGCTGCTTGGTGACAGGTTCTGAAAGGGGGTTGGGGTGGGTGTTAATATTGCTTTAATATTGATAGATGGGCCCTGGATCATGTAAAACCAGTTTAATTGGTCAGGGAAATATCAGACTCTGATTGGTTGGGGTTTCTATCCAGTGTGGGGAAAAGAGCAGTTATCTGACAAATAAATAAAAGTGGGTTGGAGACAGGAGTGTGAGGCAAGGACCAGAGAAAGCTGAGGTGAAGATGAATAGTTGAGGCCTGAATATTAAGGTATTCCTATGTATACACTATTATACTTTGCCAGTGAAGATCAGAAAAAGGGAGCAAGTGGTTGTGTTTTGCCAGGAGGCTGCCCTGTGTAAAGATCTTACTACAACAAGGTTCGAACTTCTAGAAGTGAGTCTTAAAAGAAACCAACAAAACTTTCCAAGCAGCCTGAAGCACAACAGGAGGAGTTTTGATGTCAAAGGAAGATCGTACCCGCTACCTGGACCTGGAATTTGTCCTGAGGTTAAAAAGCCACGTTCGGGCTTGTGTCAGCAACAGTGTCTCTTGAGACCTTGGAAAATGTCATTAAGCACATTTAAAATCCCAATGTAACTAATAGAAATTTATTTATTTATTTGATTGCATTTCTATACTGCCTTTCTGGAAGTGACCAAGGCGGTTTACAAGAATTCAGAAAATGAGAGTGATAAAGATATACAAACATAGTAAAACAAAGATATCAAACATTATAAACAACCTTTTAAACCATAACTGTAATTTTTACTGCCAGGAAGCGGGGGAGGTGATTGTGGGATTTTTTCCTCAGATGCCAGAGTACCTTGGCTAACCTTGGGTACATGTTGACTTGCGTGGGGTAGCAGTGCCATCGGCTGCTCCCCCTCACCTGCCTTGGCTTGATCACCTGCTTATGGCTCTGCAACAAAGTGGTGTTAATAAGTAGCTAAAGGGGATGGCTCAAAAGTTAGCAACCCAAGGAGGCAGGACATTTCCCCCCCTGTTGCTGCCAGAATTGCAACACAAAAGTCATAAACCTTTTGCAAACACTCGTCACTGAGCTGAAAAGTTCATGTGCCTCATTCCGGTAAATTTCCCTCCTGCCAAGTTGCTATATTAAACAGAACAGCAGCAAAAATAAATATATTAATTAAAAAATCCTATGACATTGGGTCAGAGAAGGAACCAAAGATGAGTATTTAGGTAGCTGAAAGAGAAGATTCTGTGGCACAGAACAACTGTAAGTTGCCTGAAGTGCTATGAAGTCCTGGCTGGTCTGGATTGTGCCATTTCTTCTATGGCAGTGCTGTACTTCCCAAAATGGTAAGTCATGAAGGGAAACAGGAACATTGTACCAGGGGAAATGGTTGCTGCAGTATTCATAATAGAAATAGTAATTTTCAGCAGGACTGTGGAGAGAGGAATTCATTCAATGTTGCATTTCCCCCCATAAATGTGTGGCTTTCTGCCAATTTGTAGTGGCAGATTCTTTGAGGATTATTTTCGAGCTGGAATCGACACAGGCCACTTAACAGATGTGAGTTTATGAATACATTAATGTTAATAGCAGAACACTTTGAATGTCATCATTGTAAAGGCACAGATACATCTGATTTTCTTTGAGTTAACTGAAAAAGAACCAGATATATTAGTAAGTGAATAATTCCAGAAATCCCATATTGTCTGAGTGGTTAACTTACCCAGAATTGCAATGCTATTTGAACAGAAGTAGAAAATTTTGCTAGATTTATTTGTATACTTTTATCCCATTCTTGAACAAAAAATAAATTACAAAGTGGCTACAACCCAGTGTCAAAACTGAATATAGTTCTAAATATCCACTATTTAAACTATTGATTTAAAATATAGTGTCCTAAAGTGATAAAGAAAAAGTAGAAAAGTGCAAAGAATATTGCAGCAATATTTCTTAAACTGTGGGCCCCCCTTCCAGGGTGTGGTAGTGGCACAAAATTCTAGGAGGTGGAGAGGATCCCGTAATAAACAGACCCAGGACAGGACACTTTCTTTCCAGGAACAGAGATTTAAGGTGTAATCCTATGCATGTTTAGACAGAAAGAAGTCCTACAACTCCCAGCATGCTGACTGGAGCATGCTAAGAATTGTAGGACTTTCTTCTGTCTAAACATGCATAAGATTATGCCTTTAGTGCTGCAAGGAACCAAATGGAACCTAACCAGGAAACCAAAGGGAGCAGCTCCTTCCCTCCTGCCACCCTCCAGACAAGTTGGTTCTAGGTTGGTGTCTTATATGTCCTGCTCTTTCCTTGTAATGCCAGTGTTGGATTAGTGCCCAGCACAGAAAACCTTAGGGGTATATAGCAAAGGGGTTACATACCTGGGGCTGAGTGTGAGGATTCTGTATGCTTGTGTGTCAAAGAGATGGTTGTGTGTAGGGTATGAGGAAATACACAATGCGCAGACAAAATGGATCCCCCCCCACCGCATACACACATGTGGGGCATTTCCACAGTCTGCAGAGGCATTTCTGCAGGCGTGTTTTCAGTGGAGGCAGCAGATCTTCCCTTCTGGTGGGATTACAAGCCTTCTGCCTCATCCTAATGCCCTTCAGTTGATGAACCTGTGAGTTTAGGATTACATCCTTAGTTGTTTATTGTAGGGAATGCTGCCAAAACTTGAAATTAGATGGTTTGTTACTAAAAAGAAGAACATAAGAAGAACCAGGCTGGATCAGAACCAAGGCAGGGTCCATCTAGTCAGCATTCTGTTCACACAGTGGCTAACCAACTGCCCACGGGAAACCCACAAGCAGGACATGAGTGCAACAGCACCCTCCCACATATGTTCCCCAGCAACTGGTGTACATAGGCATACTGCCTCTGATACTGGAGGTAGCATATAGCCATCAGGACTAGTAGCCACTAGTGGTCTTACCCGAGATGGGGGGGGCTCACCTCACCGCTGCCTCTCCTCTCCGTGGCAGCAGCCCCCCACCTCGATCTTCTGAGCGGCGCAGAGCAGTTCTCCGCGCTGCTCGAGCCGCCGGCGCTGGTCCCGTCGCGTCACATCCAGCCCCGGAAGTGACGTGATGGGACCCTGCGCAGGCGCAATACGTGGCGCGGGGGTCCAGTGTGCCTGTGCAGGGTCCCGTCGTGTCACTTCCGGGGCCAGAAGTGACACGACGGGACCAGCGCGGACGGTGTGGGCGGCTCGCCGCGGAGAAAAGGTAATCCTGCACGAGCGGGGCCGATTTTGGCCCGCTATGCCTGTGCAAGGCGAATCAGTTCATCACTAGTAGCCACTGATAGCCTTCTCCTCCATGCATTTGTCCAATCCCCCTTTAAAGCCATCTGAATTGGTGGCCATCACTACATCTTGTGGAAGTGAATCCCATCGTTTAACTATGCTCTGAGGGAAAAGTCCTTCCTTTTATCCTTAATTTCCCACCAATCAGCTTCATGGGATGACCCATGTTTGTAATGCCCATGTGTATACTAAACTTGGATGGCTGTCTAAAGAATTTTAATATTTTTGTTATGCACATCAAGATTGATTATGAGCACATATGTGGTCTGCATGACTATTTTTTACAGATCTCTTTCACAGATAGCCTTTCAGTCCAGCATCTGAAAGTACTAAGAACTTTAGGAAAGCCCCATTTGTGCTTGCAGCAGCATGGGACTCCACCTGACAGTACTTCCTAGAATGTCCATGTGACCACACAAAACATGGTTGCATGGGCACTCCAGGAGGTGCTGCCAGACTGAAAGGCTATTTTTGAAGAGATCTGTGGTGCTGTGAGCATGTGCATGGTGCTTCATGGAAAAGGTGGTGGTCAGGAGGGGAATGATGCAGCCTGGGGTGGCTGCTTGGTGGGTCAGGAGGAGATCTGGGCATCAGAAGCAATTCGTATGTATTCAAAGAGATCTCTGCATATAGAGAGAAACATTCAGCTGAGATGACTTGACAAACAAATTATAATTTCTTTTGGGGTAAATTTGCCCATCACTAGTATTGTGCTTTTGTGAAAAGGAGGGGTAGTTGATGCTAAATATAATTGCAGTATGTGAAGAACCAGCTGATATTGAATTTGGGGAAATGGTAAGTGATGAGAAGGCCAAGTACCTGGAAAGTGACAGAGTACAGTACCAGTGCAACCCTGGATATGCCATGGAAGGGTCTGAATGGATAATATGCAATGGACGGAAGTGGACACCTCCTCCAAAGTGTTTAGGTAAGACATTCTATCTCTTTAACTGTAAGTCTCCTTGGGGGCACTATTTGGGCAGGAAGGTGACTCTTTTTTTAACGAATAAATAAATAAATAAATAAATGGTTTATTTTCAATAGTACAAATGTAAAATCAGAATGTGGAGTGGCCAACATGACCTTTGAGAACATATTTACATGCAAAGTTCTTTTTCCCAATATGTGCAGATTTGATATATGGACACATTTTAAGACATTTTCCTAATCTGCATTACTAGAGTGATATACTTGGTCAATTTTGGTACTTGGAAAACTCACAGTGAAAGTGGATAATGCACATTTCTTTGAGCCTATGAATCCTATGAACTAAGGGCACAATCCTATGCATGTCCAGACACATCTCCATTTGATTCAACATCATTAGCACACAAACAGAAGGGGGGGAAGGCTACAGGTACAATCCTATGCATGTTTAGAAAGCAACAAGCCCTACAACTCCCAGCATCCCCCAGTCAGCATGCTAGGGCATGCTGGGAGTTGTAGGACTTGTTGCCATCTAAACCTGCATAGGATAGTGCCTTAAGTCTGGATTAAACTTTTTAATCAAGAGTCTACAGAGAGACAGAGTTGCTATGTTGTTTGAGAGCTAGCCTGGAACTGCCAGGGATGTTGAAGAGTCCTTGGTCCCGAGTCCTGAGTCGAGTCCCGAGTCTTTGGACCCGAGTCTCGAGTCGAGTCTCGAGTCCAAGGTCCAAAAACGTGACTCGAGTCCCGAGTCACTCCCAAAGCGGTGGCCCATGGAGGGAGCAGGAGGGTCTCCGCGAGAGGAAGAAGAGCTGCCCTTCCTCCTACGGAGACCCTCCTGCTCCCTCCATGGGCCGCCGCCACTCACCGTCCTTCCCTCGTCCCTGCTCCTGCCGCCGCCGCCGCCCTCACCTCCTCCACCGTCGCACGCTGCCGCCACCCTCACCTCAGCTCCGCCGCCGCCACCGTCGCACGCTGCTGCCGCCACTGTCACACACCACCGCCGTCGCCATCGACCTCACCTCCACCGCCGCCGTCGACCTCACCTCCGCCGTCGACCTCTCTGCCACCACCGCCGCTGCCCTCACCTCCGCCACCATTGCACGCCACCATTGACCTCACCGCTGCACACCGCTGTTGCAGACAGCACGCCGCGTCACGCCGCCGTCGCCGTCGCTCTGTTTTTGGCGGGGTTGCCATGGTTCCTCCCGCCAAAAACAGAGCGACAGCACTGGTGGCATGACGTGGCGTGCTGTGTGCGACGGCGGTGTGTGGCGGTGAGGTCAATGGCGGCGTGCGATGGTGGCGGCGGCGGAGGTGAGGTCGACGGCGCCAGCGGTGGAGGTGAGGTCGACGGCGGAGGTGAGGTCGGCGGCGGCGTGCGACGGTGGTGGCGGTGGAGGTGAGGTGAGGGCGGCGGTGGCGGCGTGCGACAGTGGCGGCGGTGGAGGTGAGGGTGGCGGCGGCAGCGGAGTCCTTGGGCTCGAGTCCCGAGTCGAGTCTCGAGTCCCATAAAAATTATTGGGACTCGAGTCTGACTCGAGTCAGAGGGGGGACTCAGTCCGACTCATGAGTCGAGTCCCCGAGTCCGAGTCCCGATCCCTGGGAACTGCATTCATATCCTGCCTCTTGGTTGGAATTGAAATGTCTCCTAGTATTTGAGACTCTTTGAGCCTTATCTGGAAACTATGCATAAATGGCTAAGGTTTAGATTCATAGATCATAGAGTTGGAAGGGGCCTACAACAAGGCCATCGAGTCCAACCCCCTGCTCAATGCAGGAAACTAGAGGAGGGGTCTGAAGAAGTAAATGGACACAATCCAGCCACATTCAGGCCACAATCCTATATCTGGGAGTAAGTCCCATTGAACTAAATGGGACTTTTTCTGAATAGATATGGGTAGGATTGTGCTATCTCTATTGATTTCAGTGAGAGACATTTAAGCAACTATTTTAATTCCCCCATTTAAATAAATGGGTTGTTAAAAAGATTAATATTTTTCTGGATCATGCCCTATGTTTTTTAACTATTTCATATATGTATATAATTGCTTTAATATATGAAGTGCTCAAAGAACATACACACTTGGTTGTTATAGTTGGTAAATGCTTAAGCAAGGTTGGCAGAGGCACAATGTGAATCCTATCTAATATATGGTCAAACACTACAGGGTAGTTCAGGGGTAAGCAACGTGGTGCACATGGGCATCTTTCTTGGTGCCTGCCAAGGTGCCCCCCATCCCTCCAACTTCTTTGAAAAATTAACACATTTTCTTATTGGCAGCTGGGATTGCTGTGAAATAGATATCTGTTGGTATTGAAAACTGTGGTTTCAAATAAATAGTTTAGTGTGTTGGGGCTCAGACCCCACCTCTGCCTTGAACTCTGTCTTTTGGGCAGGTTACTTGTCCTTTGCCACGTCTCCCATGGGAGCCATTTTGTGGTGGGGCCCAGGACAGTTTCTTAAATGTTCTTCCCTTTTGATCTTACGGTGTTGTTGCCTATATCACACTGAGAAAATATGGTTTATATTCACTCTCCTATTTAGTTGGTTCAGTCTCATGAGCTTTCATCTCTGTCTTTTTCACCCTGTCCTTTCCTTTCTAGCTAGCTATTTTAATTTCAATTCAGTATTTTGAAATCAGTTCAAGTCACTTTGCCCACATTGCAGGATCTCCCTTTATCTTGAAAGCTACAATAATGGGCATATGGAGGATGCTAGCTAACTACTAAAGATAGCTAAAGACCTTTCTTAGGGTACAATCCTAGGCATGTTTAGACAGAAAAGTAGCCCTACAACTCCCAGCATGTAAGGATGCTGGGAGTTGTAGGACCTTTTCTGTCTAAACATTCATGGGATTGTATCTTTAGGTGTGTGTGTGTGTGCTTATGATGTTGAACCAATGGAGATACATGGAAATATTTTGGGGCTTAAGAGTGCAATCCTATGCATGGCTACTTAGAACTAAGTCCTGTTGTGTTCAATGAGGTTTATTCCATAGGAAATGTGTTTAGGATTCTAGTTAGTAGTAAATCTAGCAAAGAATCTCAGATATGACTGAAGTTCTAACATTTGCTTGTAGAAATATATTGTTTCAAAATGCTGGTAAAAAGAGTGGAGTAAACACTATAATCTGTAACTCAAATGATTCATTATTAAGAAACTGCTCTTGAAAGACCCTTTTTAAAGTTAGCTTAAACTGCAAGCTCATGAAAATTCAGCAGATAAATATGAGGGATAGTATTGAAAGATTTCAGGACAAGAACACCTGTCCTCATTTTGACATCTCTTCTTCATAGGACAAATAACACTATTTGATTTAAAGACATTCTACAGAGGGAAAAAAAATTGAAATGTGTTTTTACTTGTTACACTGCCACTACGTACTTTCATATTATTTTCTATATCTTGTAAATACTGTTTGAGAAATGAAATACATTTTTACAAGGCACTATGCCTCTCACATTTTGGATTTGAAGTGTTTCTGTTAGTGAATATGAATATGAATATTTTATTTACGGTCTACCGACCACACCAATACGTAAAACAATACAATACAAGCAAGATACACCAGCTCTTATTTATACACTCAAATAAAAACTTAGAAAATAAAAACAGAATCAGACAAGCATAAAAGGCCTAGTCACAATAGCAATATTCAAAAAATTTGCAACTTTCTTGGTAATTGAGCTATCTGAGCCGTCAAGCAGAGTGGACAAAAGAAACTCTGAGGATCGTCCAGGGAAAGTCTGGGTGATTGGATGTATTATGTTTTCTCTAGCCCCTCGATAGAAGCTGCAATTAAAAAGGACATGTGCAACAGTTTCCACCTCCTCATTATTGCAGGGGCAACACCTGTTTTCCATTGGGATTTTATTGAATCTACCATCCAAAAGTTTGGAGGGTAGAACATTAAATCGAGCCAAGGAAAACGCTCTCCTATATTTTGGAATAGATAACCAATCTAAGTATAGCATCCCATTTGTAGAGTAAAGGTCTGACAGACCCATCGACAAGGGGGAGCATGGGCCCTGAGCCGCTCCATGGAGCACTTGGAAGTCGATGTCAATTAATCTTTGCTTAACAAGAAATTTAGCTTTCTCCCAAGGCATGGATAACAAGTAGGAGGGTGACAGCCCGGCTGAGACAACCTTTTCCACCACTGCTTTGTTCCAAGCAGACACATGGGAATCTAACATCACCTGGAATGCAAAAGAGTTAAGCTTAAGCAGAGAATAGCAGCGAAGCCAAAAGTGAATAGAATGTATCCAAGCCATACAGCTAAGAGAATTAAGGCCAGCTTCCAGATAGAGAACAGCACTAGCCACACACTTGGGCATGCCAAATATCGCTCTTAGAAAGTAGGATTGAACACCTTCAAGAGAGTCTTTAAGGCCAGGAAACCAGATAGGGGCTCCGAAAAGAATCTGAGATACTATTTTGGCTTGAAAGACACGGGTAGCAGCTGGAATGAAATTCCCACCTTTAGTAAAAAAAGAACCGTAATATAGCACCCAAATTTTGTTCAGCTTTAACCTTCGCACGTCTTGCCTGAACTCTCCAGTTTGTTGCCTCGTGAAACCAAATACCCAGATATTTGTAGGAGTCAACTTGATCAAGCCTGCTATTATCCATGAACCAAGAGTATCTAACCTTCCTCCTTGCAAATACCATAACTTTAGATTTGGAGTAGTTAATTGCATCATCTGCATAGAGGAGGATAAATATTCTTGTGGAGCAAATCTTAGGAGGGTGGGAGGCTATTGACCGTAGGTAGGTGGGAAGATCAGCCAGGTACAGATTGAATAAAGTGGGAGCAAGAACACAGCCTTGTCTAACACCACGAGAGGAGAAAATCTCCTGAGAGAAATGGCCATAGTTACTACAGCGCACCTGGGCAGATGTGTTTTGATGTAGGGTACGGATTAGAAACAATAACCTCCTATCAATAGAAACTTTATGAGTTTCTGTTAGTGTAATTCTGAAGAACCTGCAACAAAAAAGACAGGTGCACTGTGCACATTTGAAATTTCATGTTTCCTCATTAGCTGACTAATTAAGTGTTATATAAATACTGGTGGCATGAAAATGTCTTGTAAAGAAGGAAATGGTTTCTGCATTTTTCCTTTTGTTTAGCACCTTGTGGTATCACAAAAGAACAGCTACAAGCAAAAAACTTGCTTTTATCTGGTGGCCGAAGACGTTCACAAGTGATCCAAAGTAATCAAACACTGAACTTCCTGTGCATGGAAGGATATGTGCTCACAGCTCCTTCAGTCAGGACGTGTATTGATGGGCACATGGATTTGCCATTGTGTATCACCGGTAAACATATTGTTAATATTGAAAACTTCTAGGATTATTTAAACATTCAAAGGGTCTGTAACCACCCCACTTCCCAGTCTGAAAGCCAATGCTTCCAGGGTTCCTTCCACATTTACCCAGTCTTTATGACTGGGTTCAGACAACACGATAGCCCATACTCAAGGGTTGAGTATGGGTTGAATGTGGGTTGCTGTTGAACCATGGGTTGTTGTTTAAACATGGGTTATTGTACTGTCTTGTTAACCACGAACAACCCATGAAGAGAACCCATGGTTTGTTGTTGCGTTGTACAACATGGTTTATTAGCTCTCAAAAGAGGTTCAGACAGCACAGTAACCCATGTTTCAGCAACAACCCACTGTTCAACGACAACCCATACTCAACCCTTGAGCGTGGGTTATCGTGTTGTCTGAACCCATTCTTTTCTCTCAAAAGAGGTTCCACACACTATAGAATTGCTAATATTCACCTATAATTTCCCAAAGTGCATGACCTTCACATACAGGATGGATTAATTTCCCCACCCCACTTCATGTTTGCTTTTCTCCTATGCCTGATGAAACATGCTGGAGAAGCATAGGGAGAAGTAACATATTATGAAAGCTTCAGATTTTGACAGAATCACATAATTGTAGTCACAAGCTGAATACCATGGTTGTATGAGAGGTGTTAAAACAAAACTCACAAAATAATTTATATTAATGTGGGCTAGAACAGTAGATCTGTAGAAAACATATTTAAACAGCAATTGTATCTGCATAGTTTATGCAGTAGTTGAGAGGTATATGATAACAGAATGATGATATGATCCAACAAAAAGTCAAATTAGACCTTGCTTTATGCACATATTATTTATTTATTTATTTATTTATTATATTTATACCCCGCCTTTTTTCCTGCAAGGAACCCAAGGCGGCTTACATAATCCTTCTCCTCTCCATTTTATCCTCACAACAACCCTGTGAGGTAGGTTGGGCTGAGAGTCAGTGACTGGCCCAAAGTCACCCAGTGAGTTTCATGGCTGAGCAGGGACTAGAACCCGGATCTCCCAAGCCCCAGTCCAATGTTGTTTGTGAACTCAACTACTCCAAAGTGGCCCAGTTTATAGGGACATAGGAAGCTGCCATGTAGTGGTCCATCTAGCCTTGCATTGTTGGTACTGACTGGCTGCAGCTCTGCAAGTTTCCAGGCAGGATTCTTTCCTAGCCCCACCTGGAGATGCCAGGGATTGAAGCAGCGTCCTTCTGTATGCAAAGCAGGTGCCTTACCACTGAGCCATGGCCCCTCCCCACAGCCCACGCAAACTGATATAAGGATTAAGCTGTACCCATGTTCAGCTGTGATGCATGGCCATTATGCCACATAAAAATTTCTCAGTTGTCTCTGTGAAATCAGTCTAGAAAGGTTTATGTACAATAGTAGTAAAGGTTTGATGATTTGGCCAAAGTTGTCATCCTTATTCTTTTCTTATTTACCAGAAAGAGGGGGAAACTGTAGCAGTCCACCCACTATTCAGAATGGAGACATTATTAACTCATTTCAGAAGCAGTACACATCAGGCTCTTCGGTAGAATTCAAATGCCAAAGAGATTATGTCATGGAGGGACATAACAGATCTTTTTGTGCTAATGGGAACTGGACAAAGGTGCCCATTTGCCTAGGTAAGAACAAAGATAGTGGTTATACAATTTGTATGAGCAGTTTTAAATTGATTAATTTCCCCACCCCACTTCATGTTTGCTTTTCTCCTATGCCTGATGAAACATGCTGGAGAAGCATAGGGAGAAGTAACATATTATGAAAGCTTCAGATTTTGACAGAATCACATAATTGTAGTCACAAGCTGAATACCATGGTTGTATGAGTTAGGTGTTAAAACAAAACTCACAAAATAATTTATATTAATGTGGGCTAGAACAGTAGATCTGTAGAAAACATATTTAAACAGCAATTGTATCTGCATAGTTTATGCAGTAGTTGAGAGGTATATGATAACAGAAGCGAATGATGATATGATCCAACAAAAAGTCAAATTAGAACTTGCTTTATGCACATATTTATTTATTTATTTATTATATTTATACCCCGCCTTTTTTCCTGCAAGGACACATCCATTGCTTTCTTTTAGTTGTACCCTCTGAGTTGTATAGGGCATGCACCTGCCCCAGGCTTTAACCAGCCCCCCCCCAACACTTCTGCTGCCCAAGTTCCCCAGGTCAATTTCCTCACTGCTACCAGTGACAAAAGAAATAACTGTATTGAATCTCGGGGGGTGGGGTGGGTGTATGCATGTGTGTGTGTGTGTGTGTGTGTGTGTGTGTAGAGAAATCTGTCAGTTTTGCTTTCTCCCTCATTCAAATTTTTAAAATCTCAAGATCTTTCCATCCCAAATATGAAGAAATTTGTAGGTTTTGGTAAATTCTTATTTAAAAAATGCTCCTTGAACTCCGAGTCAACGTCTCGTGCACTCCTAGCATAGATAGTGTCTGAATAGGTGCACTCCTAGCACTGCAAGTTTAATTAATTTTGCAGCCAGCAGGTTTTTTAAAAAAACATGTTATCTATTTTGGTTAGCATCACATCATTGTTCTTCTTTGATCAACCATGTGAGATATGTAGTGAGCCATGTGAGATACAGCACATAAAACTCCCACCTCATAACTTAGTCTAGAGGCAAATATCAGAAAAATCTGTAGGAATGATGTTTGCATATATATATATATATTTGTTAGTGTAGAAAGTGTTTTTCTAAAAAAAAATATTAATGGACATTTTATTAATAAGAAAATCCATCCTTCCACTTTAGAAAATAGAGATCAGTTACAGCAGTTGATGCATTTGCAACATTAATTAATATTAGCATGGCAGAATTGCTCAACTTTTCACAGCTATCATGCACTTTCCCCCCAAAAGCACCAAATTTAAACCATATGTGGACTAATACATAGCAGTCAATAGAATATTTGAGCATGGTATAACTCATAGTGATTTTTTATATATGACACAAGATGATACGAATACAGTTCATAAGGTCATTAAAAAACCAGGATAGCCTTGAGCACTTGTCCATAAAAGCATCAGATTTCCACCAAATGTTGACTAATACAAAATAATTGTTTTTAGATATGGGGCCCTGTGATATTTCACATTTGTGTGCATGCAATATGTTTCTGGGCTACTAGATGAGATGTATCATGACTAGATATGGTGTGGGGCCTTTATATGGCAGACTTTCTTACTTCTCTAACGAGCTAGGTCTGGATTCAGATAGATGATGGACTGTATGAGCCTCTAGACAACACTTCCTGAAGCTTCCAGACTTGCTGTGAGCTGCATGAAAGGGGGTCAGAAGAACTGCCTCAGCAATTAAGTTCAATAACCTGAAACAATCTTGATCAGTTTGGATGTTTACTTAATTAAAAACTGGATATTGCAACATTTGTCTAATTCTGACTTGATTTCTATGAACATGTGTAATATTTTATGTGTCTAACATAGACCTATTACAGTAATACCTTGGATTGCAAGCATAATTCGTTCCGGAACCGTGCTTGTAATCTAAAACACTCTTATATCAAAGCGAGTCTCTGGCGGGCGTGAGCGGGGCTGATTTCAGCCCACTACGCCCGCTCGAGGTGAGCGGGTTACATCCCTACGACTTGTATTACAAGACGTCACTTGTTTATCAAGTCAAAATTTATTTTAAAAAATTTCTTGTCTTGCAAAACGTTCTCAGACCAAGTTACTTGCAATCCAAGGTATTACTGTACAGGAATTTCACACTATAAACAGATGAGTCATAATGGGTATGAATGGAGCTTAGCGTGGGCAATAGGCAGCACTTTCTAGGACAGGCTAGGAAACAGGCTTACCAGGAACAGAATCACAGAACATCAGAGAACCTAACTCACTAGTCGGCCTCTCCTGCGGGTGATCACCGGCACCACGGCTGGGGCTGGAGAGCTGTTTGCTGACCGAAGTCAGGACTGGATCTGCACAGCACGTGCATCAGCTTCCAACAACCTGATGGTCCGATGTTGGGCCAGACCCCCTTTCCCCAGACCCCTCCCCTCTCAGGTCATTCGTCAGGCAAATCCCACCCCACGGAGGGGAAGTACCATGGGGGTGTTCCTGAGGGTCATCTTATGTATGTATGTATGTATTTATTTATTTAGTTATTATATTTATGAATCACCCATCTGGCCAGACATCCGGCCACTCTGAGCGATGTACAGTCCAATAAAACACAGCTCTTTGAGACTGCAAGATGTTTTTCACCCCTTTGGGGCGAATTGCAAATGTGCCCCTTTGTGTAGATGGAGATGTGATCTGTTCTGGCTGTGCCTTCCTCGCCCAAGGTGGGGATTATGCGGGGAGAGGGCTTATGCAGAGGAAGGAGAAATGGGAAAACAGGAAGGAACAAAGTTATGACAACATTCCTGGAGTGATGGGCGATCAGGCTTTCTCTCCACAACGTGTAAAAGTCATTTATAGGAATATGGGCTGGGACAGTAGATCTGAAGTAGAAGACATTAATAAACTGCAATCATATCTGCATAGTTTAGGCAGTAGATATATATATATGCACACACACACACACACACCTATCTTATAATAACAGAAGCCAATGAGGATATGATCTGATAAAATGTCAGTGTCAAATGTCAAGTGTCCTTTAGCCATATAAAACTATTTATGAGCTCAGCTAATTCAAAGTGGCCTTGTTCAACTGATGTAAGGATTAAGATGTCCATGTTCAACTCTGACCCATGGCCATTATACCACATTTGAGCTTCTCATTTTTCCTGTGATATCAGCCTGGAATCTGTTTATGTACAATACCAAAGCTTTGGTGATTTGGCCAATTTCGTCACCCTTATTCTATTCTTATTTACCAGAAAGAGGGGGAAACTGTAGCCGTCCACCCATTATTCAGAATGGAGACATTATTACCTTATCTCGGAAGCAGTACACATCAGGCTCTTCGGTAGAATTCAAATGCCAAAGATATTATGCCATGGAAGGACACGGCAGTTCATTTTGTGACAATGGGAATTGGACAAAAGTGCCCCTTTGCTTAGGTAAGAGCAAACATAGTGCTTATACAGTGTGTGTGTGTGTGTGTGTGTGTTTGTGAAGCTAGATCCACATTGTTTTGAGCAAAAAGGCCAATTTTAAGCACATTTCCTTAGTATTTTTTTAATGCACAAATCGCAGCAAGTGTTAGAGATGGAAGTCTGTGAGCTGGGTTGACTTGCACCATAACGAGTCAGTGCCAGCACAAGGCTGGTGAACAGAATCGGGGGGGGGGGGGATCATGTTTTCATCATTGGATTTTCACCCCTATCGGATTCCTCATAAATCCCTACCCTTACTCAAGCCTTGAGTGTTGGTTATCGTATTGTCTGAACCTGGTTTCAGCCTCAGTCTCCCATTTGTGGGAGTAGGTGTAAGTACTTTTGAAACTGTTTCGTGTGAAGTACTTTCGGTACTTGACAAGCACTATTTAAATGCTTAATATTAGTAGGTCCTCTATGAGTTAAATTTCTGGATCTAACACTTTAATGATTATGACCTCCTCCAAAGAATCCTGGAAATTGCAGTTTTACAAGAAAGTGATAATCCTCTCTCTTTCAAATAAATTGGAAATTGGAATTTAAAGCCAATATGACTTGTGTTCCCATGACTGATATGTATAATCTACCATATTTCCATCCTCCAATACAGCAATATGTTGAGTCTGGATATTTGTTACCTCTCTTAACAGAATTCTTTCTTTCTACTTCAACTCAGAGCCCTGTGCAATCTCATTGGCTGAAATGGAAAAAGAGAAGATAGAGGTGAAAGGCGGATTAGATGAGAATGAGCCTCAGAATATGTATATACAACGTGGTAATTCTGTTGAGTTTACCTGTAAATCAGGATACGCCCTTGCAACAAATCCTTCCCAATCTGCTTTTGTAATCCAGTGTGATGGAAAACCAATTGTGTATCCTGAATGCAAAGGTAACTCAAGTTGCCATTAAAATAAATTTTAAAAATTGGCATCCAATCTGACACAGAAAAAGACAGCCCGCCCCTCCCTGACTGACATCTTGCTGGGAATTACCAAGTGCCTCTGAATGTTTTTTCATGTTGTGTGATGGTAATTACAGCTACTTCATGAAAAGTAGTTCACACTATGTTGGGAAACTACTTTGGTTAGTGGTTAATTATTGTAGTTTCAGTACTACTACTACTACTACTACTACTAGAAGTAGTTACTTTCAGAAACTACAAAAAAAATAACTATTTATTTTTTTTACATTTCTATACTGTTGAATAGCTGATGCTCTTTGAGCATTTCACAAAATAGAGCTTAAAACTATAAAATATAGAAACATAATAAAATATAATGTACGAACCTACAAATGTTTAAAACAGAAAAACAACAACAATAGTGTGAAGATCTAAAAACACGTATAGATCTTTAAAAAAGCTTATTTATATAATACATTATTTATTAACGCCAGATAAATAACAATAGAAATACCAAATTGGTCAGTAGGAGCGCAATCCTATGCATGTTTAGACAGAGCAAAGCCCTACAACTCCTAGCATTCCCCAGCCAGCCATTCTGGGAATTGTAGGATATTTTCTGTCTAAATGTGCATAGGATTGTGCCCTAAGAAGGACAGAGGTATACCTACATTTACTGGAATAGGCTATGACAGGGGTGGGGAACCCATTTTAGGTGCAGGACCAAATTGCACCACTGGGCCCACCACAGGACAGATGACATCAGTGGGTGTGGCCATGCTTCTGACATCAGTGGGTGTGGTCTCACATACTTATGTCATCCCCCGCCCCTTCCCATTTTGCCTTTCCCAGTACTGAGAGGATGGAGAAAGGGACTTGGATGCACTAGAAGGAGCAGCTGCTCCTCCCACCTGCTGGAGGAATCCAAGAAAGCTCTATGGGCCAAATGGGCAACATCTGTGGGCCAGAATAGCTCCACAGGATGGAGGTTCCTGATCCCTGGGATATGGCAACCCCTCTACAGCTAGCTGCTAGGAGAATGCTCAATGTGTAGCATTTCAAAGGGGGTTGGTTGCACTCAAAATATTCTAGCAATTCAGCCTGGCCCAGGAAGAGAACAGTTGCCTCCAAGGGATGGGAAAGTATACATGAGGTTCGTTGTTTATATGTTTGCTTTGACTAGGTGAAAGTACATACTGGGTTTCTAAGTTTTACAGAGTAATCCTACATAAGTTTACTCAGGAGTAAGTCCCACTATGTTGAATGCAGCTTACTCCATAGTAAATGGAGTTCGGGACTGCAGCCTTAATTCGGGATCCTCCTAAAAGGATTTTATAGAAAGTTATTTCTTTTATGAATGGTTAAATGTGCATAGCTTTGGTTAGAGTTATTATGGATTAACAGGGATGCTGAAGAGTCCTTGGTCTCGAGTCACGAGTCGAGTCACGAGTCTTTGGACCCGAGTCTCGAGTCCGAGTCCTTGGTCCAAAATGGTGACTCACGTCACGAGTCCCTCCCAAAGCTGACTCCATGAGTCCCTATTAAAATCAATGGGTGTTTTTCCCAACAAAATAAGGATACTTCAGATGTGTGGCTTAAATAAATTCTAGGCACAAGTGTGCCTTTTTATCTCAAAACTCTGCCACTGATTTTGACAAGAACAGACCAGGCAGACAAACCCAAAATAACCAGGCAGGGAACCCCAAAGCAGGCAGGCAGAGGCCTTTGTCTTGGACAATTCAAACTATGGAACTGGTTAAGAAGAGACCAGGCAGGCAGAGGAGGCAGGGAACCCCAAACAGGCAGGCAGAGGCAGCCAAACCCAAAATGTCTGAAAGGTTGCATTAGGAAAATGATTTTAAAAAATAAACTTGGATTGTTACTGCAACTAAGTCCAGACAGCACCTGCAGGTGGCATCAAGCAGGGATGTTGACGAGTCCTTGGTCTCGAGTCCCGAGTCGAGTCCTCGAGTCCAAGTCCCCATCCCTGTGGATTAACTCCCCAGTCTTCATCCCCTTGCTGAAACAATGACCCCACGTGCACACTTGCTTCCATTTCTTTCCATCTTATGCTTTTGCCTCTCCCATTTCTCCCCCTACCTGTGGCATTGTGAACTTTGCCTTCCCTTCCCCTCTGACTCTACTGAAATTTAGATTGCAGGATTTAACATAAACAAAAAAAGGGGGGGGGAAGGAAAAAATAAAAGAAAAAAGGTTATTCTGTAAAGTCCACTGCATAGTTATGGTGCTATGTTAATAGAATTATTATTTTTCCACTTCTTATGAAGAGAGAAGGCGACACCCACAATTTGAGTGCTTTTCTGTTTCTGTGTCACATAATTGTCTCATTCTTCCTAGAAATTACATGTAACCCCCCAAGAGTGGCTAAGGGTACTTTCAGACCTCAAAGAAATGTGTACCAAGATGGAGATATAATTCGAATTGAATGTGATGGTGTAATTCAAGTAGAAGGTGGACAAAAGATAGCTGAATGCACAAGGAATGGATGGTCACCTTCACCTGAGTGTATCAGTAAGTGGAATTTGCATACCTTGCCATAATTATGGAAGGGTTATACTTGACTGTTTTTTTTTAGATGGTCCTCATCAGTGGTTTTTCAACTTCCTGCCTCAGGGAGCACATCTCACATTGACTCAAATCCTGACACTCCTCTCTTCCCCACACACTCCTGCCTGAACAGCACTGCCCACTGTTTATATAACCCAAGTATTACCGCCCTTCTTACCCTCTCAGCCAATCATGTCACATATGCAAATACACTATTCTTCTTGCCCATCATTTCTCACGCACCTAACATAATACACATAGATGCAACAGGAACACATACTTCTAAATCATATACTCAACACCAGAACACATTATTATACTTACCACATATACACTTTAAATTTAACCCCAAATAACATAACATCACAATGCTGTACAGATGCTGAGGTATATTAAAGCTAAAGCAGCTATTATACAGTGTGTTAGAGATATTGAACTCCCAAACCATTTGAGTCTGATTGTCTGCTACCCTAACTATCGGGACTATGTAGGAGTATTTAAAATGCCAAATTATATCTCAAATCTGCTAATCCCCAAATAAAGGAAAGCTTTTATGCTAGCTAAATTAAATGTCTTGCCTTCCGCCCTGTTGGAAGGCAGATAGAATAAGAGTCCTGTCCAGGAGAGGTTATGCTTATGCCCATGTGATATGGGAAGAGTGCGAACGGAAGCTCATGTACTGCTTCATTGTTCTTTTTATTGTGACCTCCGAAAAGTTTTTATTACCCCTATTCTTTTTTTAAAAAACCCAGAAAGATCTGAGGCATTTTATTTAAAATATTTATTATCAGAATAGAATCCCCAAGTTACTTATAACGTAGCACATTTTTGCACACCTGCTATTTGTTGCAGGAAAATGATAGCATACTACTGAAAGATAGCATACTACTATATGATTATTATGTTTACGACGCTTTGTATTTTAGATATGTGATTTTGCTTTCTCTTGTTCAAATTGGATTGTTTATATAAATATCATAATTGTAGCTATTTTAATATGTTCTTCAGTGATATTTGCCTTCTTGCTTTTAAATTGGGTAGTTTATGTAATAATTGAAACTACCTTTTTTTTAATTTGCTGGTCTATGACCATAATAAAATAGTTGCAGTTGCATAGCCAGTCCCAGCATTTAGCTTAACCTAAATTCTTCCAAAAGAGATGCTGAGGCATTCCAGTAAACAGAAAGCATCATTTTTCTGTTGAAACAATTGTCATTTTAAATCAAAGTAGCAGTGCGTATGGAAGCTAGGGTGGCTTCCATTGGTGTGCTTGTATAGCACATTCCAGGTCCCTGTTTCACTCTCCCTGTAAAACCTTAAACATCTAATTTACTAATTTAATTTCATAAGTAGCTAGCTAGCAGGGCCGGTGCTACCATTAGGCCAACTAGGCGGCTGCCTAGGGCGCTGGGCTAAAGGAGGCGCCAGAAATGCCTTGGGGGAAAAAAATACATCACGTATTTTACCAAGTTTGTTTTACCAATCATGTCCTGTGGCGGGGAAGGGAAGGCAAAAGAAGCGCACCCCTCCCTCTCTCTCCTCCAGCTCGTTACCAGGAACAGCAGCAGGCAGGCTCCTCCTCACAACCAGCATCAAAAGAGGCAGAGAAGGCTACAGACTGGAGGAGGGGAGGCGGGCAGGGGCCAATGATGGGAGGCTGGTGGGCGGCTGGAAGGATGCACCTGCAAACACCTCCTTCGCCTTCCCTCTCAAGGATGCACCTGCAAACACCTCCGTCGCCTTCCCTCCCTCGCGTGAGCCTCACGTTCCCCAGCTCAAGGTCCCCTGAAAGCAGTTATTTCCAGCAACCAGGGAGGGAGGGAAAGGTATTTTAAGCTAGCTGGGGCTCCAATGTTTTAATTATTTACCATGCTGTTTCTGTGTTTTGGTTTTAAATGGTTTTAGGATGCAATCCTATGCGTGTTTGGAGGGGGGGGGGAAATCCTACAACTCCCAGCATTCCCCAGCCAGCCATGCGCAATCCTATGCACGTTGAGATAGAAAAAAGCCCCACAACTCCCAGCGTTCCAACAGCCAGCCATGCTGGCTGGTGAATGCTGGGAGTTGCGGGGCTTTTTTCTGCCTCAACGTGTTTAGGATTGTGCCCTGTGCTGTTGATGTTTTCTTTACTGTACTTTGAATATTGTTGTCTGCCTTGAGCACTAGGCTGGTAAAGGGAAAGACAGGATAATATACATTATTCTGATAAAGAAATATTGCAACAAAGTGATAGAGAGAGGAGGGGAAGTAGCAAGTTTCGTAAATCCCCTCCTAAATTTGAACCAGATGATCCACGGGCTCTCTCTTTGCTATGTTTCTACTACATGCATCCCCCCCTGCAACCCAGAAGGTGTACGAGTCAAACCGGTGTCTCTGCACCTCCACCCTGCGAGGTAGGACAGGCTGCAAGACACCCTTTTGTCTCTATTCCTCACAGGTAGCGCCACCACACCTCTCTCACATCCTTTTTTCATATCCCTTGTGCTGCCTGCAGGAGGAGACAGGCTTTTACATATATATGGAGTAGGAGAAGGCCCTTGGGAGTTCCTGGCATAGCTGGGCTGATGTTGCCTCTTTGCTTTCCTCGTGAACACAAAGGAAAAGTCTTAAAGTCCGCAAAGTTTTTCTATGGGGCTCGGCAGTTCCCAGGGAGGGAAATTTATTTCATAATGGGCATAGGGCTGGAGGGAGGGAGGGCTCAAGTGGGAAGGGGGGGCGCTAAATATCTGATCTTGCCTAGGGCACCAAATTGCCTTGCACCGGGCCTGCTAGCTAGTGTGAGTTTGATCATTTGTGAAGATCCAGTTAGTTGTTCCAATAGTAAGGGGGTGTTGAGGCACTTGTTTCCAATTGTGCTCCTGGCTAGACACATGTTCAGAATTGCACACAATCTCAGGAGACAGTTATTCACTGCAAGGGACTATTTGACAGTGGCAGTGTAGCATCAGTCGCCAAGAAGGCAGTTCCCACCCAAAAGATCCACAAAGTAAAGTTCACCTTTGCCTGTACAGGGATCAAGCCATGACTTTGATGTTATTAGCACCACACTCTAAACCAGGGATCCTCAAACATTCTACCATCGGGCTCCCCCTTGAGAGAGCTGAAAATTACTGACCAGTTTCAACATGGTAGTGCAGGGGCAGAGCTAGTCACAAAGTGGCAGCTGATGGAGGTGGCATCTCACATTATTATCAGCTGGCAATTACTGATATAATTTTATCTTGATACCTAAGCCCTCTTTGGAGATTGCTGCATTCTTTGCCACAGTCATTTCCTTGTAGCAAGGAGTTCCATAATTCAGCTTTCTTCAAGTTGTACAGACATTTGCTCCGGAGTAATAATGACCCAGCCTCCCCATTTCAAGCAGAATGTACTTATCCAGAGGCTATAAGTGGAGGGTGTCTTATTTTATATGGTTTTCTCCTCTCCTCCCACATGCCTCTCAAATTATTCTTCAACTCCTGCCCTTTTTTTCCTCCCCCTCCCCTCTCACACTCAACTTGTAACCTTTCCCCCTGACTCTGCCAGTATCTTGGTAGCTTCCAGTGCTGAGGCACACCCAAAGGAGGCCCGAATCCCGCTCCCCAGTTTGTGAAACGATGCTCTAAGTGACTGAGCTGCTAAATAAATAAAGTCAGACCGGCCTTTCCGCTCCCAGGGGCCCTCATGCCAAAGTTAATGCTCAGCAATGCAGGTTCCTACTGAGCATGTGCAACAAGACACCTTATCACCTCTATAGGATAAAATGGGCTAAAATTTGCATTTTTAATAAAAACTACAAACATGTTACACTATACTAGGACAAAGCACATACCGGTACTAGGCATTCTTCTTGACCTAACACACATACACACACAGAGAGAACCAATTCCCAACAGATGTAGTGAAAATGGAGAAATTGGCTGATAAAGTCTAACCCCAGGAAAGCTTATGAACCTGACAGTACTTGTGAAACTGCTGGAAGTCATTCATCAAACCTTAAACCTCATATAAATAAGCCATGTTCTACCTTTGCTACCTCAAAATTGGCATGGAAAATCATCAAACCCATTTTTCCTATACTTCCAAGTTTCTGATCAATCTGCTGAGCTATTTTCTGCGTATAAGCCACAGCACCTACTGCTATTTCTGGTTATAATGGTGGAATGCAATTCATCTGACTCAGACATAACATAGGGCCACCACTGTGGCCTTATATTACGGTAACTGGATAAACAAGACAGGTTCAGTATTAATCTCAATAGGAATGGGTCTATCAAGAGGTTTTTGCTAATTTCAGCAGTTGTAACTTGTCAAGAAGTGTTCCAAAGTCTTTTTGTGAAACAGCAGTACATCATGGCAAGGCTGGGAATACAAGCCAAGAGTTGTATGTAAATGTAGTCAAGGTTCATCAATATATGGTACAAAGATGGATTCTTTACATTGCATGCAGTGTAACCAAAACAATTTTGCTACTGAGTAACAAACATCCATTCAGATGCAGCTTTGAGACTTGTGCATTGCACGGAAAATGGCACTATAGGATTACATTGAAATCTGAAATGGGAGGCTGGTCAACAAAACAAAAAACTCACTGACTCAGTCAAGAAAGTAAAATTGACCACTTTACTTCATATGTTCCATCACTCAATGAGCCTCCTGTGAAGTAACAGAACTTTCTTACAGTCTTTTATATAGTTTGGTTTGGATATTATGGGGTTAATGTTTCCTGGCTGTGTGTATTGGTAATGTACAATCCAAAAGGTCAAAACTTCAGGCAGCCAAAGAAACAACAGAGAATCCACTAAGGAGGTTCAGCAGATGGTTAGCAAGGTAAGGAGCTGGCAGAGGAGAGTTTGTTTACATTATGGTGCCAAGAAGTCTGTAGGTTGCCAGATGTAGTTTTGTTTCTGCAGGAATATAGGCAAATTGCTCAGGCGAAGGAATTTAGGGCAAAGGTGAACCTTCCTGATTGGTCAAGAGTTTCAAGATCACATGCTACCTTTAATATATAAAAAGTTGACACAAAAAGGCAGTTTTAGAATGTAGAGAGAGAGACTAAAACAAAAAGAAGGTTGGGAGGCTGGAAATAAAGAAGAATCAGAAAGAGAAAGAAAATCAGAGAGCTGCTTGCAAAAAGCTGAGTGCTGAGGAGAAGCTGAATGCTTGGAAAAGCGGAGAATTCTGACAGTAAGTTACTGCAGGGAAGAACCTAGATAAAGTAGGGACCCCGTCTAGTTAGGAATAATCTGCATTTATCCTGGTTATTTTCTTACTCTTTTGCTCTTATGATTTTGCTTTGTGTGTGTGCATGCTATAACTATTCAGATGTTAAAACCTTTCCCCTAATTATAATACTTTCCCAGTAAACCTTTACAATTTTGTTGTTTAAACTGTGTGGTCTCTTTCCTTGCTGGGTTACCCACCCCACACATAGAAGCCAAACCTCACACTACTACCTAAGAGTGTTCACAAGAGACCCAGAAGGTATTTAGGCTGCTGGGTGGAGGCAGCAGGTGGAAATAAAGAATTCCACCTGGTGGCAGTGGAGAAGTACTAGGAAGGGAAGGGCAAACAGGAATAGGGTGCTCTATTTGGCCTGTCTCTCTTCCACTCACAGATCAGGGTGTAGCTGGGTACACCTGCTAAGACAACTTCAAGCAAAACAGATGATAGGAACATCTCAAGTATTCAGAAAATAATTGACATTGCAACAATAGGAGAATCACCTGCAGACATTCTAAAACTCACTCTATTGCCAGCTTGTGGTTGAATTGAATGTGGTGGTTTCACAACAAAACAAGCTAAGTATGTTCTGTTATCAGAACTGGAGAAAATGTTAGAAATCCCGGACTACTTATTCACAAGCATGTCTTCACTTCCAGCATGCATTGCTGCTGGTTTTAAGTCCACAATTAGGTGGATGAAAGGCAGATAACCCCATCAAGTTTGAAGATCGGTTTGGGAAATATGTAGCAATATTGTTACATTTGTGATATGCAGCAGTTTGACTTAATCTTTGGTAGCTACACTGAAAACTCCATCAAAGAATGTGAAAGGCAGAGATGGTCTGCATCTAATCCACAAGAATTAGCAACCATTATATGTGACCCAGCCATTCCTCTCAGCTTCGGGATTTTGTTGAAGAACAAGGCAACTGCAAAAAAAATGTTTTTCCTCAACAGAGCAGAAATGTTGTAGTAGTTGTGCTTCATTATTACTATCACATCAAGCAAGAATTGGTCAAACATGTGACACTGCTAAATACGGTAGATTCCTCTGCACCAGGGTTGGGCAACTTGTGGCCTTCCAGATGATGTTTTGGCCCACAAGTTGCCCACCTCTGGTCTACCAACTCTGGCCAGAAGACTGGGTCCTTTAAATGGTGAGGCTTATCTTCTCAGTGGTTGCGATGTGACAAGTAAAACTGTATGTTTTACTTGGGTCAATGAAGGCTAAGCCAGAAACATTTCTTCATCATTTTGGAGGAGACACCAATACTTCAGATTTGTACTTGAATAGAGCAAAATAATACCTCCTACAGGTACTGCAACAAAATTAACAACACAAGACTTTTGATGATCTCAGATTCTTTCGGTACACAAACAAATATCTCTCTGAATAAGTTGCCACCAACAT
Source organism: Shinisaurus crocodilurus (assembly GCA_021292165.1). NCBI lineage: Eukaryota > Metazoa > Chordata > Lepidosauria > Squamata > Shinisauridae > Shinisaurus > Shinisaurus crocodilurus. The sequence goes on along the minus strand of CM037877.1, from coordinate 149,444,905 downwards.
CACACTCACTGCAAAGTCTCTTGCAACATTGCTCGTTTGTGTTATGGCCAACTGATAAATGAAACCTGACCCGTGCATGTCTGGATTATATGAATCTGATGGCATGCCATTGCCCAGGGGGGGAAAGCTACATCTTCCCACTGAATGTGTACATTTTGGGTACTGTGTCCAGTTCTGGGTGCTACATTTTCAGAGGGACATTGACAAATTGGAGCATGCCAGAGGAGAGTGACCAGAATGAAGAGAAAGGGTTGGAAACCAATCCTATGAGGAAGAGTTGAAAAAGTTGGGTGTGTTTAGCCTGGAGAGGAGAAGTCTGAGGGGAGACATGATAGCAGTCTCCAAGTAGCTGAAAAGGTGTCATGCAGAAGAGGGAGCAGACTTGTTATCTGTTGCCCCAGAGGGCAGGACTAGAACCACTCAGTGGATGTTTCAAGGAAGCAAATTTTACCTAAATATTAGGAGAAATATTAGGTGGGGGAAAGGAGGAGCTTTCCCCCATGGTCTCCCTGGGAGGAGGCCGTGGGGGAAAGCAGCCGCCTTCCTGCTGGGCAGAATGATGGTCTTGCAAGCACACTGCCTGGTGGGAGGGAAAGGAGGGGCTTTCCCCCAATGCCTGGCAAGGGGGGATGGAGAGGAGGTGCATTCTCCTGTGTCTACCCAGGACAGGAGTATGCCCAAGAGAACATGCCTCCTCCCACCCGTCTGCTGTGTTCATCATCACCCAGTGGGTCAATTGGCATGGCAGGCGGGGGGAGAGAGGAAGTGCCGTCCCGCTCTTGCTGGGTACGATGCCTGCAGGCACCACACTGAGCAAGAGTGGGGGGGGTGAGAGCTGGGGCAGTGCTTCTCTTTGTCTTCACCGCACATGTGGCAATGCCAGAGAGAACCACCCGACCCACCCCACTTGGCTGGGGGGTACGAGTAGCCGCCCCGAGCTCCCGCCGATTGGGGATTCTCAGCACAGCGGCTGTCATCCCTGCTTCCCTTAGTGCTCCCTTGGTGTCCCCTGATATACTTACAGGAGGATAGAGGGGGGAAGGAGGTGCCTCAGGACCCCTGCTTTGCCCAATTGTTAGTTGGGCACAGTGAGGGGCCCAGGCAACTTTAAGCCCAAAGTGATTAAAGAGCCACTCTGGGCTTAAAGTGTCATCTGATCCCCGCCCAGTGAGATTCTACTTGGTAACCTTGGTGTCTCAACTGAGAGAGAGTTTATCCCCCCTCCAGTTTTGGTCCCAGATTACTACCCTTTAACTTTATCCTATAGAATTTAATGGGACCCACTAAAAATCAAACGCACTCCAATCTGCATAGCCTCTTCCTGGTTGCATTTCTAGATTGTATTGGTGAAGCTATGAGAGTATGAATGGGAGCTTGGAAAAGAACTGTCTTTTATATAGCATGAGAGAGAAAATAGCACACTGTATGAAATACATCTTCCTGAAAACAATATCAGATATGAATTTATCTAATATATACTTCCTTTTGCAATTTTGCATATCATATTTATCGTGTATGATAAATGCAAGATCAATTGACATAACTTCACAACATAGGTGTTAATGTCAGTTACAAAGATGTCCTAAAGAGCTGCAGCAAGATTGCAAAGTACGCAATGCAGTCCAGTGGAGATGGGTGCCCCTCCCTCCCTGCATTACCAAGTCATTTCTCCAAGGATGAATTTACTTTGGCAGCACTGGGCAATTTTGATCATGTAGTCTGTTCATCGGTTTCTGGAATACTGAGTGATGGTGACACTGCTCAAACATTTCCCCAGGTGAACCCTATGTTTGTAACATCAAAGCCAGCTGTATTGTGCATCTGTTCCAAGCAGGCCCCATGGGTTGGTATCAGAATGTTAATGCCAAAGGATCAAACCATTTGTCAAGCCTACATCACATGGCAATTTATGAATAGAATTCCAGGCAGAGGATAATTTGCTTTGTTTCAAATATAGGATAACCACATAGAAGGATATAGAGTTTAGTGAAAGCAGGCTTCAAGGTGGTGGATGATGTACACTCATCAGCATGGTATGGTATCCTCTGCTGTGGCTAGTTCCATCTTCACCACTCTGTGGTGCTGTGCTGGTGGCAACAGTGGACCTTGGGGCAGAAATGCATAGACTGAGAAGGAAAGGAAAAGAAATGGAGCAGGAGTCGCTATCATTACCTGACTTCAGAGGAAGGGGAATTCAAAGAACTTCACTTCTTGATCATTTGCCAAAAGTAGAAAAATGGTGTGGGCACAGACTATCCTCAGGTTGCTCAGCTTTTGCTCCAAATTCAAAAATGGGGCATTAAGCTTGTCCTGCTCTGGCCTTGCTGACCATGCGTATGCTGTACCACATTGTCCACAGACACCCCAAAGTGAGGTGTTTTGAATGGGCCATGAACAATGGGGAGACTGCACAGAGGCCAAGCCACCACAATCTGGTTAAAAATAGCTTTGGATGGCAAGGAGGCAAGTATATTCTATAGTTCCTGTGCCTTGCTGGCAGGTCCAGAACCGCAACACCCTTCCTGACAGCTTTTCAGCCTCTATGCCTGTGGAACAAAAATGGATTCTTGAGCCAAGGTATTGTGGTGATGCCAGTTAAATCTATATCACACAATACACGTGATGACTCTCTGACACGTCTGAAGCTCCTCTGTAACGTGTTACAGATTACAAGACCTGCACGTCTATTGATGCTTTTTCAAGAATGTTGTTGCTTTTTTCTCACTTGTATATAGCTGGAAATGGCTGTGGACCACCACCTAGATTGGCAACTGCAGAACTTGCAGAACCATCAGACAAACAGACTTATTCACATGGTGAAGTAGTACTTTACAACTGCCGGCCTGGCTACATAAAACGTGGACACATTAGATATCGGTGTAACAATGGAAACTGGGGAAAAGCTTTACCAGAAGTAGAATGCAGAAGTAAGTACCAACACAATTTGGAAAAATTCACAAAAGCAGGATATAAAAACACTTGGAGCAGTTTATTTTCTATTTTGTGATCAGCTTTAAGTCTCATTTCTTAATATTTTAAACTAGCTTTTTTTAAAAAGCTATAAGATATGTGTTAATTGGTACATTTTGTTGTGTGTATTCTGTTTCACTTTGTATCCACATTGCTTGATATTTGGATTCCCTGATCTGATTCTCGAAGAGCTGTGGGAAGATTAACCTTTTCCTTTTTAACTGGAAAGCTCAGTAGTGCCTATAATGGCATACAGTCATGCCTTGGATTGAGAGCATAATTCATTCCGGAAACGTGCTTGTAATCCAAAACACTTATATCAAAACGAAATCCCCCCCAAAAAAATTTGTACAGAGATTTTTAATTTAAGCCGTACTACAGTACTTGTATTGCAAGACAACGCTTGTATATCAAGTAAAAAAAATTAAATAAATATTACAAATTTTGCTTGTCTTGCAAAATGCTCTCAAACCAAGTTACTTGTAATCCAAGGTATTACTGTATATTAAAGACAAGGGTTAAGAAAAAAGGGAGAGCGCAAACAAGCAAGCAAGATAATGCTCAAGGCACAGGAGCCCAAAGGAATGAATGGTCACACACCAAGAAGGTATAGAAATTATACTCCACAAATTACACCAGAACTGTATATTAAATAATATAATGCTGAACAACAATATACAGAAATATAAGCTAAACATTAATGCACAGTATATAAACAAAATGTAACAATTAATAAATTACAAATAACACATATATATCACAAAATATGACCAGAAAACAACCATAAATAGCCAGAAAACAGACAAGTCTACCAGTTACAAAATCTTGTTTCAGTAGTTTCATCAGCTAATAAATTTAATTTAAATTCATTATAACTGATTGCTAAATCTTTTTCTTCAATGCTGGAGTCATTTCTTCATATAATGGACCCCATGTCTTGTGTCTTGTAAGTAAGATCTTAATCCACAGTTGAAACAATAACTTTTTGGCTAAAATAAAAATCAAATGTATATATATTATGCTTATTACTCATGTTGTGACCATAATACAAAAGATATGAAAAGTACACAAGTTTTTAAGATATTCTAATTATCTAATCTAAATGAATGAAATAAAACAAAAACCTCACCCTCAGCAGGAGATTCAAAATGAATAACTTCACCAAGAGTTTTTCACTTTTATATCTTTGATGTCCTGTCCCAAAATCACAAAGAATTCAAATGAGCAACAGAGGCTTTAAAAAGGGGGGAATTAAGATCAAGAAAGTAGATATAAATAGAATAATAAACTGAATAGAATAATAAAGGTTTATTATCAAGACACAGATGAAGACATCACAAGACCAGAGGCAGAAACTCAATGCAGCCACTACAAAGACTCATGTTGTTATGGCAAACTGAGCGGAAAGGGAAGCTTATTATAGAGCTCTTGGCTCCAGTGGTTGGTGAGTGGACTGGCGTTAATCCTGCAAGCACCTACAGGTGCAGTGCTAACCCTGCAAGTAATCACAAGGTGGACCAGGCTGCCTTCTCTGTCAGGCCACCAGGGGGAGCTTCGCTTCGCAGGCCAAGCAGATCCTCACAGAAACTCTGGATGACCTCTCCCAGCAGTTTCATGTATATGTTAAATAGCATGAGGGACAAGATGGGACCCTGAGGGACATCATCGGCCAATGGCCACAGTATTGAACAGGAGTTCCTCAGCACCAGCTCTTCCCTCAAAATCTTCCCTTCAAAAAATGACTGAAGCCACTGTAAAACAGTGCCAGTAAGTCCCATCTCAGCCAGGTGGACCATTGTAAGCTGCAGAGAAGTTCACTAGAACTAGCAGAGAGAACTGCTGCCCCTGCCCAGTTCTTGGTGTAGATTGAACACCAAGCCAACCAAAGTAGTCTCTTTCCCATAGCCAAGCTTGAAGCCACATTGAAATGATATAAGCTTGCCTTTTTCTATTAAATCTCTGAGCTGATGGATCCCCTTTTCTTACCAGCCTTCATGTTGCTTATATTTTGGGGACGTAGATAGAGCTATCTGCTTATGCCAGACCTTCAGATATTTGAGTGTTGTTTGTAGAAAGGGATTCATTATTTTTTTCCCCTTTTATTTGACTTTTGATGGGAAGAATGGCATAGCTTATAGGCTAGGAATTTGATGTTTTACCTCCATAAATACCCACAAGGCTCCCTGATTATTGCATATGATTGGCAATTGATGCTTGATCTGAAAGCCTAATAATAACTGTTAAGGCGTGGAAAACCAACTCCTCCCTCTTACCACACCTGTGCCAAACTTTCTTGCTAATGCATAGTCATTTCCCTCCTGTACAAGCCCTAATGCTGTTGGTCATTTTTTGAAGTACTGGGTTGGAAGGTTTTAGAAGAGACACACAAGAATTTGGGAAGTAACATCATCTTTATCATTCACGGCAATATTGCCAACCCAGGTGAGTTTCAGTGGGTGCCAGGTGCACAATTCTTGTTTCATTTTCCTAAATAGCGGGTAATACTTACACTTTCTGTGCTGTCTCAGCTCTTTTAAATATTTAGAGATAATAATAATGAAATAAGCACTCTGTCAAATTAGAAATCACCGGAATTTCATTTTTAGTTTCCTGGGTAACATTGAGACACATTATCTCAATCTAGAGCAGGGGTGGGAATCACGCAACTGCATACAACTCCTGCTGACCCCTGGTGTGGCCCCCGCTGCTCTCACCTCTACCGCGCTGCTGAAATTCATGGGCGGCAGTGGCAAAAATGTTGATGGTTTGCCGCCAAATTTTGCTGCCAAATTTCACCACTGAATGTTCTCAAGCTAAATTTGATCTTCATCAAATTTAGCTTGAGAAGTGGAATTTTGCCCTTTTACCCCACCCTGTAGTGGTTTGCCACTGAAATTCAGTGGCAAACCGTCCATTTTTTAGCACTGCCAAGTTTGGTGGCAGTGGCAGGAGTGCAACACGTGGGAGGGTCGGTGTAGGGGGGCATGGCCCCTGCTCTCCTGGAGTTGCCCACCCCTGATCTAGAATAATTGATCTCCAGTCTCACTATTGTATCAAACTCTTGAGTACAGTGATGTCACATTTCTTTTTACTTCATGTTACTGGAGAAACAGGGAGAGGAGATGTAAGTATTCCTCATAGACACCACATTTTCTAGGTCTCTCTGTAAAGTTACATTACATGTTACTTTTTTAATTTACAGAAAAGCCTTGTGGACATCCTGGAGATATCCAGTTTGGCTCTTTTGACCTCATCCATGGAGAGGAATTTGCTTTTGGTGCTCGTGTTGTGTATCAGTGTGATGAAGGGTAAATCTCTCCTCCTCCTCCTCCTCCTCCTCCTCCTCCTCCTCCTCCTCCTCCTCCTCCTCCTCCAGATTGTTTATTATGTACAACTAGCATATAATATAATCTCTCTTGATAAAAAATTTAGAGCATCAAATTTATATTGTGTTCTTGCGTGAGATTTGAGTGAGTGGTCGTGGGTTGGTGCTCAGGTGCTCACCTGCACCTGGATTTATGCCATTGGAAAGTCCTCTGATCTTGGCTGCATTTCTCTTCTTGAAATGACCTTTTGAGTCCCAACATGTTTCAAATCATTACAACCCCCTGTATTGGCATCCCTATTTACATGGACAGGATAGACCATACTGCATGTATCCCAGATGACTGGGGTTTAGCTATTATTATCCCAGTATACAAGAAAGGGAACAGATCTGACCCAGCCAATTACCGCCCAATTAGTTTTTGCTGAGTATTATTAGCAAACTATATGCACATCATCTGCTTGATAAATTATTGGACTGGTTACATGTAGAAAATATATTTGAAGGACAGGCTGGTTTTAGAACAGGAAGATCAACAACAGATCAAGGGTTTATCCTGCAAAATATGCTTCTCCCAAAGCTGGTGCCCTCTTCTCTGCTTTTATTGATTTCAAGTCAGCATTTGATCTTATTCCCAGACAGAAATTTTGGGCAAAATTTGAAAACACCAACATTGACAGAAGATTATTATTGCTTATGTGGCGTTTGCATGAAAATACCAGGTTAAGGGTGAATTGTAACAAGGTAGGGGTTCTATCGAGACCAGTGTATACATTTAATGGAGTCAAACAGGGTTGTATTCTAGCTCCCACATTGTTTAATTTTTATATTAATTCAATAGTGAAGAGACTATCAAACCCTGACTTTCACCCCCCTAAGATGAACACTCGCCCTCTGTCAATACTTCTATATGCTGACGATGCTGTGTTGTTATCCCTAACCAGTATTGGTTTAAGACGACTAATGAGGGCGTTACATTTATATTGTACTGAGGAATTGCTATCGATCAATTACTCAAAGACCAAAGTGTTGGTATATTAGCAGGAGGAAAATCAAACATAAATGGACAATTAATGAAAATCTTATTGAGCAGGTTGCTAGCTATAAATACCTGGGAATAATGTTTCATGCATCTGGATCTTGGCTCACCCATATAAATTATGTTGCGGCAAATGCGCGGAGGAGTGCCGCAGCACTGAAAAGATTCTACTTTACTAAAGGTGGGCAATATATCCCCTCCGTGATCCAGGTGTTTGTGGCTAAAATCATTGCCCAAATGTTATATGGGTCCCAACTGTGTGCTCACTATAATCTTCGCCCCTTAGAAATTATCCAGTCTAAATTTCTAAGAGTTATATTTTCTGTACCACATTGTGTTCCCAATGCAGCTCTACGGTTAGAGGCTGGTTTAATTCCCATTGTAGCCCAAGCCAAACTGTACATGATAAATTATTGGCTAAAACTTATATTCTTGCCAGTTGGGTTGGCTCCATTGATACTGCTGGATCCCTTCCAATCAAAATGGAAAAAGCATTTATCTAATGAATTATCACGTCTGGGATTTTCTCCCAATGCGTTAATAGTAATGGGCTACTCTAACGCCAAGGTGGCTATTAACCAGAGAATCAGGGACATTGTATTACAAGAACATGTAAGTTCACTACGTAAATTTAGCCCTCGAGGAAATAAGATCTTTGGGCCTCATGCTTATCTGGCTGATTTGACTTTTCCCAAGTATAGAAAAGCTTTTATTCTAGCCAGATTTGATGCTTTGCCTTCTATGGTTTTGGAGGGAAGATATCAGGGAATACTATTTAAGGATCGTCTTTGCCCATGTAATAATAATGGGGAAGTCGAATCTGTGGGGCATGTACTTTTATATTGCCCCTTCTACCGGGATCTTCGTGAAGAGCTTATTCTTCCTATACTATGTAATTGCCCAGGTAGAACTGATAGATTCTATATAAATTCTATATTTTCCTGCTACTCGCAGATACGGTCCCTCATATCACTAATAGTGTGGCTAAATTTTGTGCGACTGCCATAACATGCCACACCTTTTTAACTTCTGACTCTGGCCTTGCTTGACTGTTATAATTTTGATATAAAACTTTACTGTGTTATGTATGCTGGATGATGTATAGTAGTAATTCATGTTTTATTGATTGATTGTTTCCCTGTTTTTAATGTTACTGTTGGATCTGGTCAATGACCGTAATAAATATTCATTCATATTCATTCATTCATTCATTCATTCATTACAATGTTTACTTTTGACATGTAATCCTGTTGTACTTTTAGCATGTTTTGATTTTATTTTTTAAAAAACTTCCAGGCATCAGATGCTCAGCCAAACAAATTATCGTGATTGTCGGGCAGATGGATGGAGCAATACTGTCCCTCATTGTGAAGGTGTGTTTTCAAAGATATTAACTTGGGCTCAACGTGGTGCAAAATTATTTAAGCCAGTGTGGCGTAGTGGTTAGAGTGTTGGACTGGGACTCGGGAGATCTGGGTTCTAGTCTCCGCTCGGCCATGAAACTCACTGGGTGACTTTGGGCCAGTCACTGCCTCTCAGCCTAACCTACCTCACAGGGTTGTTGTGAGGATCAAATGGAGAGGAGGATTATGTAAGCCGCCTTGAGTTCCTTGCAGGAAAAAAGGTGTGGTATAAATGTAATAAATAAATAAATGTGCAAGGGTGGGTTGGGGTTTTCTTTGCTCCCTAGTTCTAGCAGCAGCTGTGACGATAACGTGGCTGGTTATTTAATTTTATTTCTCTCACTACCACCTGGCTGTTAGTTCCTCACTAACCCAGTGGCTGAGATATGGTAGCTCCAGGGTATTAGTTCACCCTATTTTAAACTAACACTGTTCCAACTCTGTCACAAGTCTTCACTCACTCCCAGACAAACCCGAGCGGACAATCTGTCTGTGGGAGATAAACTCTGTTAAAATACCATTGCTAGTTATTGTGGTGTTTACGCTGGGTAGATATTGTTTATCTTGCTCTTAGCAGCTGTACCAAGTGATTAGGGGTGAGCTTCAGGATAGTAACAGTTATAAATCAGTCTCTTCAGTAACCCAACAAATAGTTCTTTATTGTCTAAAGTAAAACATTTCTTCAAACAGGAACAACCTCTTTTTCATAAAGGCAATAATGTTGAATTAACTTTATGACTCTGATCTGACTGACTGACTAGAATCCCCCTAACTCACTTCCCTCCAACTCACTTCTCTCATCTCTAACTAACTCTAACACTCTAGCTCCTCTCACACACACAGGCACATATATACAGAGCTCCCCCTCCCATCAGAACTTTCTACAGGTGAGCCCCGATAGGTTGCTGGGCGTGACCACTCTGCCTGGCAACGCTAGATGTTAACCCTTTCATCACAGCAGCACCCCTTGAAAAGCTTTTCCTTTGAAAAGCTCCTCCTGGAGGCTAGGGAGCCTACACTGCAGCTCTTCAAGGTGCTGTAGCTGTAGGGGGATTAGTAATCTCCTGCACATAGAATTATGGAAAAGTAGAGTTGGAAGGGGCCTACCAGGCCATCGAGTCCAAACCCCCACTCAATGCAGGAATCCAGGTCAAAGCATCCCCGACAGATGGCTGTCCAGCTGCACCTTGAATGCCTCCAGAGTGGGAGAGCCCACCACCTCCCTAGGTAGTTGGTTCCATTGTCTTATTACTCTGACAGTCAGGAAATTTTTCCTGATGTTTAGGTGGAATCTGGGTTCCTGTAACTTGAGCCCATTATTCCGTGTCCTGCAAACTGGGATGATCGAGAAGAGATCCTGGCCCTCCTCTGTGTGACATCCCTTCAAGTACTGGAAGAGTGCTATCATATCTCCCCTTAGTTAATAATAATGGGTGAAAAGGAGGAGACTTTTCACAAGGGATACTATCTCTGATACTAGTCTGCATGTTAGGACTGCAAAGTTAACTAAGGAATGCAAACTACAGTAATACCTTGGATTGCAAGTAACTTGGTTTGAGAGCGTTTTGCAAGACAAGCAAATTTTTAAATATTTATTTATTTATTTTTTACTTGATATACAAGCGACGTCTTGCAATACAAGTACTGTAGCATGGCTTAAATTAAAAATCTCTGTACAATTTTTTTGGGGGGGATTTCATTTTGATATAAGAGTGTTTTGGATTACAAGCACGTTTCCGGAACAAATTAGGTTCTCAATCCAAGGCATGACTGTATCGCTATAGTCCTATGCTCACTTTAATGGGAATAAGTCCTACTGAACTCACTGGAACTTACTTCTGGGTAGACCCACTTAGGATTGTGCTACTGTAGGCTCACCCTGTGTTCTGCTGCACAGAGGCAACATTGTGTGTCAAGGTGTGAGGGTGTACTGTCCCACCCTCAGTAATTATACTACTATCCATAAACATAGTTATGCATAGGCTTCAACAAAGGCAGACCAAATATCCATGACTTTATCCATTCATAGGTTACAACTACAGACCACCCATTTCAAAGCTGAAATATTGTAATATATCAGTCTTTTAGCTGTCAAAAGGGTGAGGAAAATCCATTTATGTTGCATTAAGTTCCAAGAAGCAGGTAGATAATTAAGGAGAACCTGTATATCAGTAAATATTAAAGAGCATTCCAACACAACTTTTATCTGTATAATTGTCTTTAGCCTTACAATCCACCTGGCTTCGTTCTATTAAAAAAAACATACCTATCTCTTTGTAGCTTTTCTCCATTGCCCAGAAAGAAATAACTCTTACCCTAAGGGATTTATTTTCCCTGTGTTGTACCAGTGTTGCTCCCACATTTCCATGTTTGATGAAATTCTGATTGTATATTTTCTTGTAGTTTTGCCTAGATATAATTTGTTGCAAGGACAAAGCATAGTATATATCACAAATCTAGTTTTACATGTTGTGAAGTCTCTCATCATATATTCCTTTCCATCAGAAATATTTAGAAACTGTTTCAATCATAAACAATGCTCACAATATTAACAATGCCCACAGGGAAATTTTCCTACTGAAGGGCTTGATCCTGGCAAGAGAGATTGTTTATGAGTGCCTTTATTCTTAGATATATCACTTCTAACTACCCAATCCCCTATGTTTCTACTTCTTCCATAAGCTAACTAGGGGGCGGGGGGAGTGGGTTGTATCCAGCAAGCAATATATATATTTTACCAAATACCAGTGTCTATTGATGGATCATCTTAAAGAATCACTGATACTGTAAACATGTTTGTTTACCGAAGAATAGATGTACAGATCTTCTACGTGTCCCATATTTGCATGGGTGTGTGTGTGACATCTCCCGTTTGTTAACACCCCTCTAACCTTCATACCAGGGTCCCAATCAGACATTTTATGATTCCTTATCTGTTAAGATTTAACTGTGTAGACTTATAAGTAATATAAAACTGATTATGAAAAGGATACAACAATAGATATTATAGGAATACTCAGGAGAGATTGGTTGGACATCTGGGATATTTAACTCAAAAAGAAAATGATTTTCTATGAAAGATGGAGTCTCACACGCCAGATTTTTTTATATATTACCCTCAATTAGCAAGGGTATTTTCTCACCTCCAGGGAGACCCATAATCTTGGACAATAATTCTGTCCTGAAAGCCTTATTTAAATATGTAAGGTTCTTATTGGCTCACTTTGTGATACCATTAAAATCTTGTATAAGAGGTTCCATGAGCTTCATGAAGAAACTTAGGAGGTTGGATAACATTAGTTGTAATGATATATTGGTAACCCTAGATGCCACCTCATTGTATACAAATATACTGCAAAAGGAAGCATTATACTGCATCGAGAGAGTATTGAACACCAAATGAGTTTACAACAACTGCCTGACATTAAAGCAGGGATGTTGAAGAGTCCTTTGTCTCGAGTCTCGAGTCGAGTCACGAGTCTTTGGACCCGAGTCTCGAGTCCGAGTCCGAGTCCTTGGTCCAAAATGGTGACTCACGAGTCCCGAGTCCTGACTCACTCCCAAAACTGACTCCACGAGTCCCTATTAAAATCAATGGGGTTTCCCCCCAACAAAATAAGGCTACTTCAGATGTGTGGCTTAAATAAATTCTAGGCACAAGTGTGCCTTTTTATTTCAAAACTCTGCAACTGATTTTGGCAAGAACAGACTAGGCAGACAAACCCAAAATAACCAGGCAGGCAGAGGAGGCAGGGAACCCCACAGCAGGCAGGCAGAGGCCTTTGTCTTGGACAATTCAACTGTTGAACAGGTCAAGAAGAGACCAGGCAGGCAGAGGAGGCAGGAAACCCCAGACAGGCAGGCAGAGGCAGCCAAACCCAAAATGTCTGACCCTAACCCTAACCCCCCACAACAACACATCAAAATAAATCTCAACACATCGTTGGGGCTGCGCTCCTGGTAGCTGTCCATAGTGGCTGAGCAGCAGCGCTCCTCACTTCCATGCACTCTTCACCGGTGATCGCGCTCCTGGCACAGCCAGAAGACTCGTCAACAGCCCAGGGATGTTGACAAGTCCTTGGTCTCGAGTCCCGAGTCGAGTCTCGAGTCCCATTAAAAATATTGGGACTCGAGTCCGAGTCGAGTCAGAGGGGGGACTCAGTCCGACTCACGAGTCGAGTCCTCGAGTCCGAGTCCCCATCCCTGCATTAAAGCAAATAATGTTGTTTTTGTCATAAAGAAGGGAAGCACCACTAGGTCCTCTTAGCTCCCAAGGAATAGACAAGCATCTATCAGTCCCCAGATATCTCCATCATTTTGAGGAATCTCAGCAGTTTGCAAAAACAGACAGCAGCAATCTTTGGGTCCAACCCTTTCAGCACTTAATTTCTGACTAGAGGCTTTATTTTTTAAACTTTATTTCAAAATAAAATAAAATAGGGTCTGATTGTCTTTGCTAATGTGTTGCCAAGCAGCACATTGTAGCAAGCTCTAGTTTCTTGTTTTCAAGACTTATTCTTTATTTATTCTTCAAAACATAGTTACGATGAGACCAAATACAGTCAGAAATCAGAATAGTCAGAAATGTATTTCTGTTCATGCAGTCTTTGCTTTCTGCCTTGACTTGAGTTAATCCAACTACTCAGACATTTGTGGCAGCACATGGTTTAATTAGGGATAAAACAGAACTGCTTAGATTGTGCCTGCATATGTGTATGTGTTTGCATTGAAAAGCACCTTCCATTTTCAGTAGTATTTCAGCATTGCTGTGTGAACATATTCACGTTCTGTCAATGCTGTTCTTCTTTGTAGCATTATCCGCCTTCTTCACATTCATAGTCCTCAACTCCACGTGCCCTCACACTTTGTGTGGCCCTACTCTTAACTGCCTTCCATTAGTCTGGCTCAGGAAAGCTTTTGTAGGACTCTGTCTTCTAGTCATCCATGAGTTGTTTATTTATTTATTTTATTTGTTGTATTTCTGAATCGCCCATCTGGCCGGCAAACCAGCCACTCTGGGCGATGTACAACATGATAAAATACATTTAAAATACATAATATAAAATACATTTAAAACAGTATAAAACAGTATAACTTTTAAAATCTTAACCCACCCCACATTCCCGCCTGAATAACCATGTTTTTAGTGAGTGGCGGAAGCTCAACAGAGAGGGGGCATGGCGGAGGTCACTAGGGAGGGAGTTCCACAGTATGGGGGCTGCCACTGAAAAGGCCCTCTTCCTAGTCCCCACCAAATTTGTATCCAAATTTAGCTCATCACATGTAGGTCTCATTGAAATCAATGGGACTTTTAAGATCGTCATGACTGATATTTCCTATTGATTTCAATGGGGGGCTACGTGCAACTAACTTAGTCTGGATCCAGTCATTTTTAATAGCTGTTATTGGATGGAATCCCGAGTTGGTCATGCATAAAGTAGACCTATTGACATCCATGGGATTTATGTTAGTCATGACTAACTTTACTTGTCCCATTGATTTTAATGGGTCTACTCCTGGGATAGGCAACACCACCGCACTGCCCCCCCCCAATACTAAAACAAATTGTTTTACACAGTGCTTTTTTTCTGGAGAAAAAGGTACCGGAACTCTTGGATTACATTTCCTCTGGAGTAGATGGCGATTAAATTGTAATGCAATTAATAGAAGAAAAGGTGCTGGAACTCAGTTACGGTGAGTTCCACCAGAAAAAAAGCCCTGGTTTTACAGGAAAAAATGGTGTCTATAGTGGCTATGGAGTACCAAAGGGTCCACATTCTGGTTGTTTGAAAACACGCTAAACTGAACCCTTGTAGCACTCCGTAGCACTATGGAGCAGTTCACCACTGAATTTTGGTGGTAAAAAGAGTGATTTCCCCTAAAAATACATTTTTTAAAAATGTATTTGGGAGGTACCCCATGAAGTGTGGCAAAAATGCCCCCCAGAGCTCCCTCAGTTGACCACCCCTAGCCTATTCTAAGCACAGCTAAATTTGATCCTGTCTTTATTTCAAAGTTTGATAATATTTTCAGGTGAGGGAGGGTGATGGCTTTAAAAGACCCCTCTACACACGCTCTGGCATAACTTTGAATGAAGAGACATTCAGGTGGAGTTAGGAAATTGCCTCCATCTGCCACTCTCACAGACCACTGAGAATAATTTGATTAGCCAGTGTGGTGTAGTGGTGAGAGTGTTGTTGGACTGGAACTTGGGAGATCCCTGCTCAGTCCTGCTCAGCCATGAAACTCACTGGGTGACTTTGGGCCAGTCACTGACTCTCAGTCTAACCTACCTCACAGGGTTGTTGTGAGGATAAAATGGAGAGGAGGAGGAGGATTATGTAAGCTGCCTTGGGTTCCTTGCAGGAAAAAAGGCGGGGTATAAATCTAATGAATAAATAAATTAATTAATTAATCAAAATTGTGTGAGGAAATATTTGAAAGCCAACTTATTTCCTCACAAACCGAGACATTGTCAAAGCAAGCAAAGTATACTGGTGTCCTGCCAGTGGCAGAACAAACTTCCTTCCCTTCTGCAGCCCTCTATGCACCCCACTTGCAGGACCCTCTGGAGCAGTTGGATAATCTGCATCTCTTGCTGGGCCACTTTAATAACTTTAAGCTTAACATTCTGAGACATTGAAACCCTCTTATACTAGTAATCTACTACTGCTTTTGTATGGAACCAGTTTATTGTCATAAATATGTCAAAGACAAAAGGTAATTACACAAAATCTATGCATGTAACTTCTTCCTTGTTTGTTTTGCATTTAACAGGCATACCAAGGATATAAGCATGCAGCAGACATTTTTAACAGGTGGTCTTCAACAATAATTGATCACTCATTTTTAATGTTATCAAATCAAGCTGGGTTTTGCAAATATTTTTCATGGCTGATGTGCAGCTGCTCACAATGGATCATGGACCTAAAAGGAAAATTACTTCAGAGAAGCCATACATGCAATGTTTACCATGGACTAAGTTATAAAATGGCTATAAACATAGGTCTAGCCCACTTCTAATAAAATTCAGATAAAAACATTACAAATCTGACACTGTGGAAAGAAAAATATAGCACTGGGATCAAGTATGGAAGTGTTTTGCAGATACATTTCTCAGTCTAGACATCTGAACTTTGAGTGAGAAGTAGAAGCCATGATTATACAATGGCTATGTATAATCACAATGAATTATTATTGTTATTATTTTGCCTTTACAGATTTTGTGTTCATATAAAAAATAAAAGCACTTATTTACAAAAACAAATTTCTTTGTTGGTACATAATTTTTTTTAAAAAAATTTTTAAATAAAAAATGCAATATATTTTTAAATATTTGGACTGCAACCATACATACTTAATGGTCAAGAAGACCCGTTGAACACAGTGAGGCTTGCTTCTCACTGTTAATATTTCTTTTCCATATCCTCATATAAGTGAGTTGATCCCTTGGCATATTACACATCAGGATGTGTGGCTGCCTTTCTGTGATTACTAGAGTAAAACCTGTCTCTGACGTTATTAAGTTCTAGCATTAAAAACCTTTAGTTTCCAAACATTAAGGCAACTGCAAATTCCCATGTGCCCCTGAAAGCATGGAAATGGTAAGCTCTGGCTCTTGCTAAGGTGAAAGCCTGGAGTAGCAGTGCGTTCTTTTTAAGGGCATGGCTGCCCACGAACAGCAACGGAATCAGAGTGAGTCGGAAACAGACTGCACAGACTGAGGACAGGCAAGCAACTGACATGATAGAAGTAGAGGAAAGGGGCAGGAAGGGAAAGCAAGCGGAAAGGCAGAGATTAGAACTGGGGTGTGAAGAAAGCATTGGACTGGGAGGGATGCAAAGGGAGAGGAATTAGAAAAACACATAGCAAGCAGAGATATGAGGGCACCAGACCATGAACGGTGGAAGAGTCTACCACCCATGCCCATCTCCTGTGATAATGCAGTGCTGCTTGGGCAGTTGCTGGATCTTCTACCTCCTATTTTGGACTCACCCTTGGGTTGAAAAGGCTGCCTCAAGAAAACAGTGCCTTGTTTAAAAAAAGGAATGTTTGCCTTAGGAACAACATGATGCATTTTCAGCAAGCCAATGAAGAGGAGATTTAATCGAAATCACTAAAAGGAGAAATGTGTGGGGTAAGCAGAGTGGACACCTTATTTGAAGCCTAAATGATAAGTGGATGTGATTCTTCTAGGGATGGCCAGATCTGCCAATTTCAGTCAATTAGGCTTGATGCAGAGGTGATAGTATTTTAGGGCTGGCTTCTCCAATGCAGCACCTTCAGGCGCCACTGCACCCCATACGCGAGTAGGAATACAATTCTCAGAAAGTTTTCACATTCTCCCAAACATTTGTTCATGTTCAAAAATGCACAATTGTGCAAATGTCTGTGCCCTTCTGAAAATGTCTGTATTCTCATACCTAGGCTTATGGGGGAAACTGTGCATGTTCAATAGGGGGGAAATCGCATTAAAATGTGTACATTTTAAATTGGGGGGAAATGTGCACTTTCAAAAATGTGCATTTTTCCCAATTGAAAAATGCACATTTCCCCCAATCGGTGTGGGGTGGGTGGGGATATGCCCATATCTGAGAATGCAAATGTGCCAAAATGAGCTTTGAAGGAAAATTTGGAGAACCTCAGTGAGTTTGAACATTGCATGTTTGCCTGTCCCTAGTAGTGAGAGGCATACAAATAAGCAGGTTGCACAGCTGAAGAGGAGCACTTTCAGGGGGTTCTTGTCAGTAGCCCCTGCTGGGGTATGGGCTCTCTGCATGTGCCCAACCATGCCTACCCTCTACGCTTCCTGTCGTCAGTACTTGAATGCTGTGGTTAAGGGAGGGGTTGCCTTGATTTTTGGGGGGGGAGGGGTAGAGCATGCCCCATTGAGGCTGCGGGGAGAAGGAATGAGAGATGATGGTCAATGCTCTTCACTTCTGCTTGTTCCTCCATCCACTCGCTTCATTGCAGCAGGAGGAGGAACCAGAACAAGCAGCAACTCTTCACAATATGTCCTATTCTTCTGAGGGAGGATGAGGGAATAGTGAGTCTTGGGAGACTGGCTGGCATGTGGAAGTGGGCAGTCTGGGTGGCATGTGGGTCAGAGTGACAGTGGGAGGGCCTTCAGGATGGTGGTGGTTCTTGGTGGGCAGGAACTGAGGAGCATGGGCAGACTAGTTAATCCACAGTTAATCCACAGATAAAAGGGTTGGTTCAGAAGTTAGCAACTGAGGCAGCCAGGAGGGTATGTTTTTTTCCTCCTTCTTGGTAGCTGGAAATATGACTCCAAATGCTGAACTATTGATTTACCATGGTTGCCAAAATTGCAACACAAAACCTTTTGTAAATATGTGTCATTGGGTTTAAAAGTTCATGTTCCCCATTCCGGTAATTTTTCCTCCTGTCAGGTTGGCACATCAAATCAAAAAGCAGCAAAGGAGCTTTGACACTGGATTAGAGGCGAAGCCAAAGACTTGTGGAGAGTACTTAGGAAATTGAAAGTGACGATTCTGTGGTAGGGAATAACTAAATTACCTGAAGCACTATGAAGAGCTGCTTGGTCTTTATTGTCCTGCTTCTCCAATGGATATGCTGTACTTCTCAAAATGGTAAGTTATGAAGGGAAAAGACAACAGGGAAAAT
Organism: Shinisaurus crocodilurus; assembly: GCA_021292165.1. Classification (NCBI taxonomy): domain Eukaryota; kingdom Metazoa; phylum Chordata; class Lepidosauria; order Squamata; family Shinisauridae; genus Shinisaurus; species Shinisaurus crocodilurus. The sequence goes on along the minus strand of CM037877.1, from coordinate 149,426,523 downwards.
TTTAACACAGGAAATGGTTACTGCAGGATTCATTATCAAAACATTTCTTTTCAGCAGGATGGTAGAGGCAGGAATTCATTTGATGCTGCATTTTTCTCTATAAAGTTGTGGCTTTCTGGCAATTTGTAGTTGCAGATTCTTTGAGGATTATTTTAGAGTTGGAATCAACATGGGTAATTTAAAGGATGTGAGATTATGAATACATTAATGTTAGCGGAATACGTCTCACACTTGTAAATGCACACATACATTGGAATGCCTTTGTTTGAGTTAACTTAAGAACTTGATGTATTTCTACTTGAATACTTTCAGTTATGACAATCCTGTAAGGTATTATCTGACTTAGAATTGTAAAGGTGTTTGAAAAGAGGTTCTTTTCCACCAAGGTTTTTTGTTAATGCTTTTATTCCATTCTGAAACAAAAACCTTATCACAGTCTCTATTGAAGCAGCTGTCAAAATGAATATTCAATCGACAAAAAAACCCTTTCAGTTTAACATGTGTTAAAGAAGGGCTTTCCCTGTTCATTCAAGGTCAAAAATACCCTTAGTACAGATACATTTGGCAATATGCATATGGTATTCCATCCTATGCTGTTGTTAGTTCCAACTTCACCAAATGGTGCTGGATGGCTGTCAGTGGCAATCCTAAAGCCCAGATTTTATGTTTGCTGGAACAGGCACATGGAGTCTATGCAACTGAATCTGTTACAGACATTGACTTATGAGCAGAGAGATCCTATGGCCTTTAGACAGAGGGCCATAGGATTGTTCAGATTCCCAGCTCTGAGGTCATAAAACTGCTCCAACCTCAGAGCTGTGGATTTGTGCATGGAGGACTGCACCAGCTGCATCAACAAGGTCGTAAGAGCGACCTTGGGGAAGGGGTTTAGGGGGCAAAATGGGGGGCAGGCAGGGAAGGAGACTGGTGCTTCTGAAATACGATGTCTCCTGGCAATTGTAGTGGTTGGGTACTTGTAAAGTGGGATGGTGGCTTCAGTTGCATAATAGCTTCAGTTGCATAGACTCCTTGTGTCTATTCCAGCAAACAGACAAATCTGGGACAAAAGTCCACCGCCCTGCCACTGACAGCCATCCTCCTGCAAGGTAGAGTTGAAGCTGGAACTAACAACAACATAGGATACCAGACCATATGCTTATTGCCTAAATAACATGTCTATTCATTCTGCATCTTGGGGTGCTTTTCTCACCCCAGGCTCACATTCTGTGGTCCTATTTATTTTAAACATAAGTAGAGCTACAATCTGGTCCTGCAAGGACATTGTCAAGCACAGGGTGGTAAAAAATATCCCCAAATTTCAGCCACCAGCCTTTTACAGTTTTCTTTCTATAAACCAAACATGCCTGGGACATAAAATGTCCCAGAAATCTGCATAAAAATAAGCTTTATGGGGTACTTTATACCCCAAACAACTGAAACAATTAGGGGGGAACCAAAAGGAGGCCATTTTAGTCATCACTCTTCTGATAGCCAAGAACAATAGCAAACACCTGCTTCAAACAGAAAAAAAATCAATTGAGGGAAAAGCTTTGCTATGCTGATTTAAAGTTTATAGGCCTCAGTCCTTTTTCAGGCTTTTGTACTGCTAATTGACTTTCAATTGGCCTGTCTTTGTTATGCAGATTTTCTGGATTTACATTGCTTCAGGAACGATTGTCTTTACTTACCTTAAGTAGCTGAAACCAGAAATCCATTCTTATTCCGACTCTAACCGTCTGCGGAAAACAAAAGCCTTCTATATGTACAATTTGCCTTGCCTCAGGCACTTTTGTTGGGGGTGAATGGGGCACCCACAAAACAATGTATACAAAGTTGTAAAAAAATCAGGATGAAGGTTAAGGGTGTAGCCCTTAACAGTCATAATTTCCTGGCATTTTGGAGCTTGAGTGAACATGGAAAGTCCTTAACTCAACATGTTCACCTGAAAAAGTTTGTTAACTGAATTTGGTTATGTTTTGAGAAGGCTGTGCCTAAAATGCAAGATGCCTGGACTGTTTAGGATAGTAGACATCAATCATACTCACCTTCGGGAAGTCAGTACTATTTGGAAGATAGCATTTTAAACTCCAACATTGATTCTGAGGAGACTGTGTGGGGGGGGGGGGAAAGAGAGGGATATCATGGAGGGAGGTTCTGAGGAAGCTGTGAAGAGGGAAAAACAGAGACAGAGAAGAAAGGTCCTGAGGAGGCTGAGTAAAGACCAGACAGCAGCAGCAGCAGCAGCAGCATCCTGCCCTTTCCCCAGTTGCCACACAGTAGTGACTCCATAACCAAAAGTCTATAACTGAGGCCTACAGTTACTTCTGAGTCCTGGACTACACAACTACAGACAGTCTTTAAGAAATAATCTTCCTTTATGGAAAGTATTACTATTGGAGTCCCTTCCCTCCTTGTTACTGTTTAGAGACTTACTTAAATTGTTTATTCATTTAGATCAGGGCTCTCCAACCTTGGGTCCCCAGATGTTGCTGGCCTACAGCTCCCAGCATACCCAGCCAGCATGCATGGCTAATGGCAAGGGATTCAGGGAGCTGTAGGCCAGTAACATCTGGGGACCCAAGGTTGGAGAGCCCTGATTTAGATGTTTGTTTTGTTCCTCCCTCTCTTTCCCATGTTAAATAAACCTAGTTTTTTGTTTCTCACTGTCCCCCCCCCCCCAGTTGCTTTCAGGGAACAGGGGTCCTGGTAGGCTGGAGGCACTGCACAGTAGTTTGCATCCAGCATTTTTCTCCCACATCCACTATTGTATGTGTGAACTGTGGTACTGTGGTTTCCACCACCCCGTGGGGATGCTGGTGGGGAAAGTGTACTTATAATTGGAGGCACATCTGGGACCTTAGTTTCCACATACAGAGTAGTAGAAGAGGGAGAAAGATGCTGGCCCCAAACTAGCATCTGAGACCTCTAGCCCACCATGACCCCTGCAGGAGAATTACCTACACCAGGTCCTGTAGTGGTGTATATTTATGATGTGTTTGTGGGTGTGTCTCTGAAATGAGGGGCTTAGGATTCAGCATAGGTGTCCTCCTCCCTCTTGCCACCCATGCCCCACTGATCGAACATGTCTGGTGGAGCCTTGCTGCAGCATGTGGAGGCACTTCTGCAAGTGTGCTTTCAGTGGAGCCAGCAGATCTGTCCTTCTGATGGCAGTGGGAGCTTTCTGCTTCATTCAAATACCCCTCAGCCAATGAACCTGTGGGATTAGGACTGAAACCCTAGCTGGTGCTGCACCTCTGTGAAAACAGGTGGGAGATTGTTTTGATGCTAAATATAATTGCAGTGTGTGAAGAACCACCAGACATTGAATTTGGGGAAATTGTAAGTGATGAGAAGGCCAAATATCTGGAAAGTGACCAAGTACAGTACAAGTGCAACACTGGATATGCCTTGGAAGGACCTGAATGGATAACATGCAAAGGACAAAAGTGGACATCTCTGCCAAAGTGTTTAGGTAAGAGGTCATATTCTGTTTATTGTGAATACTATAAACCTAAGAGCAGAATGTGGAGTGACAACCATGACTTCTGAGAACTTGTTTGCTTGCCAAGTTGGTTTGTCCATGTGTGCAGATTTGATACATGATGAGCAGAATCCTATGGATTGTTCTCATGATAGATGGAGGACTCCAACCTCAGAGCCCCTTGTCTATCCAGTGTCCTCCTGGCAAGAAGTGTTGTGACTTCAGAGAAGCGTAGCTGTGCAGAGCTTTTCACGTCAGCTGTAAAAAGGTGGTGACATTCCTGTTCAGATTTCCCCTTCCCAAGGTTGTCAGAGGAAATCTGCAATGTCCTGTGGCCCCTGGGACACCCTCCTCACAACCACAGGTTTCTCTGTACATGTATCTGCGTTAATGGATTTGCACAACTGGCAGTTTTGTTACTTGGTGAACTCACAGTGAAACTGGATAATTCACATCTTTTGATAACGAAGGCTGCAATCCCATCATGCTCCCCCTGGTTCGGCATACCAAAGGCTATGGGATTGTTTGGATATGCTCCTTAATGGGCCGATACAAGCTTGCTATAGATGGAGGTTTTCAAGGTGGCAGCAATGTTTCAGCTGTGTTTGTTGCTAGCTGCAGCGTTTCAATCTTGTTTATTCTATTTTTAAGCACGCTGATATAGGTTTTGTCCGGCTTTTTTCTTTTCAACCCCTTTGTATAGCTTTGCAGCTCATATTTTGTTTTTAGTATTGGGTTGCTCTCTTTTGTAATAAGAAATCTCTTTTAAGCCAGGAATTTGGCCTGCCGCCGACAAGGAAACTGGGAGGCGAAGGGAGTTTAGTCAGAACTTTATGCTTACTTTTCATCACTTTTTGTCGACTCCTTATCATTAAGGAGGTAAGAAAAGCAATACAAGTCAACATTTTTTTTTATTTTTTAAAAATAAAATTTTAAAAAAATATATTTATAAAACATAAATCATATCTTCAGCTGCTAAACCTTCTAAGTTTTGTGGGAGTCCAACTCACCATCACAACTCACCAGAATTGTCCCTGGGTGGACTGAAGGGAGCTGAAGAGGGAGGAGAATCGCACTGGAAGTTTGGGATTCCAGGTGTGGTGATTTTATTCTCTCTCTCTCTCTCTCTCTCTTTTGCTTCTTTGGCTCTTCTGTCTGTCACTCATGTTTCTGGTTGGCTGTTAGAAGGATGAGTTGAGCCGCCCCATGTCTGACGTTCATCACTTTTGACACCAAGATGGGAGACTCTTTGATAACTCAGTTCGGTGGGAAGTTATTTTTTGCAGTAATCTACTAAATATGGTAATCACCAGAAGTCAGTGTACTCAAATAGGGAAAAAACAAAACTAAAGTAATACCAACTAAGATCTCATCAAACTCTATCTGGCCTCATATTAGCACTCTTAAGGGGGACACGGCGAATTCTGGTGAAACAAAAATGAATGGCAGGAAAGGAAAGAATGGCAGGAAAGCAACCCCTTGTGAAGGAGCTGTCACTGTAGTGGGCACTGAAGAGACTTGCCCTAAGGGGGAATTATTAAATGCGCAGAGCATGCCCATTTTAACTATTAATCCTCCACCATTGCCAGTGCCCTGCATGCCCATTGATCCACCACATAGTTCGAATAACATAAATATTAAAACCATAAGAAATCCAAGCCTTGTTGACAGTTTGACAGCTTTTTTTTAATGAGATGCCGCCTTTAGAGGAACTCCTGAGGAAAGAGAAGGATATTTTGGCTGGTTTCGAGAAGTGAAATAGGATAATTGAGCAACAATTCTCAGCTTTGGAACTTGATCCCCTAACCCCTAAGGATGATCTAACTTCAATAGAATTCTCTGTGAACATCGATGACCTAGATGAAGGGAAAGCGTACCAAACTTCAGAGATGACCCGTATGTTAAATGATCTTCATGCCACTGTAGGCTCTATAAAGGCTAACATCCAATTCATTGCATCCTTGATAAGTGAGGGTATTTTAAAAGCAGCCCACCCTAAGGAAGTGGGAAGGAACAAATGACATACAGTATTTTTCCATGTATAAGACTATACTTTTTGCTAAAATCATTATACTAAAAATTGAGGGTTGTCTTATACATGGAAGTAAGCTGAGGAGAGATCCGCGCGGTTGCGAAACTGCCCAGTGGGGGGCATCTTATACATGGGGGCGTCTTATACACGGAAAAATACGGTAAACTGCAAAATGACCTCCAGAGTGCTAGGCAGTGTTCTAAATCTCCATCCACCCTAGCATCTTTAAGAGGACCTGATGGTAAATTAACAGAGTATCCAGGAGATCTAAGTGATTTAAGAGCAATAATTGTAAAATGAGAGTGAGAGCTTGAACTCAGGCTATGAATATAAATCGCAAGGGAAAATCAACAGATTTTAATTTTAATAGACTTTTTGCACTTATGGCCCATAAAGTCAAATCCTGCACCTATAATAGATCTATATGAGGCATTCAAAGACTAGTAAAATAAAAGAAAGTAAAATTGAATCCACATTGCCTTCACCTACTGTCACTCCTATTGATCTAGAACAGGCCCCAGCATATACAGAAGGGAGGGGCTGCCCCCCCTTAAAAGAAACAACCGCTGGTAGACTTGATCTAGTTAAGAGTGTCTGCAGTCCAGATGAACAGGCTAATCATCAGTATTTCACATCTCTACCCCTATTATCTCCCTTAGTCAAGAAAAACCAAAAACCCTCACTGTTAATTCTAATAAGAAATCAACTTGCATTTATTAACTATCCAAAGCCAGGTGGATATTTGTCCTAACTTCAGCGAAAACACTATTTTATCAAGTTGGTGAATTCTCTTAAGACAACCTCCTGAAGCTGGATGATATCAAGAGAATAGACTATCATTATTATAATCTCTTGACAATTAGAGTTTTAATTAAATTTAAAAATGACAATTTAACCGCAAAGATCTATAAGATGAAGACAAAAACAGGAGGAGATGAGCATCCAGTAGCAATGAAAAAAAAGAAGAGAGAACTATGTTCTCAGGATGCAAAATCTTTATTGAATAGATAAATATATTTATCTATTCAATAAAGATTTTGCATCCTGAGAACATAGTTCTCTCTTCCTATAAGATGAAGAGCCTATTTAGTAATTACAAGATAGGGATTACTCGAGTTTTTGGCTCTACTTTTCCTTCTCCCCTCCTTAATCTCCCCAATAAATCAGCAAATGAGAAGTTAGGACGGGATATAGAGAGTTCCAAATCACCATCTGAGGCTATAGACCTAATCTGTTTGAGTGACATGCCATCTAGAGGGGAGAACAAATCTTGCTCACAGAGTCCCCTCATTTCTCTTAATTTAGAAGAAACAAATGAGAAATCCCTAGTGGTTTCATTTAACAAACTCCCCTTATTTGACAAATTGGCCATAATAGGGAGTCTCAATTCTCTTCAGGCCAGGTTAAGCAAACTCTAGAGTACCCAGATGCTAAAAGTTTTGATCCAGTGCCTAAAAGCCAGGAAGAAACTTCCTCTAATCATCCTTTGCAAAAACGTGGACCCTCGTTAACTCACAAATCTCACTCTCCGGCTCCTCAAAGTACTGAGACGTTGTGAACTTTGTCTGTCCTCCTATGTCTGACAATAGCCTCTCCACCCTTGCTAAAAAGTAACAAGAATAATGTACTTTCTGTAGTCGAACGTGACTTGTCATGTCAAGAGCACATAATGCAGGCCACATGCTGAAGCTAAGCAGGTATGAGCTGGGTCAGTGCTTGGGTGGGTGACTGCCTGGGCTGCCCACATCTGTTCTCCTGCATTGAGCAGGGGGTAGGACTTGATGGCCTTATAGGCCCCTTCCAACTCTACTATTCTATGGTTCTATGATTCTACTTATTCCTTGGGTTTCTCAACCCAAAGATGAATTTTCTCGAACTCATATTGACTGATATCATATTTTCCAGGAAAAATGCTCCCTTCTTTCTTGGAATATTGCGGGATGGAATTCTAAGAAAATTGATGATTCGTTCATCAACTATCTTTCTAAATTTGACCTTCTGTTGCTTCAAGAGACATGGCCCTGTGACACAATAGAATTAAATGGATTTGCTCTTCATCAATTCCCTGCCTCTCCTGGGGCTAAGAGGGGCAGACCCAAGGGTGGTCTGAAAATTTTTGTCTCTACCAGACTCCGCATGAAGATTATGAACCTCCTCCCTTTGGGATGCCAAGTTAGCCCTTGTTGCTAAATACAAAGATTACAAAGAAATTTCTACTTTTACAATCTCCCAAAGACTTAATCTTTTACCAAAAAAAAAACAGTATAAAAATTTACTTAACATCAAAAAATGGAAAGCACAAAAAGCAGCCTGGGATCAACTCATTCTTGCAGCTAGGTCTAAGAACATGACCTCCTTTTGGCGATCGGTGGCAGTTTCTCCAATTTCAGGCCCTTCTTATTTGGACTACCATATTCCCGTGGAGTCTTGAGAATCCCATTTATGACTATTGTATTCTACAGATGATTCAACTTTATTTCAGTCAAAAACTATTACCGGATCCTTACCAACACGGCCTCCGGTCTCTATTAGTGTGAGATAACTGACCTGATTAACTAGCTGAAAGAAGGTAAGGCCCCAGGCTGTGACTATATCCCTCCAGAATTGATCAAGAGAAATATTGACTGGTGGGCTCCCATCTTGGCAAATCTTTTTACTTATATCGACCAAAGTACACTAGTTCCCCATGACAGGGGTCTGGCTGTCATCTTCTAAAAGGATGACCCAGCTAACTATTGCCCAATTAGCCTACTGACTACAATCAGCAAGGTTTATGCCAGACATCTCTACTAGAAACTTCAAGCATGGATGGACCATGAAAACATCCTGGCTGAAGAACAGGCGAGCTTTAGAGTTGGGCGAGCCACTGTGGATCAGGCAATTATTCTCCAGCATCTGGTGGAGAAATGTACTAGCAAACCCAAAATGTCACTCTTTGCAGCTTTTATTGATTTCAAAACTGCTTTTGACTCTATTTCCAGAGCAGAGACAAACTTTGGGTTAAACTGGAGGCCTCCACAGTGGATCGTCACCTTTTACTCCTTATGTATAATTTACACCAAAACACCAACTTAAAAATCAGGTGTAACCTAAAGGGATTTCTCTCTGGCTCCATTGCAACTTCTAAAGGAGTCAAACAGGGCTGTATACCTGCTCCGCTATTGTTTAACTTTTACATAAATCATTTAGTTGCAGCTTTAAACCACTCAGATTTCCAGCCGTCTAAACTGAGTGACAGGGCACTTTCGACCCTATTATATGCTGACAATGCAGTTATTTTATCACAAACGCCCATTCGTTTGAAGAGAGCCCTGCATGCTCTGGCCCAATACTGTCTTATCGACCACCTCCAAATAAATTTCCAGGAAACTAAGATCTTGACCTTCGCCAAAAGACCAAAGATGTACCATTGGTCCTTAGACGGTCATAGGATCAAGCAGGTCAAGACTTTTAAATATCTGGGCATTGTCTTCCAGGCCAATAGTAGCTGACAGGCACAGGCAAAAAATGTTCCCCAGACAGCACACAGGAGTGCCTCAGCAATTCTCTACTTTTTCTACTCTAGAGGTGTGTGTTTTTTTTTCTCCTGCAGCAGTAAAACTGTTTGAGTCCAAATGTATAACTATACAGAGCCCAAATCGGTCCATATCCTAGTTTTGCACCTCTGGAAGTTGTCCAATCCAAATTTCTCAGGGTATTCTTCAAGTACCCACCTGCATGTCAAGCACTGCTTTACGACTCAAGACAGGCCTGCAAAAGATCGAAGCCAGGGCCTGGATTACTATTTTCAACTTTTGGCTGAAGATAATCTTCTCTCCATCTGGTTTAGCTCCGCTTACCTTTTGGGATGGATTTCAGTCTATTTGGAAGCAGGCAATCTCTCAAAAGATCCAGCAGTATGGACTTTCATCGCATTACCTCATTTCCTTGGGTCCTGAGAAGGCTATGGCAATTAGAGTTGTATAAACGAGCCTCGCTGGGCAAAACGGAGGCCGAAATTGGCCTCGCTCACGCCCGGCGAGGCCTTACCTTTTTCTTCGGGGCGGCTCGCCTCTCCGCAGCGAGCCACCTGCGCGGCCCGGTCCGGTCCCGTTGCGTCACTTCCAGGACCGGAAGTGACGCGACGGAACTGGAGAAGGCGGACCGAGCGGCGCAGAGAACTTCTCCGCGCTGCTCAGAAGATCGGGTCGGGGGGCGCACCCCTGCGGAGAATCAAGTCGGGGGCGCGGAGAGCCCCCGACTCAGGTTTGGATGCACCTCTAATGGCAATCTTCAAGCAGCGCATTTTGGATGTCGAACAGCAACTCAATCTTAGCTCTGTACCCTGTCAAATCTTCAGTGATAGAGTGCCCCAAATTTTTATACCAGCCAATATTTTTTTAAACTTTCTATTCAAAAATACCGTTGGACTTTTACTTTAGCACATTTTAATATTCATCCCTCAAAGGTTCTGGAGGGAAGATACCAGAAAAATCCTTATTATGATCCTAAATGCCCTTGTGACTCTGGTGAGATTGAATCCATGACTCATGTTCTCCTCTATTGTACTTTTTACTGAGACTTGCGGAAAAAATTTATTGAGCCACTCCTTCAAAATGTCCCAGGACGTTCAGATGCCTCTTACACCATACTACTTCTTCCTGATTTCCCAAAACCACCCTCCAATTAGCCAAATTTTGTGCTGCCGCCATCAAAACTCGTCAGCAAATGAATTTAGCATGTTCTTAATGCTCTTTGTACGATTTCTTGTATTTTGTTTTATATTTGTAATCTATGCTGGTCATTGACCGTAATAAACAAAACTGAACTGAAGCTTGCTATAATCTTATGACTTTTCATCTCTGCTATTTTCACTCTGTCCTTCCAAGTTAGCTATTTCTCTGTTTACTCAGTATTTTGAAGTCATTTCCAGTCAACATCAGACTTTGCCCATGTTGCAGCAACTTTCTATCTCTCAAAGGCTACAAAAATGGCTTAGATAAAGCTAAAGTTCAGTGGAGGGTGCTAGTTGGCTAGTAGAAACTGCTCTCCAAATACTCCTTTTAAATTTCCAGTGAAAATGTAGCACCTGTCCACATCTTGATATCTCTACACTTCAAGCCCCTTTGGATAAGAAACTTTGGTTTAAATACATACATGCTCCTTAAGAACTTGTACCTCATGAATAGTATTTTGTATTTGAGAAGAGCAACAGAAGTTGGTTAAGACCTTTTGTGGAGAGAAAGCCGGACCTGGCACACACACACACACCACCACCTGCATGACCTTTGCCTAGGGCAGAGGCAGTTCAGTTCCGAGCATCAGCCTCCATTTGCATTCACCTCAAAGGGACACATCTACATACCCCCGGTAGTTTCCTCTGGCAGTCTCAAAGAGCTGCCAAGTACCCTCAAGCACCCCAAGGGCACCAAGATGTTGACAGGAAAAGCTGGTTCCGCCTGTCAACAGGGAGGGGAGGGGAAGGGGGAGCAAGGAGAGGAGGTAAAAGAGGGGCACCAAGCCCCAAGAGAGTTGTTGGAAGTACAGTGCAGGGCTGCACAGAACGGGTCCATGACTTTGGTCAGGGCTAAAGAAACTCCAGCCCGAGCGGAGCACTCAGAGTCAGAAACTCACCAGAAAGCTGAACAACTTGCGGTGAGGCTTTCCCCCCTAGTATCTTAGGTCTTTTAAGGTTATTACTGTCTATGCTTGTCTGCAGGAAAACCTCTCTTTCATTGAATGTGTATTGGAGTTGCACACTCCATTAAGTTTATGGACTTCCCTTGTTTATGGTGAAGTCCTTATCTGTATGCTTCTGCTATGCTCCATTAAACGTGTTATAAACAAATCTCCTTGCCTGCGCATCCAGCTTCATTCAGCATCTATTGATAGCGGTTGCCATCCACTTAGCCGGAGACCGCTTAGGGGGAGTTTTCTCGGTACCGGTTAACCCGTTAACTCCCAAACTTGCGCCAAAGGATGGGCGGCGGTCCTTCACACCTTTTCTATCTCACGTTTTTGAGCTACACTTTTTCTTTCAGTGCGATCCTGCAGAGCCTACAACAAAAATGACAGGCACACTTACTTCATGGAAGGTGACATATTGCCTAGTTAGTGAATTAAGGTTAGCATTAATTAGGTAACCAGAGATATGAAAGATGTTCCTAAAGTATCAAATGTGACATTCCATTGATGGTTCCTGCCTTGTGTTCTTTCCCTTTATTTTAGCACCTTGTGGTATTGCAAAAGAACAGCTAGAAGCAAAAAACTTGTTTTTGCCTGGTGGCCGAAGACGTTCCCAAATTGTCCAGAGTAATCAAATGCTGCAGTTCATGTGCAGGGAAGGATATGTGCTCACACCTCCTTCGGTCAGGAAGTGTGTTGATGGGCACATGGATTTGCCATTGTGTATCTCTGGTAAGCATGTTGCTAAAATAGAAAAGTTTTTCTAGGATGATTCAAACACTCAAAGGGCCTGTCACCACTCCACTATCCAGTATGAAAGCCAGGGTTTCCTGGGCTCTCTTTCCCATTTGTTCACATTCGCTCTTAAAAGATGTTACAAATTCCATATACCGGTAATTGCTCATATCCCTCTATAATTTCCTAGCCTGCATGACCTTCTCATATGGGATAGTTTAATATTCCCAGCGCAATTCATGCTAGCTTTTCTCCTGATGAAACATGCTTGGGATACAGAAATTTATTTATGAGCTGAGTATTATTTTATTTTTGAATATGTTGGACTCTATATTATTGCAACTAAGGTATAAGTGTCTGCTTCCAATTTCAAATTTTTCCATGGGAGAGAGAAAATCATTGATCTAGACCAGTGGTTCTTAACCTTTTTGGTGTCACACCTCCCTTGTGAAAAATCTTTTGACCCACACCTCCCATGCATTAACGGCCCAAAATTTAGGCTTAGGCAGGACGAGTTTGCATTTTTTAGTTTATGCTCTGTCTCTGGACTAAAAAAAAATGCATATTCAATTAAATGAATGGTGTAGCTCCCAAGATTAGTAGAAAGAAATAAGGTTGGGCCAACCACCAAGCTGCGCTGCTATGTACTTGTAAAATAAACAATGTATAGTTGAGGGGCTACTCACACCTCCCCTGGAGTCAGTCCAAACCTCCCCTGGGGAGGCGTACCCCACAGGTTAAGAACCCCTGATCTAGACTCTAGATGTATAACAAGTGAAAGACCTCTAGTGTCCCATAGTCCAGAAGTGCAGAACCTCTTGCCTGCAGGCTGGATCCAGTCCACTAGGCCTCTCCATCTCGTTCACTACCTCTCCCACCAGGCCCTTGTAGCCACGCCACATGTCAATTTTCTACAGTGATCTGGTGATGGAAAAAAAGACGTGCTTTCTTTTTGCATTTCCAGATCATTTGCAGGCCTCCCTGTTCATGGAAAAAGAGGCAGCCCTCTGTGCAGAAAGAGGAAAATGGAGGTGTGGCGGAGAGGGAGAAAAGGGGCAGAAGCATGGGGAGTACCGGAGACTATATAAGCCTGACAGGAAAGAGAGAGTGAAGCAGGGGGGCAGAGAAGGGGAGAGAAAGAATATTGCTTTGGCCATGCCCACTTTTGGCTCTGGCCACAACCGCCTCTGGCATGTGGTCCCTGAAAGGTTACAGATAAACAAATGTGGCTCTCAAGCTGAAAAAGTTTCCTCACCCATACCAACTTCCTCCCTTCTTGGCCTTGGGTTACTGTGCTGTGGTGTTATATCTTTTTCCCAACTGTTTGTCTCCAGTGATTGAGAAGCAGATTTATTTAATACTACCTTTAAAATGCATTTATGCTGATATGCGCTAGAACAGTAGGTCTAAAGTAGAAAACATTATGAAAAGCAACCATATCTGTATAGTTTATGCAAAGGTTGAGAGAGGTGCATATATAATAATATGGTAACAGTAGCCAATGTGGACATGATCTAACAAAAAGTCAAATTAGAGCCTGCTTCAGCTATATAAAGCTGTTTATGGACTTAACTGGTCCAAAGTGGCCTAGTCATACTGATGTAAGGATGAAGCTGCCCCTTGTTCAACCCATGGCCATCATGCCACATAGAAGTTTCCCTTTTGTCCTGTGACAGCAATTTAGAAATGTTCGTGTAGAATTCCAAAGCTTTGACGATTTGCCCAAAGTCATGATTCTTATTCTTTGCTTATTTACCAGAAAGTGGGAGAAACTGTAGCCATCCACCCAATATTCAGAATGGAGACATTATTACCTTATCTCAGAAGCAGTACACATCTGGTTCTTCAGTAGAGTTCCAATGCCAAAGATATTATGCCATAGAAGGACATAACTATTCTTTTTGTGACAATGGGAACTGGACAAAAGTGCCTGTTTGCTTAGGTAAGGCCAAAGGTAGTGGTTATACAGTTTAAATAGTATTATTTTATTACACCATTTAGACAAATTCATGGCTTTCTTTTGATTGTAACTTTCATTAATTTTGCAGACAGCAGTTCTCTTCTTTATGTGATCTAGTTTGGGGCGTGTTCACATCACTTTTCTTCCCTGGCATTATGGCAAAGCATGTGAGATGTGGGGTGGAAAATTCCCAGCTCACAATTTGCCTCTAAGGCATGACCTTGAGTTGGACTTACGCTAGCCACCGTTCTCTCAGCCTCAGTCCCACATGTGTAAGATGGAGGTAGTAATAATACTGATTTTCCAGACGGAGAAGTTGTAAGGATTTCAGAAACAATCTATTTGAAATACTTTGAATATTTGAGAACTATATGCATGCTAAAGAATAGTATGTCCTCTGCAAGTTAACCCTAACCCTAAACAGCCCTAACCACTTATCTTTGTTTTCTACCACTTTTACTACATCCCCAAAGAATCCTGGAAACTGCAGTTTGCCAGGAAACTGTGAATCTTCTGGGTTTTAGTTTTAAATTGCACCAATCTGAATTTCAGCGTCATTGGAATAATGCACAGAACACTGAACAGTCAAATGGATTTCTTAAAACATTTTGTTAACTCTAATGTTAGATCTTTATTCCCAAATATATAGTACTTACAATAAAGTTGGAAAAGCACGGAAGTTTGAAAATATTTTTTAGTACCGGTATATAGACACTTAATATTTTCTCCATCACAATTAAAAAGAGATACAATACTAGTCTGTCTGCTCTAATATACATTTTAACTTAACATAACTGGCATAACAATGCCGAACGAATGTTAAAATGGTAACAAAATCGCATACAAATATGTTTCCCCTTGAAGTAGGCACATTAGCAGTATTGCTAAACAGGTTCTATTTGTAAAGATAAGCAGTAATCTCTGCAATTTTAATTGTGGCCCTTTATTACACAGTATTCTTAAAGCGAGAGCCTTTGCCCATAATTGACTTCCAGCAACCAGGGATGGGGACTCGGACTCGAGGACTCGACTCGTGAGTCGGACTGAGTCCCCCCTCTGACTCGACTCGGACTCGAGTCCCAATATTTTTAATGGGACTCGAGACTCGACTCGGGACTCGAGACCAAGGACTCTTCAACATCCCTGGGCTGTGCCAGAAGGAGTGGAGAGGAGCGTGATTGCCGACGAAGAGCGCATGGAAGCGAGGTGTGCCACTGCTTGGCCACTATGGACAGCTACCAGGAGTGCAGCCCCAACAGTGTGTCAAGATTTATTTTGATTGATGTGTTGCGTACTTGGGAGAGGCAGAAGAAGGACCTGAGATTACTCTGTGTGGCTGCTCTGAGTGTGTTTCTGGTTCCAGCAAGTTCATAACCAGTGGAGCGGGTGTTCAGTGAGGGTGGAATTGTGATGAGATCTCACCGTTCCAGAATGGGGGCCAAACATTTAGAAAAAATCATGTTCCTCAAATGCAACATGGATAAGTTTTAGGAAGTACAGCAAATTTATTTTTTAAAATCATTTTTCTAAAATGCAACCTTTCAGACATTTTGGGTTTGGCCTCCTCTGCCTGCCTGGTCTCTTCTTGACCAGTTCAACAGTTGAATTGACCAAGAGAAAGGCCTCTGCCTGCCTGCTTTGGGGTTCCCTGCCTCCTCTGCCTGCCTGGTTATTTTGGGTTTTTCTGCCTGGTCTATTCTTGCCAAAATCAGTTGCAGAGTTTTGAAATAAAAAGGCACACTTCTGCCTAGAATTTATTTAAGCCACACATCTGAAGTAGCCTTATTTTGTTGGGAAAACCCCCATTGATTTTAATATGGACTCGTGGAGTCAGCTTTTGGAGTGACTCGTGACTCGTGAGTCACCATTTTGGACCAAGGACTCGGACTCGGACTCGGACTCGAGAATCGGGTCCAAAGACTCGTGACTCGACTCGTGACTCGAGGCCAAGGACTCTTCAACATCCCTGCCAGCAACTGAATAAATCCAAACAGAACAATATACAGCAATACCTTGGATTGCAAGTAACTTGGTTTGAGAGCGTTTCGCAAGACAAGCAAATTTTTAAATATTTATTTATTTATTTATTACTTGATATACAAGCAATGTCTTGCAATACAAGTACTGTAGTACGGCTTAAATTAAAAATCTCTGTACACATTTTTTGGGGGGGATTTCGTTTTGATATAAGTGTTTTGGATTACAAGCACGTTTCCGGAACGAATTATGGATGGATTTACAGCGCTGAAAGCGATTTGCAGAGCGTGGGAGGTGATAAGCCTCGCAGCACTAAACTTGTTGCTTCCCAGACTAGAACAAACAGAAAGCTGGAGGCTTGGAAAAAGACAATTTTAATAAGAGAGAGAGCGTAATCCTTCTGATTAAGGTCTTAAATGTGGAGTGGATGGGGAAAAGGCAAAAAACAACAACCAAGCGTTCCTCTTTGGAATTGTCCTGAAAGAGCTCACCCTTCTGACCACAGCCTCTCTAGGCTTCAAAGAGTCGAGAGAGGTGAACTGGAGGAGGGAAGCGGGGCTAGAAAAGGAACGGAATTAAAAAAAAACAGGGTCTAGTCTCTGCGGTAGTAGAGATAAATTAATTGCGGCTGAGAGAAAAGATGCCAGATCGGGTGCTAAGATGGCGGATGCTAAAGAGAAAGCAACTTCGTCTTCTCCGGAAAAAAATCCCTCAGAAGTGCAGACCACAGAAATGGAGGCAATTCTCTCTTGTTTTGCAGACAAAATTAGTGGGGAAATATCTCAACTTAAAAGAGAAGTTCTACAGGTTCAGCAGGGTTTGAAGGCAGGATTCCAGAAAGTTGAAGAGGATTTTAAGCAATTGAAACAAGAAGTCAAGATCTTGGATGACAAAGTGGAGGATGTGCAGCAGAAATTTCAAAATAAAAGTCAGCAACAAGATTTAAGATTTGATGCACTGGAGTTACAAATGATTAATATCCAAGACAGAGCGAGGCGGTCTAATATTCTTATACGCCTTTCCCCACATGTTAGTGTGGAGGAAGGGAAAAATTTGAGAGGAATAATTTTGAAATGGTTTTGTGAGATTGCCCCAGAATTGGAATGGACTGAGCAAGACTTGGAAAGGATCCATAGAGTTTCAAGAAGAAGGGGGGGGGGCTTACCCCCAGTGACATTGTTGTTTGTGTTGCCAGTTTTTATAAAAAAGAATTGTTTACCCAAATTTTGAAGAAACGTCCAGAACAACTGCAATATCAAAGTACTCCAGTCCAAATCTTTAATGATTTGTGTCAGCAAACAATTGATTGGAGACACAGTGTGAAGCCATGTACTGCTGTCTTGTCCAAGAATGGAATTAGATATAACTGGGGCTATCCTGTGATGTGTTTTTTTATGATCAAAAATAAGAGATACAAGATAACATCCTGTATACAAGGAATGGATCTTTTGGAAGAACTGGGATTGACGGCAGGAACCTCGAGCGATGCGGAGGTGCAGCTGTTGGAAGGAGCAGCTAAGTAAGAGAAATATGGAAGGAAAAAGTTTATGTGGTGGTGAGGAGAAGAGCACAAGAGAAGGTGATCATGCAAATAACTGGAAGGAACTGAAAGAGGAGTTTCTCTTAATGGAGTTGTGATGTTTGTTTTTTTGTTTTGTTTTTCTCCTTTAAAAGAAGAAAAGAAAAGAAAAAAGAAAAAGAAAAAAAGTTTTTTGTGTGCTTTTAGTATTTTTTTTTAATATTAGTCTCTATTTTCTCTCTCTTTTTTCTTTCTCGGTTTTTTCCTTTATATTTTGCTTTTTCTTTTCATTTTAATAAGTATATATAATGATTAATAATGTTATTGTTTTACTTTTAAGTTTTTTTTGTTTTTTTTTAAAGGGTATTAACCTGGATGAATAAGGATAAAAGATTAATTGGGAGGGCTCTATGGGTCAGTTGCTTGGTGGGTGGGTTTGTCTCCGCCCCCTTTTGTTGGCGTGGCAGGCCAGGGTCATGAAGACTTTCTTCAAGGCTGGTAAAGGGGGGAATGCTTCTATATGTAGGGAATGGGGTAATAGGGTGTGGGGTAGGGGTAGGGTGTGTGCTGTTGTGTTTTATTTCACTAATAGGGACCAGCAATTTAAGATGGACAAAGACTTGAGATGGTTTCAAATTTGAGAATTTCTACTTTAAATGTTAAAGGCCTGGATTCCATGTTGAAACAAAGATGGATTGAAGCACTCCTCAACAAGGATAAGGCGGATATTATATGTTTACAAGAAACTCACCAATCAAAGGAGGGGGTAAATGAATTAAAACTGCGATGGTCTATGACATATGAGCTTATGGTTCATCCAAGTCACGAGGGGTGGCAATTATTATTTCAAAGAAATGTGGTTTTAAGGTGACTAAGGTAAAGAAGGATGATAAAGGAAGATTTATTATAATATTTGGAGTATTGGGAGGTGAAGAATATATATTGGTTAATATGTATGCACCAAATGAAAATCAAGAAGAATTTTATCAAAAAGTGATTAAAGAAATGGGGGAGCCACAAAAGGTTTGGTAATTATGGCTGGGGATTTTAATATGGTGATGGACAAAAATATTGATAAATCAAATCTGACAGGACAGGAGAAGAGAAGAGAAATAATATAACGGTATTAAATAAAATAATAAGGAAGGACTGGTTGATGTTTGGAGAGGGGTAAAGGAATTGGAAAGAGGGTATACGTATTATTCACCAGCCACGAAGAACTTTTCTAGGATAGATTATATTTTTGTTTCCAAGTCCCTGATGTCAAGAGTGAGGAGTTCAGAAATAGGGGTTATAAAAGTTTCGGATCATGCTATATTTAATATGGATATTAAAATAATGAAGGATTATAGAGAAGCAAGGAGTTGGAGATTGAATTGTAAGATTTTACAGCATAAATATATTATAGCAAAGATAGAAAAGGAAATGCGAGAGATTTGGTTGCTTAATGATTTGGGAGTTTGTACTGAAGCTGTTGTTTGGGACACAATGAAGGCAGTGATGAGAGGGATAAGTATCAGGGAGGGTGTGATACTAAGGAAAAAACAAGAACAGTTTACTAAAAAGTTAGAAGGGGAGATTAGGGATTTGGAAATGAAGTTTTTGAAGGAAAGGGAGAACAAGGTCTTTGCTGAATTACAAGCTAAAAGGAAAGAGCTGGAAAAGAACAATTTGGAAAAAGTTCAGAGAAACTTGATTTATTTGAAAAGAGAGTTTTTTGAAAATAGTAATAAGAATTCGAAAATGTTAGCAAGATCCACACAAAAAAAGAAAGAAAAAAGTATAGTTGGGACAATTAAAGATAAAAAAGGGAAAGGACATAATTTAATGCAGGATAAATTAAAAATATTTCATGAATTTTATTCAGAATTGTATAAGGCTGGAGACTGTACGAAAGAGAGGATTAATGAGTATATAGGAAAGCATTTTAAAATTAGACTAGTGGATGAAGATAGAGAAATTATGGAACAACCTTTTTCAGAATTGGAAATAGAATATGCAATAAATAAACTGAAAGAGGGTAAGACCCCTGGACTAGATGGTTTAGGGGCTGAATACTACAAGGTTTTTAAGAAAATGTTGGTTCCAAGACTAAAAAGGTTATTTAATGATATTTTTTTGGAGGGGGGAGAGATCCCCTCTTCATGGAAGCAATCTAAGATTATTCTAATCCCGAAGCCAGAGAAGGACTTAACGGAGCCAGGTTCCTATAGACCCATTTCCTTAATAAATCAAGATGCAAAATTGATGACAGCAATATTAGCGAGAAGGATGAACAAGTTTATTACTAAATATGTTGGGATAGACCAATGTGGTTTTATACAAGGAAGACAAATGGCAGATTTAACAAGAAGAGTTTTAAATATAATATATTTAATAAAGAAAAATAAATTGAGAGCAGGGGTAATAGCGTTAGACAGTGCTTTTTTTCTGGAGAAAAGGGTACCGGAACTCTTGGATTACATTTCCTCGGGAGTAGATGGCGATTAAATTGTAATGCAATTAATAGAAGAAAAGGTGCTGGAACTCAGTTCCGGTGAGTTCCACCAGAAAAAAAGCCCTGGCGTTAGATATTTTCAAAGCCTTTGATTGCGTGGAATGGCCAGCATTAAAAAGTTTAATTAAAATTATTGGGTTTGGAGAAAGATTTAGAGGAGTAGTTAATCAATTGTATTCAAAAAATGTTTCATCAGTTGTAGTAAATGATGGTTTAACAGAGCAAATTTATCTAGGTCGAGGAACTAGACAAGGGGAACACCCTTTCGCCTATTTTGTTTGCATTGGTAATGGAGATTTTAGCAAATGTATTTAGAGAAGATAGAAATATAGGTGGGATAGGGATTAGGGAGAAGATAAAAATAAATCTTTTTGCAGATGATACTCTTTTGACAGTCAAAAACCCTATGGAAAATATGGATAGAGTGGAGAATCATTTAAAGGAGTTCAGGGAAATAACGGGGCTACAGATTAATTGGAATAAATCTAAATTTTTGTTGTTTAACTATAGTAAAAGAGAAGAGATTGAAATGTGTAAAAAAAAAAAGTAATTATAAGATTAATAATGTAATTAAATATTTAGGAATTGTAATTCCAAAAGATATAGATAAATTGGGAGACCAGAATTATAGGAAATTAAAGAATGAGGTAAAGAATAAAATAGAGGAGTATAAAAAAATTGGACTTTCCTGGTTTGGTAGAATTGCTTTGATTAAAATGAAGATTTTGCCAAAGATAAATTTTTTCTTTCGGATGATACCAAGTGCGATATCAGATAAGGAACTTAAAGATTGGCAATCAATTATTAATACATATTGTAATGGAGGGAAAAAATCTAGGATTACTAAAACAAGATGGTATAAAGCACAAAAAGTAGGGGGGTTGGGTTTGCCAAATTTAAAATGGTATTATATAGCGAATCAATTAAGACATATAGTGGATATTATAGCACGCCCTAAAGAAATAATGTGGTTGGAGTTAGAAACAGGTGAATTACGTAGTACTTTGGGGAATATTTTTTTTCAAAAAAATAATAATAAATTGATAAAAAATATAGACAACCCTTTGCTAAGAAATTTGTTAATGATTTGGAGTACTATGAAGAGCATATTTATACCAGGGATATCTCCATTAACTCCGGTGGTAGCTCTTAAGGATTTTCCTGAAAACTTAAGATCAGAGCTGGAGGATAAACTAAGAGAAGAAACGGTTATTAGATTGTCCTATTGGGTGGAAAAGATGGGGACTAGAGATCAAATAATGGAAATTGTTGGGAGAAGAAGATTATCGTGGTTAAATTTATTACAGTTAGAACAGTGGTTGAAGAAATGGAAAAGGAAAACTGAGTACGAGAGATTTAACTAATTTTGAAAAGATGGTCATGTCTAGAGACGGCCTACCAGGTAATGCATCAACAAGAGGTATAACAAGGGATTTATATAGATTGCTTCAAAAAGCAAAAGAACAAGAGGGAGAAGCTTATTTGTGATCAAAATACGAAGGAGTTAATTGTAAACTTGTTAACTGCAGCCAGGCTAATGATAGCGAGAAATTGGAAAGTACAACATGTTTTCCGAATAACAGACTGGTATAAGGAAGTTTGGGACATAGCCCTAAATGATAAACTAACTAGTAGTATCAAATGCAAAAAAGGATTGCTAAAGAAGAATAATTTTATGGAGATATGGAATCAATTACTAGATTATGTATTAATAAAGGAGAAGGGTAACATGGCTTGTCAGGATATGTTATATTTTTGGAATTTAGAATTTATTTGATCAAGAGGATAGAAGTATATTAATTGGTCCCTTGGAGGGTGGGGGGGGGGAGCACTTCATGATTTATTGTATGTTGATTACCGTATGTTATATTTGTGTGATAATCTTGTATTTTGTTATATATATTTTTTGTTATAATTTGTTTTGAAAAATAAATAAAATAATTTAAAATAAAATAAGTGTTTTGGATTACAAGCACGTTTCTGGAACGAATTATGCTCTCAATCCAAGGCATGACTGTACAGTAATACCTTGGATTGCAAGTAACTTGGTCTGAGAGCGTTTTGCAAGACAAGCAATTTTTTAAAATAAATTTTGACTTGATCAACAAGTCACGTCTTGCAAGACAAGCAATTTTTTAAAATAAATTTTGACTTGATCAACAAGTGACGTCTTGCAAGACAAGTCGTAGGGATGTAACCGCTTGCCTTGAGCGGGCGTTAGTGGGCCGAAATCGGCCCCGCTCACACCTGCCAGAGACTCGCTTTGATATAAGAGTGTTTTGGATTACAAGCACGGTTCTGGAACGAATTATGCTTGCAATCCAAGGTATTACTGTATTAGAAATGTCTCTAGTGCAAATTCTACTGAAATCAATTATATTATTTAAATTTAAACCAATATGACCTAAGTTCCCGTGACTGATGTGTACAACCTTCCACATTTTTTCAGTTCTTGAATAAAGAAACGTGGTGAATCAGGATATGAGTTGCCTTGGCTAACAGAAGTTATTTTCCTTCTCATCACAGAGCCCTGTGCAGTCTCTTTGGCTGAAATGGAGGGCCGGAACATAGAGGTCAAAGGGAGGTCAGATGAGAGTGGGTCTCAGGATATGTATGTGCAACGTGGTAATTCTGTTGAGCTTACCTGTAAATCAGGATACGCCTTTGCAACAAATTCTTTCCAGTCTGCCTTTCTAATCCAGTGTGATGGAAAACCAATTGTGTATCCTGAATGCAGAGGTAACTCAAGATGGTGTGATAATTTCTTCTCTCCACCCCGACACAGAAAGCGTTAGTCATCACTGAATGGGATCTCATTGGGAAATGCCATATGTCTCTTAATGCTTTTCTGTAGTTAAATGACAATTACAATGACTTTGTAAAAGTGGTTCAAACGATGGGCAGTATCCAAGCATACTGCTGTGTTCCCACTCAATCTGTTCAAAAAGCAACCCTGCAAACAAGCAAACATTCTTGTGTCTGGAAATGGGCATTTCTGCTCCATAGATTTCATAGATAATAGAGTTGGATGGAGCCTACAAGGCTATCGAGTCCAACCCCCTGTTCAATGCAGGAAACTAGAGGAGGAGTCTCTCATCCAAGTAATAACCAGGCTTGACCCTGCTTAGATTTCCACGCTCAGACAAACTGAGCCAGCATAAGCCACAGGCCTGTATCTAAAAACAACTCCTTTCGGGTTGTATCTAAAAACAACTCCTTTTGGGTTGTTTTTAGAAGAACTGCTAGCTCCCCATTGTGTTAGCAGTGTGGGTCCTGCTAGCACGTGGGCAGCATTTGATACAGCACTATGTTGGGAAACTTCTTTTGTTGGTAATTAATAATTGTAGTTTTACTACTAGTATTGCCACTAATTAGTTTAATTAATTAATTAATAAAAATAGAACTATTTATTTAATACTTTTTTATAGTGTTAGATAACTGAAACTCTCTGTGCAGTTCACAAAATAGAGCTTAAACCTGTGAAATATAAAAAATAATAAAACACAACTTTAAAATGTTTATTAAATATCAATTAAAATTATTATTATTATTATTATTATTATTATTAGCATTTATTTATCGCCCATCTGGCCGGCAAACCGGCCACCCTGGGCGATGTACAGAAAATAAAACAGAATAAAATACATTAAAACATTTTTCTCCATTAAAATACATTAAAATACATTAAACAGTATAAAATTTTAAAATCTTAACCCACCCCATATTCCCGCCTGAATAACCAAGTTTTTAATGAGTGGCGGAAGCTCAGCAGAGAGGGGGCATGGTGGAGGTCACTTGGGAGAGAGTTCCATAGTACGGGGGCTGCCACAGAGAAGGCCCTCTTCATCGTCCCCACCAGTCTAGCTGCTCTGGCTGAAGGGACAAGGAGAAGGCCGTCTGTGGCAGATCTTGTTGAGCGGGCCACTTGGTGTTGCTGGAGACGCTCCTTGAGATAGACTGGGCCTGGAGCCGTATAGGGTTTTAAAGGTCAAAACCAACACCTTGAATTCGGCTCGGCAAGCAACTGGTAGCCAGTGTAGCTCCTTGAGCACTGGCGTGATGTGATTCCGGCGGCGGCTACCTTTAACCAGGCGAGCTGCCGCGTTCTGTACCAGCTGTAGCTTCCGAACCATCTTCAAGGGTAACCCCACGTAGAGCACATTACAGTAGTCTAGGCGAGAGGAGACCAAGGTATGAACCACTGAAGGGAGCAGAGTGGTGGGGCCAAGCTGGAGCCGGCTGAGGCTCGTTCCAGGCTCGCCCCCCGCCATGAGCGGTGGTGGCCCGATCCCGCTCTTCAGAGCAGCACGGAGCGTTGTCCGCACCGCTCGCGCCGCTTGAGCCGCTGCCGCCGGAGGACCCCCCAGCCCTCCCCGCTGCTGCCGCCGCCGGAGAACCCCCCAGCCCTCCCCGCTGCTGCCGCCGCCACCGGAGAACCCCCACCGCCCCCCACCACCATTGTCCTACTGGGTCCTGTGCTCCAGTGCACCTCCGCCACTTCCGCCACCTGCGGAGCCACTGCTCCAGCGCGCTGGAGCCCTGCCCGCGCTCTGTTTTGGTGCGGGGAACCATGGCAACAGGGCTTAAACAGCCCTGTTGCCATGGTTCCCCCCGCCAAAAACAGAGCGCAGGGTCTCATTGCGTCACTTCCTCCGTGCTGGAAGTGACGCGATGGGACCCAGCGGACAGGGAAGACAGGCTCTCTGCTCGGCGGAGAGCCCTGGTAAGGCCCACGCGCATGGCTGAGCAGCCCGTCAGACGCGAGCAGGCCCAGTTCGGGCCTTGCTCCTGTTTGACAGGTTGCTCGGCTACATCCCTACAAAGAGAAACCAACAGCATAGCGATGGTCTAAATAACAGTAATACCATTTTTAAGAACTGAAGGACTAAATAGCCTGGGAGAATACTATTTCAATAATTCCCTAGAATAATACTGAAAACTCCAGATAAATACCAATAGAAATACAAAATTGGTTGCTAAGATGAATACAGGCATGCCTACAATTAATGGCATAGCATATGGCAACACATCCTCTATTTTTACAGATAGTTGCTAGAAGAATGTTCAGGGGGTTGACATTCTTAGAATATTCTAGCAGTTCAGCCTGGTTCAGAAAGAGAGCAGTTGTCTCAAAGAGATAGGATGGCCTACATGGGGTTTGCAGTTTACATTATTGCTTTGACTACTTGCAGGTATGTGCTTGGATCAGAGTCTTACAAAGCAATCCTATGCCTGTTTACTCAGGAGTAAGTCCCACTGTGTTGAATGCAGCTTACTCCATAGTAAATGGAGTTTAGGATTGTAGCAATTTGGGATTCTTCTAAAAGGATGGTAGAGGAAGTTATTTCTTTGATGAATGGTTAAATGTGCATTGCTTTAAGTTATTATGGATTTATTCCCCAGTCTTCATCCCCTTGCTGAAACAATGACCCCCTGTGTGCACTTGTTCCCATTCTTCCCACGTTATGCTTTTGCCTCTCCCATTTTTCTCCCTACCTGTGTCATTGTGACCTTTCCCTTTCCCCCCTGCCTCTTCTGACATTTAGATTGTGGGACATGTGTGTGTGTGCACATTACTCTTTAAAGTGCCCTGTACACTTATGGTGCTGTGTGAATAGAAGTAATTTTTAAATCATGTGTAGTGAAGAAGGCAACACCCATAAATTGAGTGGATGTTATCACCAGTTTTTCTATTTCCTTATTCTTCCTAGAAATAACATGTAACCCCCCAAGAGTGGCCAATGGTACTTTCAGACCTCAAAGAAATGTGTACCAAGATGGGGATCTAATTCAAATTGAATGTGATAGTGGAATTCAAGTAGATGAAGGGCGAAAGATTGCTGAATGCACAAGGAATGGATGGTCACCTCCACCAGAGTGTAGCCGTAAGTTGAATTTGTATGTCTTGCCATGATTATGGAAGGGCTATACATTTTTGTTTCTAACACTCCATGCAAGGTTTATTTATTTATTTGTTAAAGAGATGGTCTGCATCAGTGATTCCTTCCTCAGGGAGCACTTTTCAGATCACAATCCTGAGGAATCCCAGGAAATCTGAACCAAAGCACTGTAATAAAATCTGGGCCGTGGCCTGAGGTACCTACTCAGTCAGAGTACTGGCCAAGCATGCTTGACAGTCCTCGTTGTTTGCTACAAGTGAAAGGAGAACACATCCTAGAACACACTTAATGGTCACCTGGGGAGAACTAGGTTCAGCCACCGCCACCCCCATTTGGCCATGAAGCTCACTGGGTGACTTTGGGCCAGTCCCATAAAAGGTGGCCTAAAAATCTTTTAAATAAATAAACGAAAAAAATCGAATAGATGTGAATCTGTCATAGGCCAGATAGAGGTTGATTCATACAAACCTATACCTTGTTGGAACACAACCCATTGGGCCTCCCCATCTGGCCTGTCACGTCTCCTACTAGGCCTTGCCCCTTCTGTGGCCTGTCCACAACTCCACATGAACCTCGTTCCTCTGTACTGTTCAGCTGCAAGTTTTTATCAATTTCCAAATACAGTCATGCCTTGGATTGAGAACATAATTCGTTCCGGAACGTGTTTGTAATCCAAAACAGTCTTATATCAAAACGAAATTCCCCCAAAAAAATTTGTACAGAGATTTTTAATTTAAGCTGTACTACAGTACTTGTATTGCAAGACGTCGCTTGTATATCAAGTCAAAATTTTTAAAATAAATATTTAAAAATTTGCTTGTCTTGCAAAACGCTCTCAAACCAAGTTACTTGCAATCCAAGGTATTACTGTATAGCTTTTCATGCTGAAATAGAAATCTGCCTGGAACTAGGTCACAAGGTCTGATATCCTGGAACACTCTCGTTACTGGCCCCTCCAAGCCAATTGTGTTCTCTGGTATTGTTTGCTGCCTGCCCTTCATGTCTCACTTGATTGAGGACGCAACCATATTGGGTTGCCGTCTATTTATTTATTTATTTATTTAATACATTTTATACCACCCAATAGCTGAAGCTCTCTGGGCGGTTTACAACAGTTAAAACCATAAAATACAATATAAAATAAATATAAAATTTAAAACCACAGATTAAAAACAAACAGCAGAGCTAGCAGCAGCAGTTACAATAACGGAGTTAAAAACAAACTACATTATTAAAATGATTAAGATGATTAAAATGATTAAAAAGCCTGGGAGAATAGAAAGGTCTTCACCTGGCGCCGGAAAGAATACAAAGTAGGCACCAGGCGAACCTCTTTGGGGAGCTCAGTTATTCCATAACTGGGGTGCCACAGCAGAAAAGGCCCTCCTCCTAGTAGCCACCTGCCTCACTTCCTTTGGCAGGGGCTCTTGGAGAAGGACTGCTGATGCAGATCTTAGTGTCCGGGCAGGTACATATGAGAGGAGACGATCCTTTAGATACCCTGGCCCCAAGCCATTTAGGGCTTTGAATGTTAATACCAGCACTTTGAATCGGGCCCGGAAACAGACTGGCAGCCAGTGCAGATGAGAAAGCACTGGCATAATATGTTCACGTTGGCCAGTCTGCATTAACAACCTCGCTGCCCTATTTTGGACCAGCTGAAATTTCCGGACCGTTTTCAAAGGCAGCCCCACGTATAACGCATTGCAGTAATCCAAACGAGAGGTTACCAGAGCATGGATAACTGTAACTAGGCTATCCCTGTCCAGATAAGGACGTAGTTGGTATATCAGCCTAAGCTGATTCTAGCAGTTCAGCCTGGTTCAGAAAGAGAGCAGTTGCCTCAAAGAGACAGGATGGCCTACATGGGGTTTGCAGTTTACATGATTGCTTTGACTACTTTGACTACGTGCCACCGAGTTCACCTGTGCCTCGAGTGACAGTTGTGGATCCAGGAGGAGTGAGCACCCCCAAACTACGAACCTGATCCTTCAGGGGGAGTGCAACCCCATCCAGAACTGGTTGAATATCACTTAGCTGGGCAGACGAACCACCCACTAACAGTACCTCTGTCTTATCTGGATTGAGTCTCAGTTTATTAGCCCTCATCCAGTCCATTACCGTGCCCAGGCACTGATTCAGGACAGCCACTGCCTCACCTGGATTAGATAAAAAGGAGAGATAGAGCTGGGTGTCATCTGCATATTGATGACACCTCAGCCCACACCTCCGGATAACCTCTCCCAGTGGTTTCAAGTAGATGTTAAACAGCATAGGGGATAAAATAGAGCCCTGTGGCACCCCATGGCATAACTGCCAAGGGACAGAGCAGTAATCCCCCAGCACCACCTTCTGGAATCGGCCAGCCAAGTAGGATCGGAACCACTGAAGCACAGTGCCTCCAACTCCCAACCCAGACAACCTATCCAGAAGGATCCCATGGTCGATGGTATTGAAAGCCGCTGAGAGGTCCAAGAGAATCAACAGGGTTGCACTCCTCCTGTCCTTCTCCTGGCAGAGGTCATCCCACAGGGCGAGCAAGGCAGTTTCCGTTCCAAAACCAGGCCTGAATCCAGATTGAAATGGATCTAGATAGTCCGTTTCATCCAAGAGTGCCTGGAATTGACCAGCAACCACCCGCTCAAGCACCTTGCCCAGGAATAGGGATATTAGCTACTGGCCTGTAGTTATTAACATCATCCAGGTCCAGGTTAGGCTTTTTGAGGAGTGGCCTAATCACCGCCTCTTTCAAAGAATAATAGAACCACTCCCTCTCTCAAGGAGGCGTTTACAACCGCCTGGACCCAGCCGGCTATCCCCTCCTTATTTGATGTAATAAGTCATGACGGGCAAGGGTCAAACACACAGGTGGTCGACCGGACTTGGCCAAGCACCTTGTCCGCATCCTCGGGCCTCAATAACTGAAATTCATCCAGTAAAACCAGACCAGTCGGTGCTCTGGACACCTCTACTAATGGAGCTGCACTAATTGTGGTGTCCAATTCATGACGAATTTGAGTGGCTTCATCTTCAAAGTGCTGTGCAAACTTATCACAGCATGCAACTGAGGGTTCTACCATTTCTCTAGCTGGCCCAGAGTGTAAAAGGCCACGGATCACTCGGAAAAGCGCTGCTGGACGGCACTGAGAAGATGCAATGGTGGTGGAAAAGAATTCTCTCTTTGCCACCCTCACCGCCACAGAGTAGGCTCGATAATGAGCTCTAACCTGTGTTCGGTCAAATTCAGCACGAGTTCTCCTCCACCTGTGTTCTAGCCATCTTCCCTCTTGCTTCATTGCCCTCAGCTCTGGTATGTACCAGGGATCGTGCTTGGGCGTGATCGTGTCAACCGCCCAGGTCATCTCTGCATTCTACAGAGCAACCTGGGCTTCAACAGGACCACCAGCCATACCAGCAGGAAAATCCCACAGAGCCCTCTGGAATCCATCAGAATCCATTAACCTCTGGGGGTGGACCATTTTAATAGGCCCCCCACCCTTGTGGAGGGGAAAGGCTGCTGAAAGTCTCTAAACCTCAATAGGAAGTGATCTGACCATGACAGAGGAACAGATGTCAATTCCCCCACTTTCAGATCACCATCCTCCTGCCCAGTCAAGAAAACCAGATCAAGTGTGTGTCCTCTTACATGTGTTGGGCTGATGACATGTTGAGACAGACCCATGGTCGTCATGGCAGCCATGAAGTCCTGAGCTGCCCCAGACATAGCAGTCTCAGCATGGAAGTTGAAATCCCCCAGAACCAACATCCTAGGGGTCCTCAACACCAAGTCCGAGACCACCTCCATCAGCTCAGGCAGGGAGTCTGCTGGGCAGCGGGTGGGTGGTACACCAGCAGAATCCCCAATCTGTCCCGAGTACCCAACACAAGATACAGACACTCAAGACCTGCACTTGAATGAACAGGAAGCCTAGAGAGGGAGATAGAATTCCTATAGACCACCACAGCAACACCCCCTCCCCAACCCTCGAGTCGATGCTGGTGCTGCACCAAGTACCCAGTAGGGCACAGCTGGGAGAGAGTAACCCCACCCAGTTCCCCCACCCAGGTCTCGGTAATACATACTAGGTCAGCCCCCTCATCCACAATCAAATAATGGATGAGGGAAATTTTATTTGGACCGACCTGGCATTCAACAGCAGCAGCACCTAGCGATGTCCCGTCTCGCCTCGTGTGGCGTAGCAGGCCGAAATCGGCCTGCTCACACCCACACAAGGCTCGTACGAGCCTACCTGATTCCGTCGGCGGCTCACCTCTCCGCAGCGAGCCGCCCGAGCCGCCTGCTCTGGTCCCATCGCGTCACTTCCGGCGCCGGAAATGACGCGACGGGACCCTGCGCAGGCACGCTGGACCCCCGTGCCACGTACTGTGCCTGCGCAGGGTCCCGTCGTGTCATTTCCGGTGCCGGAAGTGATGCGACGGGATCGGAGAGGGCAGCTCGAGCGGCGCAGAAACTGCTCTGCGCCGCTCAGAAGATCGAGGCGGGGGGAGGGGCGCCGCTGCAGGGAGTCAAGGCGGCGGCGAGGTGGGCCCCCCAAAGGTTCGTGGACACCACTAGCAGCACCAGACCCGAGGACAAGCTGGTAAGGCTACTAGGAACCATCTGGTTGGGGGAAGAACCAGAAGAGGGGATAGCCATAAGGTGTCTAGCCCCCTTCTCCTCACCTGGCCTGTTAATCCCCTAACACCATACCTACCCGTGACCACAGTAATAGAGGCAGCCCTTCCTCCCCCTGTGTCACAAAGTGCATTTCCCAGGCACATATTAAAATTTTAAAAATATAAAATATAAAACAGTATAAAAAAGAGAGCAACAGCTGACCAGGAGCAAGTGGAAATCCGCTGTTGCTCCTTATTCTTGTCCTTCTAGCTGCCACCTTCTACTGCTGTCAATTGCTGCTGCTTGCTATGTACATATCCCCAGGAAAGAAGACAGGTAGGTGTGCAGCCCTCTGTGTGACTCCAAGCGTGCCTCCAAGTGCGCACTTAGCATCGCACTTAGCGTGATGCTGAAACGCTGCCTCTGGCAGCCCCGCCCTTTAGTCCCTGGGGAGGAAGGAGTGGCCGTTGGTCAGGTTGATGTCAGACAGGTGGGGGAGCCACAACAAGTCGGCTCCAGCAAAGGATCCCCACCCAAACACATTTTGCAGAAGTTTGAAGCCTTTTCACAATCTCGCCCACACCAAAGTGCCCAAGCGGCACACTGGAGTGGATGTCACTAGTTGGCCAACTTTTTCTAAATTATTTTTTGGCAGCAGAAAGGTGCACAAATATTTTTGTAATTTTCTTTTTTTTAAATTGGTCACTTCTAACTACCCAATCTCCTATGTTTCTACTTCTTTTGGAAGCTATAAATGGGGGTGGGGCAGTGGGTTGTATCCAGATGTATTTGGTTATATATATATATATATATATATATATATATATAACCAAATACCAGTGTCTGTTGATGGATCATCTTAAATAAACACTGATATTGTAAACACTTTTGTTTAGATGCCAAAAGACCTTCTGCTTATATTATCCACCCTCTTTTTAGTTTTGCTTTGGATATCCCCTCAGTATATAGACTTGATGCAAGTTATCAGATTCCATTCTATAATCTGAGTCATTTGTAAACTTTCTTTCTGATAAATTGTCCATAAAGAATATTTTCTCTAATATGTTTGGGATGTGAACTGTCATACCTGAGAAGCATATTCTGATCTGTACTTTTCTTATAAAGTGTACTGCTTAACACTCCTTTCTCCTTTTTAACTAAGATGTCTAAAATAATAATACTTTGATAGTCCTTGGTCATCTCAAATTTGATATACTTAGTTCAAACATTCACCCACTTATGAAACTCAATTAACTCCACCATATTTCCTTGCCAAATCAAATATATATAATCGAAGTATCAGTTCCAAAATTTGAAAAAGTTGCTGAAAGGATTGTCAGAAGAATATATGTACAGATCTTCAAATATCCCATATATATAGGGATATATATATATATATATATATATATATATATATATGTCCTATATATATAGGCAGAGAAAGCCTGACTTGACACATACCTCACCCCGTCACCTGCATAATCTCTGCCCAGAGAGGTGCAGTTCTGAGCAAACATTTGCATCTAGATCGTTAAGCCCAGGACACATTTGCATTCACCTCAATGGTCTTCCCAAACAGTCTCAAAGAGCTGCAGAATACCCTCAAGCACTGGAGAGGCACCACAAACCCCTGCTGAGCAGAACCAGTTCATCTTGCCATCAGAGGGGAGGGTGGGGCTGAGAGGAGGGGGCGAGGAAGGAGGTAAAAGAACAGCCCAAACTCCGTTGAGGCTGTTGGGAACGAGGTGCGGGACTGCACGGACCCGGTCATCGGCTAAGGCCAGCCCAGAAGCCCAATCTCAAGCAGATGGTCTGGTAAAAAATATTTCAAGTTATACGGACTTGCTAGCAACAGTCTAGATAGGTTCTCCAGTGTTAGATAGAAAATGGTGTAGGTTCTTTGATTGCATATAAGTCTTCTGTCTGTGCTTTGCAAGACTCATTGCCTTTACTGTGTACTGTGGTTTCACACTTTGATTGTTTATAAACAACTTGTATCAACTGTGAATTCCTAATCTCCCTGACCCACTTCGCTCAATTAAACTTGTTATCAACAACAGTCGCTTGTCTGTTCCAGGCTCTGATTCAATGCTATTCTGATACGGTCCTACACACACACACACACACACATATGGTTGGAGTGTTGGACTGGGCCCTCTTGCCGGATCGTCACCTTGAAGTGGTGAGTGGGCTTGCGTGTTCCGATGAACCCTGTGAGCAATGCCGTCTATATGTGCAGAGCATAATCTCACTATTACAAACAAAAAGAATAAGTTTAAAACATCATGGCAGCACCCACGGACAAAGCACCGGCATCTTCTGGATTATGTAATTGTCCGTGTTAGAGATCGCCGCAATGTACTTCTTACTAGGGCCATGGTGAGTGCCGATGACTGCTGGACAGACCACCGACTAATCCGGTCCACTATGGTTATCAACATCGCTCCCCACGTAGGCTTCAAGGAAGGAAACCAAGGCGTAAAATGAACATCCACGCCCTTCAAGATCCTATTAAGCAAACTCGTCTTCAATCACTTCTTAAGGAACATCTACCTACGGAACCTCCTGATAACATTGAGGACCATTGGTCTAAGCTGAAATCCTCCATTACTGCAGCTTGTGAACAAACTATTGGATATGAAACTAAGAAACATCAGGATTGGTTTGATGAAAATGATAATGAGATTAAATATATAATTGACCAAAAAAGGAAAGCCTTCCAAACATGGCAAAATTATATTAACTGCGCTGCCAAGAAAAAAATCTACGCTAGTGCAAAGGCTGAGGTCCAAAGAAAAACAAGAGAACTTAAGAACGCCTGGTGGAAAAAGAAAGCTGAAGAAATTCAACAACTTGCAGAATCTCATGATGCACAGGGCTATTTTAAGGCCACAAGGGCCATTTATGGACCAAAAACCTATGGTACAAACCCTTTAAAATCAAAAGATGGCACCAAACTCTTAAAAGACAAAGAGTCTATTGCGCTGCGTTGGAAAGAGCATTATTATGATCTTTTAAATCGTAAATCTAAGGCGGATAATGAGATTTTTTCACAAATCCCACAAAAACAAATTAGAGAGGAACTTGCAATACTCCCCACTTTATTTATTTATTATTTATAATTTCATTTATTAATCGCCCATCTGGCTGGCAACCGGCCACCCTGGGCGATGTACATAGACTAAAAACAAGATAAAATGCATTTAAAACATTATAATTTTTTTAAAAAATCTTAACCCACCCCATATTCTTTGGATGAAGTAAAAAAAGCCATTAATCAAATGAAGAATAACAAAGCTAGTGGACCAGATGGGATTCCTGCTGAAATCTTTAAAGAAGGGCCCCCCCACTCACTGGGTGACTTTGGGCCAGTCACTGACTCTCAGCCTAACCTACCTCACAGGGTTGTTGTGAGGATAAAATGGAGAGGAGGAGGAGGATTATGTAAGCCGCCTTGGGTTCCTTGCAGGAAAAAAGGTGGGGTATAAATAAAATAAAATAAAATAAAATAAAATAAATAAATAAATAAATAAAATCTTTATTACGGTGCAAGACCAGCATAAACAGTAAGTCAACAGACAATAGATACACAAAATTTGTACAATACCAAGTTTTAGGCTGTCCTTCAGTAAACCATATCAGGATGGCATACAATAAAAACAAGACATCAGTATAAAATCACAATTAAATGTGAAGAAGACAGAACAGGTTTTGGCCCTTTCTTACAGTTTCAGACAAGGCCTAAGAAGTTATAAGTGTATGGCGTGTTCTTGTAGCCAGAAAGCAAAATTTGGCAACTTTATAAGTTATAGAAGGGTCTCTGTCTGCAAGTAAATGCATGGTGTAAAATTCATCAGTGTTACCTGGAAAATCATGTAACAAGGGATGGATCAAGTTTGACCGGGCATCTAAGTAGAACAAGCAGTATAAAGGACATGTGTAATTGTCTCTGTCTCCCCTGAGTCACATGGGGGGAAATCTTTAAAGAAGGGGTGCCCAAACTTGTACAACATCTTCATAAACTCATCGAAAAAATCTGGATAAGAGAAGAGATCCCAGAAGACTTCAGGGATGCCATAATTATCACCCTCTTTAAGAAGGGTGATAGAACAGACTGTGGAAGCTATCGGGACATTTCTCTCTTAGCTACCGCAGGTAAAATATTTGCCAGGATTCTCGCAAACCGTCTTCTATCTATTTCAGAAGAGATGCTCCCTGAAACTCAATATGGTTTCCGCCCCTCTAGAGGGACAGTAGACATGATTTTTACTGCACGTCAGCTCCAAGAAAAATGCCGGGAGCAAAATCAACCCCTTTATATGGCATTTATTGATCTTGCTAAGGCCTTTGATACTGTAGACTGAACAGCTCTCTGGACTATCCTTATGAAAATTGGATGCCCCAATAAATTTGTGAATATCTTGCGACCTCCATGACAACATGATGGCTACGGTCTTGGACAACAACGGCTCTCACGGTGCTCCATTTAAAGTGGGATCAGGTGTTAAAAAGGGATGTGTTATTGCCCCAACATTATTTGCTATTTTCATCGCCATGATTTTACATCTTGTCGAGGGGAAACTTTCCACTGGTGGAATTATATATCGAACAGATGGAAAGCTTTTTAATCTCAGCAGGCTAAAAGCAAAAAGTAAGGTAATTACAACCTCTGTTGTGGAACTTCAGCATGCTGATGATAATGTGGTCTCCGCACATTCAGAGGATGATCTCCAAACTATCCTAAATGCTTTTGCAGAAGCATACGAAAAACATAAAAAAAAAACCAAAGTGCGTCATCAGCAAGTGCAAGTTAACCCTTTGGTGATGCCATCTATCCAGCTTGGCGGGGCAATACTGGAAAATGTCGATCATTTTCTCTATCTTGACAGCTATCTTTCTGTTACAGCTAACATTGACACTGAAATCCAGCATCGTTTGAGCTCCGCAAGTGCCGCGTTTTCTCGAATGAAACAGAGTGTTCGAGGATCGGGATATTTGTAAGAAGACCAAAACACTGGTTTATGAAGCCATTGTATTACCAACTTTATTATATGCCTGCGAAACATGGACTATCTATAACGTCACTTCCACCTCCTTGAAAGATTTCATCAACGTTGCCTCCAGAAAATCCTGCGAATTACTTGGGAAGATAGGCGAACAAATGTCAATGTACTGGAAGAAGCAAAGACTACTAGCGTTGAAAAAATGATCCTTCAACGCCAACTTCAGTGGACCGGTCATGTTGTTCGAATGTCTGACTGCCGTCTCCCAAAGCAGTTACTTTATTCCCAACTCAAGGATGGAAAGCGGAATATCGGTGGTCAGTATAAGAGGTTTAAAGATGTTCTTAAGGCTAATCTAAAAAAATGCAATCTAAACATCGAAAACTGGGAAGCTCTGGCCCATGAACGATCTAACTGGAGGTTGGCCTTTCACAAAGGTTCTATGGACTTTGAAGAAGCCCGAGTGCAAGGTGAAAGGGAGAAACATGCTAGGCGAAAAGCAGGTCAAACGAATCCTTTACAGGACCATCTTCCATCTGGTAACCTGTGTCCTCACTGTGTGGGAAGCTGTGTGGATCTAGATTTGGCCTCCACAGTCACTTACGGACCCATCGCTAGAGTCTACACAATTTTCTTTAGAATTTCCTCCTTTTAATATTTTCTTTTTGTAAATTTTTATCCTGGAAGACAATCTTACTCAGCCACGAGTGATCGCCTGATGATGATGATGATGATGATGATGATGATGATGACGACCCAGAATTCACAATTTGTACTTTTCTGACCTCCAGGGAGACCAATAGTCATGGGCAGTAATGCTGTCCTGAATCCCTTATCTAGATATGTAAGGGTTTTTTTGGCTCACTTTGTGGTACCATTAAAGTCATATATAAGAGATTCCATGGGCTTCATGAAGAAACTCATGAGGTTAGACAACATTAGTTGTAATGATATATTGGTAACTTTAGATGTCACCTCATTGTATACATATATACTACAAGAGGAAGCATTACACTGCATCGAGAGAGTATTGAACTCTGGAGAAAGGAAGATGCCACCTACACTATATATTGAAGTTCTCACATAATTATTTTGCATTCCACTTCCACACACATTTCTATTAGCAAATACAAAGAGTGGCAATGGGTTCTATACAAATAGTTGAATTGTTTTAGGCATGCTAGAAATCACGCACGCACACACACGCAATATTGTTTTGTCTGTAGATTTCCTTGAAGAAGGGCTTATGTGGGGTCTGAAACGCATTGGAACAGTTAACCTCCTTGGAATTAAACTCTTCTTTTGTCTACCCCATTGCTTGTTGCTTTTTGGTGATCTAGAAATGCCCGCCCAGCAGTTGCAGCCTCTCTGCCTGTCTTGTTGACTACTGGTAAACGGAGCTTGCTTGGAATGCTGGGTATCCAAATTCTGTCTCTGCCTTAGCCCAACACCCAACTCTGTCCAAGTCAGCCTTGTACTTTCTGTGACTTTGACCAGAAAAACTGAGTAGAAAATAATATTGGTTTAAAAAAAACAAAAAAACAACAACTCAAAAATGTTTTTTCTCTCATAACCCCCTAACTCTGAAACTATTTGATTGATATTTGGCAGGTTTCATCCTCTTAGAAGGAGCTAATGGACCTGAAAATGTCACCCAATTCTGCTAAAAATAAAAATTCTACCATATTCAATGAGGAGGATGTTTAAGACTTCAGTAAATGAGGTCCGGTGAAGCTCTGCCTGGGATCTAAGATGAGCCACCAATGGTGTGGGATTTTTAGCCATAGTGTGTGTGTGTGTGTGTGTGTGTGGTGAATTCGGGGGCTGGGGGCGGGCGGAAAGCAGCTGGGTGGGAAAGTTTAAACCCTCTCTACCTGCACACAGCAGTCCAGACCTGGATTACTTGGAGGTAAAAAAGGAAGCAAGGATCAGCTGCATGCTACGTGTTTACCATAGTGTGTGGTTTAGCACTAAGGTTCCAAACTGAGGCACCTGCCTATCCAAACCAGGGAGGCAGTTTCTGAGGCATATATATTGCACAACCCAAATTGATGGTTGTTGCTTGGGGAAGGGGGAGTGCGCTTTCAGAATGTCTTTGAAATCCTGTTTTATCTACTATTTCAGATGCAACATGCCCTCCTCCACCTGAAGTTACTAATGGTCAGATTGATGGTCAAAGAAAGCAATATTACTTGCCTTTGGAGAAGGTGCGCTATCGTTGTCGCCAAGGATACAGTCTTTTCGGAAGTCCTACTGTAACGTGTTTGAACAAACAATGGACAGAAGCACCAAGATGCAGAGGTATTTGGTGTTCACATTTTAAAATATTTTAAAGGATGATATGTCATGAAGTAGTGTCCTTTCTTAGATGCATTACAGGCGACATGCCCACAGATTGAGATCACTGGTGCCACTTTTGCACAGCTGTAAAAACTGTTCCAACAGGGAAACAGTGTTAGAAACAGAGTGAAGCCACTGGCAGTGACTGCTCAACTGCTAAAACTGTAAGCCTCCCTCCATCAAAAGCAGGACTGGTGCAG
This sequence comes from Shinisaurus crocodilurus, assembly GCA_021292165.1. Lineage (NCBI taxonomy): Eukaryota > Metazoa > Chordata > Lepidosauria > Squamata > Shinisauridae > Shinisaurus > Shinisaurus crocodilurus. The sequence continues at coordinate 149,388,597 of CM037877.1, read as the reverse complement.
GGCAGTTTGGCGCCCTAGGCTAAATTATATTTAGCGCCCCCCCTCTCGTGCCGTGGGGGGGGCCTCCGGAGCAAAGCAGCCCTGCTCTGCAACCCCCCCCGCCCCCCCATCTACCTTCCCCCCGCCCTGGCCGCTGCCACCTCCTCCGAAGAGGAAGCGACACGACAGGACCCCTGCGCTCTGTTTTTGGCCGGGGGAAACCAGGACAACAGGGCTGTTTAAGCCCTGTTGCCCTGGTTCCTCCTGCCCCCCCTCCGGGGGTGGGAGGAACCAGGTCCCCCCGCCCCCCACCGCCGCCACCCCCACCTACCTTCCCCCCACCCTGGCCGCCTCCTCCGAAGAGGAAGTGACGCGACGGGACCCCCGCGCTCTGTTTTTGGCCGGGGGAAACCAGGACAACAGGGCTGTTTAAGCCCTGTTGCCCTGGTTCCTCCCACCAAAACAGAGCGCGGGCAGGGCTCCGGAAGCGGCGCGGAGAAGGTAGGTGGTGGGGGTCCGGCATCGGGGGCGGGGGCTCCCAGGCTCGGCCCCACCACTACCTCCGGGCGCAATCCCCCTGCACTGACCTGGCTTTGTCGGCGAGGCGGGCGGGCGGGGCAGGAGCGCGCCGGCAGCGAAGAGGAGCGCAGCGTTTCTGCGCCCTCTTTAGCTATGCGCCCTAGGCAACAGCCTAGTTTGCCTAGTGGTAGCGCCGGCCCTGATCAAAAGTGCCCTTAATGACTTGAGCATTTCTCCACCGGGCTGGGATTTCTGCTTGCCCCTTCCCTTTCTAACATCCCCAAAAGGTGACAAAAATAATCTGAAAAGAATATCAGCCTGGTCCTAGAAGTAAGCCAAAGGCTTCATGGCTGTTCTGGGCAGGGGTTCCAGGCATTACGGGCAAAATGGGAGACTGGAGAGAGGTGTTTAAGGAAGGAGAAGACCTTCAATTCTAAGCTTCTCCAGAGTCTATTGTTACCAGCCAGACTCTGCCAGGTACTGATGGGACTTTTCAAAAGCTGACAGGAATACAAAAAGACTGATAGTACACAGGTGAGCAAAGTATAGGGACCCCCCCACCCCCACTATGAGATCCCATTGAAGCAAAAGCAAGCAACTGCTATTGATGTAATTATTGGTGTATTTGAGCTACCAAGAAAGTGATGAAGAAATACCATCTACACTTGAGAGACAATAGCAATGACAACTGATGATTCCTGGACCTTTGGTTATATATACCTTATTAAACAAACAATAATTACTCATTTTTGTTGTTTAAAAGGAAGATATTTCCAATTCTTGCATGCTTTCCCCCCCTATTGCATGAAGTTGAATAACCTTACAGAGATATGTGTGAGCACTACAATAACTGAAATCATAAGAGGTGTCATCTAATAGATTATTCATCTAATTCAATGCATCACTATAGATGCTGCAGGAAGATGTGGTCGCCCACCTCCTATGGAAAATGGAGATGTTGTGAACATCCCCAAAGTAGAATATATGCCAGGCGAATCAGTGCAATATCGTTGCCAAAATCTCTACTTAATGGAAGGATCTCCAATGGTATCTTGTTACAATGGTCATTGGTCAGATATGCCAAGATGCCTAGGTATGAGAAACAGCTATAATTCTTCACTTTTTATTCTATTGAAAAATATTGTAAATGCATGAATTTGATGTTTATGTCATAGTTGTGATGTTGACTGAGATGTTTTACATCGTTTTGGATAATTATAAATTGTTAATTCCTGCCTTTTTAGGAAGCCAGAAGCTGCCCTACCACGAGGTAAGGTTAGGCAGCTGCCATTAAAGGTAGTGCCCTGTGGGAAATCCCATCAAAATGAATGAGAGCTGTGCAAAAGCTCTTGTGCTGTACAAATCCTTTCACCCAGCCAAACTAATTTCTCCTTCCATCACAGCAACTGAATGATCATTTCCTGGATTTCCTCTCCCTGTAAGCAGCTACAGTGCTGCTGAACATCATGTGGCATCAGTCAGTTGTTCCATTACTACCATTAGTGACATGAGTGCAGGAAGAGAGAGCTCATAGGTTCTCAATGTGCACATTCTAGCCTATCATATAAAAAGGAATCTTCCTAAATATTGTAGTATGTGTATAATAATAAAGTAATGTTTAATTAAGATATGTGATTCCATTCTGGAGCCCTCATTCTCCTTCTAAGCGCTACATGGCCTAAACCGCAAGTAAAGGGGCACTGTCATCAGTGTTTCCTTCCTCTGTCTCTCTCTCCCTCTCTCCTTCTCTCTCTGAGAGAGAGAGCTGACTAAAGCAGGAGTGGGCAACACACAGCCCGTAGGCATCATGTACTCCCCTCCCCATGCCACCAAATGTGCTGCTGAGATTTGGTAGGTCAGCAAAACAGCTGTGTTTTTCCTTTAAAACAAGGCAGACACTCCCCACTCACCTGCCTTGTTTTAAAAGAAAAAAGTGGCTTCCCCGTGCCACCAAATTTTGGCATGATGGGTAGAAAAGCGAAGAAATTGACCTGCTGGAGCCTTGAACAGCTTTAGTCGATTGCATCATAAGCTTTTCGTACCTAACAAAGACTTTGTCAAATGAACTCGTCAGGGTCAAATTGATCTCTGGAATATTAAATGACTTGTGCCTTTCTGCAGCTCCTTGTACAGCATATGAGCAAGATATGAAACGTAACAATATAATGCTGAAGTGGGTGTATGGTTCAAAACTATATTCCGAATCTGGACATACAACAGAATTTGTCTGTATTCGTGGCTATCGGAAAGATCCAGACTCCCCGCCATTCAGAGCAGCATGTAAAGATGGCAAATTAGAATATCCAAGATGTAAGTATATTGCAGTTAAACCACAATAACAGAAAATCCAGCACACATACGCTGAGTTTTTTCTTAATCTTTAGAAAGTCATGTTCATCAAAAAGGTCTGCTTGTCTTTGAATTATCTGGATCTGTGTCAGAGTCATGAATATTCTCAGACCGGCACCAACCTTAAACCCAAGCCTACAACTTGGGACCCATTTTTCAATTGGTTACTGGATATGTTCAGTTTTCTTTGCCTCCCCTCCCCACTCTCTGTGCTTTTCCTCTTCCTTTCTTTCTCCATCCCTCATTTTCTCCTAGTCAGTCTCTTTCCCCCCATCTCTCTCCTTTTGTAAATCATTAAAAGAATGGAAAAAGAAGAGAAAAAGTTATATTGCCAGCAGTGAGACCCAGATTAGGTCATGGCATAGCCCACAGTCCACCAGTTTGCCATGGGGGAAAAATCTGCTTCCTCCTACAATCCTTAGAATTCATCCGAGCCAACAAATGTCCAGTGTATTCAGCTCATCAAATTGTGGAGCACTTACCCAAATACTTGAACCCATGGCTACTCCACTGCATCTCTAGGCCCTTTCCATTCTTGATGATATTAACTCCAGTGAATGAATATCACCAAATGAGTTTAGAACAAATGCTTGTAATTAAAGCAAATCATTTTGTTTTTGTATTAAGAAGGTAAGCATCACTTGGTCCTCTTTAGCTCCCAAGGAATCAGTCCCCTTGATAGCTCCATCATTTTGAGAAATCTCAGCAGTTTGCAAAAATACACAGCAGCAATCTTTGGGTCCAACACACAGACTCCCTATCAGCACTTAATTTATGATTAGTGGCTTTATTTTTAAAACATATATTCCAAAATTAAATAACATTTCATGATAAAAAAAAATGGGTCTGATTGTGCTAAACCAGACATCATAGCAAGCTCTAATTTCTTCTTTCCAAAACTTATTCTTTATTCTTCAAAACTGATAGCTATGATTAAACCAAATTACTTTTATTTGGAGAATACAGTCAGAAATCCTTAGTTCTTGCAATCTTTGCTTTCTGCCTTCAGTTAATGTAACTACTCATGATATCTGTGGCAATACATGGTTTAATTAGTGATTTAAAAAACTATTTAGTCTGTGCATGTGTGTATGTGCTTGCATTGAAAAACACTGTCCATATTCAGTGGTATTTCAGCAGGACCCACTGGGGCAGTTTGTGGGGGGAGCTTTTGGGGTGGGAGGCAAAGGAAAACTCACGTTGGATAAGCAGAAGTCCAGTAGTGTTGGACTTAGCCCATAGGTAAATTATGGACCTGAATTTGAAACTGAGTCATTTCTTGTTGACTTGGTTCTCAGGATACTGTTAATTATCAGAAAAGATTGTGTCACATGTCTAGGCCTTGACACTGACACCCAACAATTGAAGGCATCATTGTTTACTAGTAGATGACATTACTAAAGATATTAAATTTGTGTTGAGATTTACCTGTAAATATCAGAAATGGTTGTGTCATGTCTTCTCTGGACATACATCAACCAGCCATGGGAAAGGCATCATTCACCAACCAATGATGGAAATGGTGTTTGAGCACTTTCCTTCATGCAAAAGGAATGCAGGCCTTGGGTTTTACTGGTACAAAGCAGAATTATATCCTGAAATATCAAGAATGTATTTTGAGTGTCACCATTCATAGAGCTTCTGAACGTTAATTGTTTCAGAGACATTTTGAAAAGTAAAAATGGTAGCAGTTCTTCCTCAGTGGCAGGATAATCTGCATCTCTCAAGCCACTTTGATAACATTAGGCTTAACATGCTTAGACATTGAAACCCTCGTATAATAGTCATCTACTACTGCTTTTGTTTGGAACCAGTTTAATATCATAAGTGTGTCAAAGACAAAAGATAGTTACACAAAATGTATGCATTGTGACCTCATGTCTTCCTTATTTATTTTGCATTTAACAGGCATATAACAGGAGTAAGCGGGCAACAGACATTTTTAACCACCATATAGTCTTCAATAATCATTGATCACTTATTTTTAATATTGTCAAATCATGCTGGATTTTGCAAATATATTTTTCATGGATGATGGACAGCTGCTCACTATGACCTAACACAGGAAACCTACTTCACTGAAGCCACACCTGCAATGTTTATCATGGGCAAAGTTATAGAATGGATGTAAACATAGGTCTAGCCCACTCTGAATAAAATTCAGTTAAAACATTTCAAATCTGACCTTGTACAAAGAAAGAAAAATACACTGGGATCAAGTATGGAAGTGTTTGTTTTGCAGATCCATTTCTGAGTCTAGACATTTGAACTTTCAATGAGAAGTAGCAGCAATAATTATACAATGCCTGTGTATAATTGCAATGGATTTTATGTTCATTTTAAAAATAAAAATACTTATTTGCAAAAATAAATTTCTGTAATGGTAAGTATATTTTTTTAAACCCTGATATCAGGAACAACCCTCACTGTGTTCAATGGGGGTTATTCACCAGGAAGTATGTATGGCCTAAACATTAACTATATATATAGTTAATAGTTTAGGCCATACATACTTCCTGGTGAATAACTCCCATTGAACACAGTGAGGGTTGTTCCTGAGTTAACTTGCATAGGATTGCACCGTTAATATTTCTTTTTCGTATCCTCATAGAAGTGATTTGATCCCTTGGCAGGGGCACTATTCAGTTGGGTCTCTCTCAATCAGATGTAATTAAAATAAAGATTTGACAGAAAGAAGACCTAGAAGGTGTAAAAGAAGAAAAAAGAAAGGCAAGCCCCCCCAGAGACACCAAACCGTCTGACGTCCGTCGAAGAGCAGCTAGGGATCCAGGAGAAGCAGTCGCCGTAGGGAAGGAGACACAGGTAGAAGATCTGTGGCTTCAAAAGGTCCTACCGCAGCTGCAAAGAAGGAGGCGTGGGGTGGGGTCTCCTGTGCCTAAATACGGCCTCAGGGCCCCACCCCTTAAGCCTAACCCCATCGGGTGACCAGTCTGCCCATGCCCTGATTGGAGGTGAAATCACCTCATTCTAGCCCTTGCTCTCCCCTCCCCCCCTCGCAAAATCCTCCCCCCCCCACAGGAGCGTGGGGTGCGAAGGGAATTCTTTTTCGTATCCTCATAGAAGTGATTTGATCCCTTGGCATATTACATCCACACACATCAAGATGTGTGGCTGCCTTTCTGTGGTTACTAGAGTAAAACCTGTATCTGACATTATTAAGTTCTAGCATTAAAAAAAAAACCCTGTTAGATTCAAATCATTAAGGCAAATACAAGATCCATGTGCCCCTGAAAGCTTGGAAATATGTTTTGGCTGTTGCTAATGTGAAAGCCTGGAGTAGCAGTGCATTCTTTTTAAGGGCATGGCTGCAACGGGGTCAGAGTGAGTCAGGGAAACAGAGTGCACAGATTGAGGACAAACAACTGAAGTGCTGGAAGTGGAGGAAAGAGGCCGGAAGGCAAAGCAAGCTAAAAGGAGGGGATTAGAACTGGGGTGTGAAGAAAGCATTGGGCTGGGAGGGATGCAAAGGGAGAGGAACTAGAAAGACACAGAGCAAGCAGGGATGCTGAATGAGGGCAAGAGTCTACCACCCATGCCCAGCAGCATAACGTAGCGCTGCTTGGGCAGCTGCCAGCACTTCTCCCTCCCATTTTGGACTCACCCGTAGAATAGCCAGCCTCAACAAAACAGTGCCTTGTTTAAAAAAGAAACATTCACTATAGAAATGACATGATGCAGTTTTAGCAAGCCAGTGAAAAGGAGTGATCTAAATCACTAAAAGGACAAATTTAAGGTGTGTTTGGGATAGGCACAAAGATGGTCAGAAACAGGAGACACTTTAAAGGAGAAAGTATTAATTGATGTAATTCTGTGGTTCTTCTTGGGATGGACAGATGTGCCAATTTCTGTCAATTAGCCTTGATGCAGGGGTGATAGTATTTTCTCAGGGCTCCCCTCTCCAAGGCAGCACCTGCAGGCGCCACTGCGCCAATCAAGACATAGTAGTGTGCCCAAAAGAGGCTCTCTGTCAGCCCCCCTCTCTCCCAAATGAGTGCCAGCACCAGGTTTTGGAGGGTCCTTGGGCAAAACACCCTCAGTGGGCCCTGCCTCAGTGAGTCTGCTTTCTCCTTGCCATGGTCAGCAGGTGCTATTCCTCCTCCTCACCTTTATCATCATCCCTACCACTTGCTTGCTTGACAGGCTGGGAGTCAGTGAGCACGTCGGCTGCTCCTCCCCAAGATGGCCACTGTTGCCTGAACCGATGTATGAAGAAATCATTCCTGTTCACAAATCAAGTGAACGTGTCTTGTTCGCAACCTTGAGTGGGAATGCAATTCTCGGGAAACTTCCAGTTTCTTGAACTGGTGTTCATGTGCAAAAGTGCACACTTGCACAAATGTGCACTTCTGAAAATGTCTGCATTTTCATGCTTTAGCCTATGGGAGAAAATGTGTCCTGCTACCCATGGGTAGCTTTGGAGAAGAGCACAGAACAAAGAGCATCCCTCCCCATTTCGTAGCTTGGCCTCTAGTTGCTGGTGAGTGGGTTCAGTCTCAGCCAAACCTGACAGGGCACTGCAGGCATACCAGTTTGGTTGTGCAAACCCAGTCAGAGAGAGAGAGAGAGAGAATATATATAGGATGGCCAGAGCAATCCTATGTGTGCTCAGAAGTATGTCCCACTGAGTTCAGCATACATAGCCTTGCAGACGTACAGAGAAAGGCATCATCTTTGAGTCTCCCCCTCTCCATCTCCCATCAGTGTCAGCATCCTTCTCTTTGCTGCCCCCATTCCCTGCCTAACCCAAGTTTATCTCTTTCCAATTCAAAGTAGTCTTCTCATCTTCTTCCTCCTCCAAGTTTCCCAATACACATTTTGCTCTTCTCCCCTTTTCACGCTTGATTCTTTTAGACAGGATGCCCACCGAGTCATGATCAAATCAAAGCTTACATTAGTGCCTATAAACTGCACAGCAACCACAGAACCAGTGCTGCCATTGTGCAAAAACATGGATCTGAGTTAGAGACGGATCCTTATGGATCCTCAAGATTTTTACAAGGGTTTCTTCACAAACCACCATCTAAGCACAGATCATCTCTGTGTCCCTGTGAGGGATTGAGGCGTACACAGGATTGGGTTTGTTGAGGCCTACACAGGCTTCAGTTTGTTGAAGCCTGAAGGCCCAAACACTTCCCTCGAGTAGTGAAGCCTGAAGGCCCAAACACTTGGATGGGAGGGGGAGTTTGAGAGTTTTAAGTTACCCAATAGAAGTTAAGAATTAGATCTCCAATTCAAGGTCACATGATTATAACCTTCCATTCCTGGGAAGGCTATATATGTGGGGTGTGGTCAGCTAGCAGTCAGTTAGTGCTGGGAGAGAGCTAGAAGCAGCAGCAGAGAAACAGCAGAGAGAAGGAAAGAAAGAGAAAGAGAAACTGGCTGCATACGAAATAGGTAGTCTGAAGTTATACTAGAGAATATTGAATTGTTTGTTTGTTTTATTTTATCATACTTGCTTTTGGATTATAACCACTCTATTAAGTAAAAACCCTAATATTATAAGTAAAGTGCTGTTGTTTACCCTGGAGTTTGGAGTGACTTATTCACCACGTCTACAGCCTACACCCATGCTATTAGAAGCTGTAAAAGGACTTGATCTCCTGGAATGGGAGGGGCTTTGAGGAGAGACATAGATCTCCCAAAGGAAGGTTAAGGGGTCCCTGCAGTAGCGGAACCTTGACAGATGGTGGCAGCGGAGCGATCCTGAACAGTGAGATTAAGCACTCCAAACAGTGATTGGGTTTTTTTTTACTAATAGAGCTGGCAAAAGCAGTGTATGTGTTAACTTCAGGACTGAGGAATAGGGACCCAGTGAGGCTAGTAAAATGAGCCAATACCTATGAATAAAACTGCCCTGATTGAGCAGTGTAAAAAGGACAATTTGCCATGGGAGGAGAAAACAGCAGAGGAACTGAAAGTTATGCTGATCTCCCAGGCGGCAATAGAAGGAGCTGCACCCTCTAGCCCTAGGGTAGCAGGACCCCAAACAAAAGAATGGGAGCTCTGGGAACAGGAACTGCGGCTAGGGGCAAAGCAGAAGGAAGAAGAGACCAGGTTAGAGTGGGAAAGGCTTCATCAGCAGGAAGAACAACGCAGACACGAGGAAAAGATGCAACAGGAGCAACGCAGACATGAGGAAAAGCTGCACCAGGAGCAACTGCAAGCCCAGAAGGAGCAACTGCAAGCCCAGAAAGAGCAACTGCAAGCCCAAGAGGAACAACGCAGACACGAGGAAAGGATGATGAAATTCAAAGAGGAGCAGCCTGTCAGAGTTACCCCGAAGGACTTCACAGCATACACCCCAGGAGAAGACCCACAAGTGTTCCTGACCACTTTTGAAAGGGCAGCACAGAAGTGGGGATTGCAGGAGGGTGATTACATGAAGTTTGTGCCTAATTTAATCAAAGGGGAGCTGGCAGAGATTTATAATAGCATGCCAGAGGGGGAGGCTGTTTCCTATGCTCAATTCAAAGAAACGGTGTTTAAAAGGTTCAGGTTAGGCCCTGAGCACTTTAGGAAAAAGTTCAGAGAGTTAACACCTCAACCTGGTAAATCTATGGTAGAGTTTGCAACAAAATTAAAAAACCTGCTATTAAAATGGGTGGATGAAGCAAAAGCTGACAACAGGGAAAAGGTGCTAGAGCTTCTGGCCCTGGATCAGTTTTATTTTCGGTTGCCCAGAGAAATAAAACTGAAGGTTAAGGATAAAGATCCTGAAACTGTAAACCAAGCTGCAGAAATGGCTGACAAATTGATTGAAAACCGGGAAGGGTTAGGCCCCAGGATTGAGTCTGAGAAGAAGGGGGGGAAATGGGAAGCCCCAAGTAAAAAGGAGTTCAAAAAACCTCCTTTTGATCCTTCTCACCCCAGAGACCGTGCCTGCTATTCGTGTGGTCAGACAGGCCACATCAAGAGTAGCTTCCCCAAGTTACAAGCAATAACACCAGCTAACCCAGGTAGTCCTAAACCCGAACAAACCAAGCCACAAGGTGTAGCAAGCATAAAAAAACCTTATAATTGTGGATTTGTGATCACCAACAGGGAAGAGGTTAATAATCAGTTTAAAGAACCTGTTTATGTAAAGGATAAGACCATTATGGCAATGTTGGATTCTGGAGCTGATGTTTCTCTGATCCGAGCAGATTTGGTGAGACCTGAAGATTTGGTACCAGGAATGTCTATTGAGATTCAGGGAGTGAATGGTCCCTCCTTTGAAGTCCCAGTAGCAAGGTTATCCATAGAATGGAGGGGATGGAGGGGTCTGTATGAAGTTGGGGTGATGGAACCTCCAACCCTATTTGCCCTTATTATTGTGGGAAAGGATATAATGGGACCAGAAGCTCAAATATGTGTGGTAACCCGCAAACAAAAGGAAAGGGAGGAAACTTCAAGGCAGGACCAGGTAAAAGCTGATGGGGTAAAAGAAAAGGTACTAGAGGTACAACCCACAGTGATTCCGGAAGGTCCAAAACCAACCCCAGACCCTCCCCAAACCGAAACAACAGAACAAGCCTCCATGCAACCTGTAGACCTGAAAGCCAGTGAAACAACCAAGGCAGGTGGTTCTGTAGAGGAGAAGGCACTAGAGACCCCTTTTCCTGATTTAAGAGTAGAGGAATTCAAGCAGGGAGTCCTCAGTGATCCTAGTTTGGAGCCTCTGAAAAGAGTTGCTCTCCCTCAAGAGAGACCCTTCTCTGAGGAAAGAAGGGAGCAGATTATTTGGGAGAAAGGATTGCTGTATAGGCTGTGGTTACCAAAAACCCAAGAGTTAACCTGGGAACCACTAAAGCAACTGGTAGTACCTAATCAATTCTGGCTAAGGTTGCTAGAACTAGCCCATGATGTGCCATGCGCAGGACACTTGGGGAAAAACAAGACTAAACAAAGGCTCATGGCAAACTTCTTTTGGCCTGGAATTGCGAAGCAAGTAGCAGAGTACTGCAGGTCTTGTGAAACCTGTCAGCGTGTGGGGAAGGCAGGGCATCACAGTAAAGCCCCTTTGCAGCCTCTGCCTATTATAGGAGAAGCTTTCTTCAGGGTGGGCATGGATATTGTAGGGCCTTTCACTAAGCCCACCCGCAAGGGAAAAAAGTACATCCTCACAGTGGTGGATTTTGCCACAAGATACCCAGAAGCTGTAGCACTAGCCTCTATAGATGCTCCATCTGTAGCTGAGGCTTTGCTAACTATATTTTGCAGAACTAGATTTCCCTCTGAAATCTTGACAGATTGTGGGTCAAATTTCCTCTCCGAGATAATGGAATGTCCGTGGAAGTGTTGTGGGGTAAAACACTTGAAAACCACTCCTTATCACCCACAATGCAATGGAATGGTAGAAAGATTTAATGCCACACTCAAAGGAATGATTAGAGCTTATGTAAATACACACCCAAATGACTGGGATGACAAACTGCAACACCTACTTTTTGCCTACAGGGAAGTTCCACAGCAATCAACGGGATTCTCACCTTTTGAGCTGTTGTATGGCAGAAGAGTGAGAGGACCTCTTGATCTCCTTAGGGAAAACTGGGAAGGTAAACTCGTAGAAAACAAAACCTCAGTGGTGGATTATGTGTTAAAACTTAGACAAACCCTTGATACACTCTGTAAACTAGTTCAAGCTAATGTAACCAAAGCCCAAGAGGTGCAAAAGTTCTGGTATGATCAAAAGGCACGCTCTAGAGTATTTGAGGTAGGGGATCAGGTAATGATATTTCTTCCTCTGCGCAAAGACAAGCTTAAGGCTGCTTGGGAAGGCCCCTACACGGTCAGAGAGAAAATGGATGATTTAACCTATGTGGTGGTCAAGGAAAAATCCGAAAAAAGACCAAAGGTAGTACATGTAAATATGATGAAGCCACACTATGAGAGGAGTGGAGTAGTTTTACAGGTGCAGAAGGTACCAGAAGAAAACCTAGAGACAGGGGGAGAAGAGATAGTAGACATCTTAGACCACTGGTTAGAAGAATGCAATCCAGACCAGCTAAGATGGTCAGAACAACTCAACCTTGAGGACAGGAGGAGAATACTGTCAGTGGTAACAGAATTTTGTGATGTCTTTCAGAACAGACCAGGGAAAACGGATTTGGCTGTACACAGCATTGATACAGGAGACAATCTCCCCATAAGGTCACTCCCTTATAGGGTAAATGGAAAGGTGCTGGGAGACATACGCAGGGAGGTAGAAGAGATGTTAAGGTTAGGAGTAATCAGACCCTCTTTGAGCCCCTGGTCTGCCCCAGTGGTCCTGGTGAAAAAACCAGATAACACCATCAGGTTCTGCATTGATTTCAGGAAATTAAACAAGATAACCAAGCCCCGATGCATATCCCATGCCGCGAACTGATACTCTGTTAGATCAGTTGGGAGCTGCTAAAATAATTTCCACTCTTGACTTGTGCAAGGGGTTTTGGCAGATGAGCCTGGATGAAGCTGCCGAACCCAAAACAGCGTTTGTCACACCTGATGGGTTATTCGAATTTAATGTGTTGCCTTTTGGATTGAGGAACAGTCCTGCCTCCTTCCAGAGCCTAATCAATCGATTGCTAAATGGATTGAGTGCATTTGCAGTGGCCTTTATAGACGATATAGCCATATTTAGTGAAAATGTGGAGGATCACTTGGTACACCTAAGAACAGTATTGCAGGCTATACGTGAGGCGGGTCTAACAGTAAAACTAAGCAAATGTCAGTTTGGAATGCCAGAGGTAGTATACTTAGGGCACAGGGTTGGAAATGGCCATATCACACCTTTATGGGACAAGGTTGAAGCTATCAGAACCTGGGACATACCTACAACCAAGAAACAGGTCAGGTCATTCTTGGGATTTGCTGGGTATTACAGGAGATTTGTTCCCCATTTTGGTGAAATTGCTGGACCTTTGACTGATTTAACCAAGAAATGTAAACCTGACAAAATTGTGTGGACTGATGAATGTCAGAGAGCTTTTGATAGACTAAAGGACATTTTAATCTCAAAGCCTGTGTTAAGAGCACCTGACTTTGAAAAAACCTTTATTGTAGCTACTGATGCCTCTGAGACTGGCATAGGTGCAGTATTGTTACAAGACTATGACTCTGTTAAACACCCAGTAGCCTACCTGAGTAGGAAGCTTCTACCCAGGGAGAGAAACCTGTCTACGATCCAAAAGGAATGTTTGGCAGTAGTGTGGGCTCTGGACAAGCTCAAGCCTTATGTTTTTGGACAAGAATTTACTTTATGGACTGATCATCATGCCTTGCAATGAATACAAACAATGCAAAATAGCAACTCCAAGCTTCAGAGATGGTCTTGGAAATTGCAGGAATTTCAAATGAACATTGAACATGTGCCTGGGAAGGAGAATGTGATAGGTGATGCTTTGTCTAGGAAATAACAAAAAAAAAACAGTTGCCTTTTGTGTAGGTTAACGTTTCACAATTCTCTTCTGTAAAAGGGAAATTGTTCCACTTGAGGAGAAGGAGGGGAAGATGTGAGGGATTGAGGCCTACACAGGATTGGGTGTGTTGAGGCCTACACAGGCTTCAGTTTGTTGAAGCCTGAAGGCCCAAACACTTCCCTCGAGTAGTGAAGCCTGAAGGCCCAAACACTTGGATGGGAGGGGGAGTTTGAGAGTTTTAAGTTACCCAATAGAAGTTAAGAATTAGATCTCCAATTCAAGGTCACATGATTATAACCTTCCATTCCTGGGAAGGCTATATATGTGGGGTGTGGTCAGCTAGCAGTCAGTTAGTGCTGGGAGAGAGCTAGAAGCAGCAGCAGAGAAACAGCAGAGAGAAGGAGAGAAAGAGAAAGAGAAACTGGCTGCATAGGAAATAGGTAGTCTGAAGTTATACTAGAGAATATTGAATTGTTTGTTTGTTTTATTTTATCATACTTGCTTTTGGATTATAACCACTCTATTAAGTAAAAACCCTAATATTATAAGTAAAGTGCTGTTGTTTACCCTGGAGTTTGGAGTGACTTATTCACCACGTCTACAGCCTACACCCATGCTATTAGAAGCTGTAAAAGGACTTGATCTCCTGGAACGGGAGGGGCTTTGAGGAGAGGCATAGATCTCCCAAAGGAAGGTTAAGGGGTCCCTGCAGTAGCGGAACCTTGACAGTCCCTAGCTGTATTCTATGATTTGATTATTGTTTTTGTTGACATCTCATGTAAAAATTATGAAATTCCATGATGATCTGTGCTTTGGATCCCTGTTTTGGATCCATGGCAGCAGCAGCAGTCGCCAGACCTGTATTTTTAGTGGCCAATCTATAGACACTGATGTAAACTTTAATCTGATGGTGCTGTGTGTGTGTGCGTGTGTGTGTAGGAGGCATTCCTTGTAGAATCATGCGAAGTCATGATGATCTGTTTTTTATTTCCTAGATCCATTTTTTTAACCGTTTACAGTGCCCATTTTATGATGGTGCCAACAATACTTTTATCCTGACCAGCAAATTTGTTGTCCTGTCACATGTGTAGAGCCAAATTCACATTGTTACTTTGTTTTTACTCTGTTTTTGTTTTTACTCTGCAATTGTTTTTACAATTACACATTGTAATTGTTACTCTGTTTTAAATGTATTGTTTTTGTTTCTTTTATCTGTTTTTATCTTTTTATTGTTCACCACTCCGGAGTCTACTTAGTACGGAGTGGTATACACATACTGTTGTTGTTGTTGTTGCTGCTGTTGTTGTTGTTAGACATAGGCTCAGAGTTGCCATGGAAGCCATGAAATCCATTCCTGAGCCACTCCTACGGGGCAGGGGGGATGGCTTGGAAAGAATGTTAAGGACTCCCAATATAATCAGCTTCGGAAGCAGCAGCACCACCTCCAAGACCACCTCAAATTAGGAATTAGTTCAATACTGCTTTTTTCTCCATAAAGTGGTGGCTTTCTGGCAATATGGGTGGCAGATTCTTTGAGGATTACAATAGAGCTGTGAGATGATGAAGATGCTGACTGGGTTTGCATGACACGGCAACCCATTGTGGCTTATAATGTCATGCAAACCCACCATGTTTTTGTCAGGGAGGTTTAAGTTTGATGTATAAGCCACCCTGACAATTCAATTCAATACTTCAAAAAAGGAAACATCTATAAAATGAGGGAGCTGGTTAAAAAAGAAGTTGAAAGGGGGCATCAAGAAAGCTAAATCCCTTCAAAAACCTTGGAGGTTACTCAAAACCACAATAATAGAAGCAGTGTCAAGGAAGCTATTAGAGATAGGAAGGCTTCCTTCAGAAAATGGAAGTCTTGTCCAAATAAGGAGAACCACGGAGAGCATAAACTTGTACAAAGAAGATGCAAGCAGGCAACAAGTGATGCAAAAAAGCATTTTGAGGAGGATATTGCTAGCAATATCAAGGCCAACAACAAAGTATTCTGTAAATATAGCAGAAGCAGGAAACCTGCTAGGGAGGCTGTTGGACCATTGGATGACAACAGAGTTAAAGGAAAGGAGTACTAAAGGAGAATGAGATTGTAGAGAAGCTAAATGAATTATTTTAATCTGTCTTCACTGCAGAAGATGCAGGACAGATACCTGTGCCTGAACTGATGTTTTCAGGAAGGAAGTCTGAGGTGTGACAAAAGATTAATTTCTCAACCTTATCAACAAACTGAAAGTTAATAAATCATCAGGCCCAGATGGTATCCATCCTAGAGTATTCAACTCAGATGGGAATTTGCAGATCATCTAACAAAAATATGTAACATGTCCCTAAGATCAGCCTCTGTACAACAGGAATGGAGAATGGCCAATGTAATGCCATGTTTTAAAAAGGGATCCAGGGGGGAACCAGAAAATTATAGGCCAGTTGGCTTAACATCTGTGCTGGGTAAATCGATTGAAAGTATTATAAAAGATAAAATTAGTAGGCATATAGGACAAGCCTTATTGAAAAAGAATCAACATGGCTTCTGCAAGGGTAAGTCCTGTCTCACGAACCTTTTAGAATTCTTTGAGAGTGTCAGTTAACATGTGGACAGGGATGATCCGGTAGACACTGTTTACTTGAACTTCCTAAAGGCCTTTGATGAAGTTCCTCACCAAAGACTCCTAAGCAAACTCAGCAGTCATGGAATAAGAGGAGAATTCCTTCGGGAGGAGAAGGACAGCTGCTGCCATGAGCAGGTGGTGGATCCTTTCGCCCCCCCCCCCCTTGACGGTGTGGCAGGCCATGAGCGGGACAAATGGGTCCTGGCTATAGGGGGGGAAACATTATATGTGTGGGTGGGGGTTTAGAATATGTGTTTTTTCTCTTTTTTTTGTATTTGTATAGGTAGTTGTTTGTTTAAGTTTTTGGTTATTTGTAGTATAATTTGGATGTTTATGTATTTTGTAGTTTATATGTTATTAATTATTATTTTTTCTTTTCTTTTTATGTATGTTATGTATTTGTATTTTATATATTGTTCGGGAAAAAATTAAATAAAAAATATATTAAAAAAAAAAAAGAGGAGAATTCCTCTTACAGATCAGCAACTGGTTAAAGAACAGAAAGGAGTAGGAATAAATGATAAATGCTCCCAATGGAGGGATGTAAACAGCGGGGTCCCACAGGGATCTGTATTGGGACCAATGCTTTTCAACTTATTCATAAATGATCTGGAATCAGGGTTGAGCAGTGAAGTGGCCAAGTTTGCTGATGACACCAAATTATTTTGGGTGGTGAAAACAAAAGGAGATTGTGAGGAGCTCCAAAAGGATCTCTCCACACTGGGAGAATGGGCTTCTTCAAAATGGCAAATGCAGTTCAATGTAAGCAAGTCCAAAGTAATGCATGTTGGGATGAAAAACCCCAATTTCAAGTATAATCTGATGGGATCTGAGCTAGCGGTGACTGACCAAGAAAGAGATCTTGGGGTTGTGGTGGACAGCTCGATGAAAATGTCAACCCAGTGTGCAGCTGCTATGAAAATGCAGATACAAACAATATGAATAAACAATGATAAAAACAGCATATAATAAAACTAGCAGCAAACAATGCAGCACATATAACCAAAATAAATAAATCAGGGCAAAGATCTAAAAGCACTAAAAGCAATTTTTTAAATGCCTGGGACAATAAACAGGTTTTCACCTGGTGCTGAAAAGATCATAACATAGGCACTAGGTGAGCCTCTCTGGCTTGGAATTCCACGGACAAGACACCACCACTGAAAAGGCCCTTTCTCTTGTAGCCATATTTCCCACCTCATTTTACAGGGGCACCTGAAAGCCCACTCAGACAATGACCTTAGGGTCTGGGTTGATAGATATGGGAGATGTGCCTTCGGGTAATCTGGCCCCAAGTTGTTTAGGGCTTTAAAGATTAAAACCAGCACTTTGAATTCGGCCCACTGATGGACTGGCAGCCAGTGCAGTTCGCAAAGTACTGGCATGATTGAATCAGCCAGTCCCTCCCAGGTAACAGTTTAGCCGCACTCCTTTGGACCAACTGATATTTCCAGCCCATTTTCAAGGGCTGCCCCATGTATAATATACTGCAGTAATCCACCAAAGCAGAAGTAATAACTTTCCAGCTAGCCCTTATAGCGTATAGCATATCAAGTTATTCTTAATGGCATATAAGAGCAGGCCCAGTAGGATTACTATCTGGCTGGAAAAACTACAGCCAAGTCTAGTCCTCTTCCTTTCATAGATGCCGTATATACTCAAATATAAGTCTAGTTTTTCAGCACATTTTTTGTGCTGAAAAATGCCCCCTCGACTTATACCTGGGTCAGCGCCCCCCCAGGACCCCCGCCGCCACCGCAAGGCACCGCCAGGCACCCCCCTCCACCCCAGGACCCCTGCCGCCACCCCCAGACACCCCACCCCCACCCCCGTACCTGCACTCACCGCCGCCGAAGCCCCTCCCCTGCTGAAGCCCCGCCGCGCCGAAGCCCCGCCGCGCTGGCTCCTAGGCAGGGAAGCGGCACAGCAGTGCGAGGCGCCCGTAGAGCGAGTGGCTGGGCTGCGTCTCCCTGGCTCTTTAAAATTATTTTCCTCCCCCCGCATACCGCTCGCTCTTAAAATTATTTTCCTCCCCCCCCATACCTTTACCAGCAGCCGCTCGCTCTGCTGGCGCCTCGCGCGCTGCCATGCTGCTTCGTTCCCGGGACCCACGTGGAGCTGCTCCGCCATTCCCTACTTTTCTCTTGGTCAGCGGCGGCTTGCCGCGCTGCCAGCGCCGTCCTCGTCACATCCGGCCCCGGAAGTGATGCGTACGGGTGCAGGTACGGGGGTGGGGGGGTGGGGGTGGGGTGTCTGGGGGGGCTTTGGCAGTGGCGGGGCTTCGGCGGCAGCGAGTGCAGGCATGGGGGTGGGGGGTGTCTGGGGGTGTCTGGGGGTGTCGGCGGGGGTCCTGGGGGGGCTTTGGCAGTGGCGGGGCTTCGGCGGCAGCGGGTGCACGTACGGTGGCGGGGGGTGTCTGGGGTGGCAGCGGGAGTCTCCCCTCGTACATTTCCCACCCTAGACTTATACTGGGGGCAATAAGTTTTCCCAGTTTTGGGGGGTGAAATTAGGGGCCACGACTTATATTAGGGCCGACCTATAGTTGAGTATAAGGAATCAGCAGTTAAAGCTTTTCAAGGCATCAAAATATGCTTTATTGCCCGCTAATTGCTCTAGATCAGACTGCTGTTAATGGATAGCTGAAAAGCCTAGTTCAAAAGTTAATAACCTTGATAGGCAGGGATGTTTTAATTGTTGTTGTTCTGTCCAGTTGGCAACAGTACACCAAATTCAGGGCTATTGCTTTAACCATGGCTGCCAGAATTGCAACACAAAACTCACAAACCTTTTGCAAACATTCCCCATGGAATGTCAAAGTTCGTATGCCTCATTCCAGTAATTCCTCCTTTTCCTGGTTGCTATATCAAAAAACATACAGCAGCAGATACAAACTATGACACTGGGTTAGAGGGGGAGACAGAGAACACACACCTTTGGAGGTTTTGTTGAAAGTTAGGTTTCTCTGGTACAAAACAACTATAGGTTGCCTGAAGCGCTATGAAGAGCTGGCTGGTCTGGATTGTCCCATTTCTTCTATGGATGTGCTGTACATCCCAAAATGGTAAGTTATGAAGGGAGGAAATGGTTGCTGCAGTATTAAAGGGGAATCGGAGTTAAGGTTGTTGCAAAAATGCTCTGAGTCCTCTCCCTAGAGAACCCAATTGCTCAGAGAAAGGGAAGCAGCACAACCCAGCAGTGAGTTTTTCAAAGGTTTATTTCTGTACAGAGGGTCCAGTAGGGGCACGTGCCCAAATCAGAGCAGGACAAGGATCAGTGGGGCAGGCAAGCATTCTTATACATTTTACAATCATGGGTGGGTTTACTTTCAGCAAATCAGATACATTCATTAAACCGTGCCAACCAGTCAGATACAGTTCCCCATATATGACAACCAATCAGATGTGTTTCTCTGAATATGGCAAGTTTTAATCTCTAGTTAGATAGAGGGCCACCTGGCCATATTCTTGGCTAAGACGTGGTTTCTCATGACCTCTTAGGTCACCCAAGATATCGGGCCTGCTACTCTTGGTACATTTTATCAATCAAAGGGACTCTTCTCTCACCTGTATTTTGGGATTTGGCACCCAGGAATGGGCTTTTGAGACTAGACAACAGCTTAAGGCGAAAGCATGGCAGTTAAGCATACAATTCAGAACAAAGAATACAATACAATCAAAGCAGACCCTCAAGGTTCTCTGTCTGGAACAACAAAGCAGGTGCAGTGGAAAATGGTATGTGGCCAGAATCTAGGTCAATTAATGGGGTGCAACAGAATTCATGGGGTTTCTGGACTTTTACCTTAATGAGTGCCTATGGACAGCAAGGGATCTTTGGGGTCTTTGGCCTGTGTGTGGACTGTTCCCTAATGTCACTCTTGCTGGCCAGGGAACTCTGGGATCTTGCAGGACCTTTTGTCTGTCTAAACATGCATGGATTGGGTCTTCTGTGCAACCTTTTTAACTCAGACTTCTATTATGCCAGGACACACTGATCTTTTGGGGTTTCAGACTTGAAACTGGGACCCTTTGCTGTGAGGCAGGTGAATCTAGGAACCTTTGTATGCAAGGCAGGTGCTCTGTCACTGAGCTTTTGTGTGGCCTATGTGAATGGACAATGCCTTTCTCACCTGGGGTCTTCTAGGTGTTTTGGCCTGACTGGCTCATTATTACTATTATGGATTTTAAGAGTCTATTCTGCCCTTCTGTCTGCTTGGCTTGGCTTGGCAGCATGAGAAGAGGAATTTGCTCTTTGCCCTCTGCTTACATGAAGGGCCTATTGTTCTTCTCCAAAGTATCTTCTTCAGGGTTACTTTACAGACCAGACATTCCTTTGGGGAACTTAGTCTGGGTGTGTTGCCAACTGATAGCACTTTCGCAGGCAGGCGAGCAGAGGTGTGTGTGTGTGAGGCAGTGAATTGCCTGTTTTTAAAATTAGGCTTTTTGCTTTACCATGCATGCTATATACCTGGGCCTGTTTACACGTGAAAGGCAGGAGCTCTCTGTACATGCCCTGGGTCTATTTCTCCAACAAGGTGACTTTCAAAAACAAATGAACAACAACCAAAACAGTCATTACAA
The DNA here is from genome assembly GCA_021292165.1 of Shinisaurus crocodilurus. Classification (NCBI taxonomy): domain Eukaryota; kingdom Metazoa; phylum Chordata; class Lepidosauria; order Squamata; family Shinisauridae; genus Shinisaurus; species Shinisaurus crocodilurus. The sequence goes on along the minus strand of CM037877.1, from coordinate 149,368,161 downwards.
GATACTCAACAGTGTATTGCTCATAAAAATGATACCTGTTGAGCTCATAACTTGAAGCTTCAAGGGATTCCAATCTTTTTGGGTCCAGGGGGCACATTTGACATTTTGAAAAAGTGTCCTGCATGCCACCACAAATTGCCATAGGTTGTATGGCCAATCAGAAAATTGGGAGCACAGCCACCATTTGTGTGCGTGCAGCTCTCGCTGTGTGAAAGAGCTGTGTGTGTGTGTGCGTGTGTGTGTGCTCTCTCTTGTTCACTCTCCAGCTACTTTTCTCTCTCTCCCTTTGCCCTCCCTACTCTCATGCTGGCTTCTTTCTGTGCTTTTTCCTCCCCTTTCCCTCTGGCTTCTTTCTGGGCTTTTTCTTCCCCTTTCCCTCTCACTTTTATCTGGGCTTTCCCCTCCTCTTTCCCTCCAGCTTTTATCTGGGCATTTTCCTCTCCTTTCCCTCTGGCTTCTTTCTGGACTTTCCCCTCCCATTTCCCTCTGGCTTTATCTTGGCTTTTTTCTCTCCTACCCCTTAACACCCCCCTCAGGACTCCCCAACCCCCAACCATCTTCCCCACTGCTCTTTCCCTGGGATTCCCCTAAACCCTGCATGGCTTCCCCAGCCCCTGTGCGCCTTCCTCACCACTTCCTCCCTGGGATTCCTCAAGCCCCGCCTCAGGTTCCCCACCATCCCACACATCATCCTCAGCCCCAATGTGCCTTTCTCAGCCCCCACCTGGTGTTCCCCACCATCCACCATGGATTGATACAGTAAATTTTCCCATTGTGAAAGGGTTGTGCGGCTCTCTTCAATTTAATATTTTGAATAGGGTTTTTTTTTTTTTTATGATGATAGTTTATAATATTGTTTTTAAAAGTATTGATACTTTATTATGTCACTTTGTGGTACCTATTTGCCTGGAAAAGCAAGAGATATATATCCAGCATTAAACTATCAGATTAAAAGTCAATGCTTTAGCGTGATAAATAAAAAGTAGAAAATAGCAACGAGTATTGGGGCAGTATTTCTCAGACTGTGGGTTGCTTCTGCTGCCCCACTGTCCCCATGCGTCAGTGGCACAACATTCCAGCAGGGGGAGAGGATCCTGCACCCAAAAAATAAAAACCCAGACCCAGAGGCACTTGTCTTCCAGGAGCAGAGAGAAAGGGTTGCAACCATGCAAATTGCTCTCCTAACCAGAGAAAATATGGGAACTTCTTTTCCCAGCAGCTGCTTTGCCTCCCTCCTTCTTTCAGGCCGGCTGGTTAGGAGGGTGTCAGAGACACACTGCTCTAGTTTGTGTTCCAATGCCAGATTTCACAGATCCCTGTGCATGATAGTGATGGGCTTTGCACGAGGATTCTTTGTGCTTGCCTGCCAAAGAGATGGCCACCATCAGTGGGTTTCTCTACATGAGGCCTTTAACCTACCATTTTACTGAGGCTTCTGCTTCCGGATTCTTTGCAGGATTAAGATCAGCTCCTTTACACATGTCCCTCCCACCCCAGTTTTTTCTTTTTCTGTATTTCTATATGTTCCATTACACAACCATAAGGCAGCACTGCAGTATAGTGGAATTGCGAAAATATACAAACATTTTGTAGTGTTCCGTTGCATGATAGACCTTTAATAGCTCATTTTCCTCATTCTAAAAAAAAACCCCGGGAAATGCTTGGAAAGCACGGGAGAGGCCCTGGAGGATTGACAACATCATGTAAAGCACCCACACAAACTACCATGGGTGAGGAATCACCTGTAGAGAAGCCCAGTGGGTTGGGGGATGAGGAAATATGTACTGCTGGGCTAAAATATGGAGTGCTTAGCCACACACTCTTGTTCCCTCCATCACAAGTTGCAAAGTTCTCTTCTCCTCCTCCCACAGCACTCCTGAGTTCTCCTCCTCCCACAGCTAGCAGCAATGGCGAAAGAGTGATATATATGAGGATCTCTTGGAGCAGGGGGAATGGAGAGGGAGTGGGGAATTTAAGAAATGGCAGGCAGGCTGCAAGGGGGCACAGTTAAGCTCTGGTGGAGGTTGGGTTGTGCACCCCTGGTGTAAAGATATGTAAGACAGCAATTTCATGGAGAATAAGGCTATCAATGGCTACTAGTCTTATAGCTATATGCTGCCTCCAGTATCAGAGGCAGTATGCCTATGTATTGTATACCAGTTGCTGGGGAACATGGGTGGGAGGGTGCTGCTGTACTCATGTCCTACTTGTGGGTTTCCCATAGGCAGCTAGTTGGACAGAATGCTGGACTAGATGGACCTTTGGCTCCATCTAGCCAAAGAACATAAGAAGAGCATGGCTCTTCTTATGTTCTTAGCTAATAACAGATTAATAAATACACTCTGATCATGCCCTCACCTTTGTTGTATTTGCATATTGTGAAAAAGGAAAGCAAATAGGTTCTTTTAAAAAAAAATGTGCAGTTGCCAAGGGAAATTTCAAATGCATGTACAAAATGAGTAATATACATTCATGAATTAGCATCCAAAAACTTTAATCAAGTATATGGAAAATCAAGGAGTTTGGGAAATTTAAAATATAAGCTTGGAAATGCTTGACATGCACTCCGTTTCAGAAATTATTTACTGTGCTTTTGTGAAAAGGGGGGGGGAAAGGTTATTTTGATGCTAAATATAATTGCAGTGTGTAAAGAACCACTGGACATTGATTTTGGGGAAGTTGTAAGTGGTGAGAAGGCTGAATATCTGGAAAGCGACAGAGTACAGTACAAGTGCAACCCTGGATATGCCATGGAAGGGTCTGAATGGATAACATGCAATGGACGAAACTGGATACCTCAGCCAAAGTGTTTAGGTAAGAGGTCATATTCTGTTTATTTTGAATGCTACAAACTTAAAATCAGAATGTGGAGTGTCCAACATGACCTCTGAAACTTGTTTGCATGCAGAGCTGTTTTCTGCCAAATTACCCCAATGGATTGTAATGGGGCAATTTTGGTAAGGTATTGTAGTTATGGGGCTCCTTGGAAAACCCAACAGTGAAACTGGGTAGTTAGCACTTTCGAGTAACTAACATCTGGATTAGAGTTTTTTAATATAAGAACTACAGGGAGACAAAGCTGTTTGAGCGGTGGACTCTGGATTCACATCCTGCCTCCTGGATGGAGTCAAGGTGTCTCTTAGTATCAAGTTTCTTATCTAAAAATGACCCCCAAAATGGCTAAGGTTGATGGGTAAATGAACAAGACAATAGACACAATCCAGCCACATTCAGGATGCAATTTGGGATTTACTGCTGAGCACATTTGTAGAGGATTGTGCTGTTGAACACTTGTCCTCATTGAATTCAGTGGAAGACAACTGAAAATCTATTTTAACAAGAGCTGGGCTGATAGTTTCCTCACATTTTATGTCTATTATTTTTGAAAGGTAATACTAAGCTGGGGTGGAAATTGGGATTGGGACCAAAAAGTTGGAGGAGCCTCTCTGTGATCCTAATCTATATTGTTGTAGTGTCCCTCTCCACACACACACATAATCATGGCAATTATACTAAGAAACAGGGTTTGTCTGAGCAATACCACCCTGAACACGCCCAATCTCATCTGATCTCAGAACCTAAGCAGGGTCGGGCCTGGTTAGTACTTGGATGGGTGACCACCTTGGAATACCAGGTGCCATAGGGAGGGACCATAGCTCAGTGTGATAGAGCACATGCTTTGCATGCAGAAGGTCCCAGGTTTGATCCCCGGCCTCCAGGTAGGGCTTGGAAAGAATCCTGCCTGAAACCCCAGAGAGCTGCTGCCAGTCAGTGAGAACAATATGGGGCTAGATGGAAAAGGGTCTCAGGCAGCTTCCCATGTTCCTGTTTTTATAATATGGTAGGCCTGATTAGGCCCTTGTGCTGGAGGGTTGCACTGCTGCTGCATACAGTCTAATATGCTCCCATCAGTGGTTCATGCCTTGGTCTCCTCTCGCCTAGACTACTGTAATGCGCTCTACGTGGGGTTACCCTTGAAGACGGTCCGGAAGCTTCAGCTGGTACAGAACGCGGCGGCTCGCCTGATTAAGGGCAGCCGCCGGCGTGATCACATCACGCCGGTGCTTAATGAGTTGCACTGGCTACCAGTTGCTTGCCGAGCCGAATTCAAGGTGTTGGTTTTGACCTTTAAAACCCTATACGGCTCCGGCCCAGTTTATCTCAAGGAGCGCCTCCAGCAACATCAAGTAGGCCGCTCAACAAGGTCTGCCACGGACGGCCTTCTCCTTATCCCATCAGCCAGAGCAGCCAGGCTGGTGGGGACTAGGAAGAGGGCCTTCTCTGTGGCGGCCCCCACATTATGGAACTCAACAGCGGAGATTTTCATCTGCCAAAGATAGAGATTTGAGATAATCCTTTGAATGCAAATAGGGCAAACCCAATGGAGTACTACACAGGGAGAAATCAGCCCCAATGGTGATTGCTGCCTTATGGTTTTCTTCTTTTTTTAGCACCCTGCAGCATTTCAAGAGAAGAGCTAGATGCAAAAAAACTGCTTTTGTCTGGTGGCCGCAGAGGTGCACAACTGATTCAGAATGATCAAACAGTGCAATTCCTGTGCAGGGAAGGATATGTGCTCACAACTCCTTCGGTCAGAAAGTGTATAGATGGGCACATGGATTTGCCATTCTGTATCACAGGTAAACTTGCTGTAAATATTGAAAAATTCCTCCAGGATTATTTAAACACAGAAGGGCCTGAAGCCACTCTACTATCCAGTCTGAAAGTGGGTGCTTCCAGGGCTCTCTTTCTCCTTTGCTCACAGTCCCTAATTCTCTTAAAGAAGGTTTCATACATCATAGAATTGCTGATAGCCCCGTATAATTACCCAGCCTATGATCTTTGATATAGGATGGATTAATTTTCCCATCCAGCTTCATGCCAGCTTTTCTCCTAGGCCTGATGAAACATGCTGGAGAAGCAGAGAAGTAACATGTTGTGGAAGCTCCCAATTTTGAGGGAATTTCATAATTGCATTCACAGCCCAAATACCATGTTTGTGTAGTTAGCTGCCATATTATATCAGGTAAGCTGGAAATGGTCGTTTCTACATTTCAAATATTCCAAGGGAGAAAGATAAAATCAGCCTGGCCGATCTAGAAGAGGGGTGGGCATGAGGTCCTGGCTGGCCAGCCAGAGGCTGCACACATGTCTGCACAAACACACACACGTGCTGCTAGGATGGGGGGCAAGGTAAAAGCCCCCCCCGAAATATATTCTAACACATACATAGTCTTACTGTCAGACAGTCTCTCTCTCTCTCTCTCTCTCTAACACACACAGAAACATACCCCTCCCCCACAACAAACAGACTCCCACCCCACAGCTATGGAGGGTAATCAGCATCTTAAACCTCCCCTGCCTGTGCCCGTGCAGCAAATGCCTTCCTCTCCTGGCAAGGAGAGGAAAGGTGGCTTCTCTAGCCCACAAAACTCTGTGGCTTCTCTCTGAAGAATAACACTTATTTAGAGGGAAAGCTCAGAGTTTGGCGGGCTAGACCAGCCTCCTCCCCATCACCTTGTGAGAAACTATGGAATGCAGCTGGCTTTCCATGGCAAAGGTGTTTTAACCCGCCATACTCTATGGCTTCCCTCTAAAGGTTTTAGAGAAACCACAGAGTTCAGAAGACTAAGGCAGCAAAAGGACAGAAAAAGAAACAAAGGTAGAATGGGAGAGGGGTGTGGACAGGGGAATGGGGGGAAGAGCAAGGGCATGTATGGACCACAGGGGAGACTCCCGAGGGCTGCTCATGGCCTGTGGCCTGTGGCCCGTGGGTTACCCACACTTGAAGTAACTGAAGGATTTCTAGTGACCAATAGTTCATTCATGGACTTGGGTTATTGTACTGTGGTGATCAGCAGCAGTATCATAACTTTTTTAAAACTGTGTTGCTGGCAACTGAGAAGCAAATTTATTTAACATCATTTAAGTATGCTTTAGTCATATAAATATGTTTATGGACTCAACTAGTGGTTGGCAAACTTACTTCAAGTGAATTCATTCTTTCCTCAGATGATAACTCACCCATGTGAACTTGGATGAGAGTTCTCCTTAAAACGAACTCTCGTTCCACGTAAATGAGCTTTTGCCTATGCACAATATCAAGGTACATCTTGGGAGCTGTGGTTTGGAAATGAATCATGACTTTGCATCACCACGTTATGTACCCCCTTCCTGATTGGTTGTTTTCATGTGGCCTCTCACAGAAACATTTCTCCAACCAGCAGAAATAAGTAAAGTACACGTTTTCTTACCAAACAAAATAAAAGTACTGTACAATCAATGGCAACCAAAATCCGATTCAACAAGATTAAGAGATGTGACATCATCACAGTTTACCATAAGTAAGAAAAGGGTTAATCCAATCAACTCAGCTCATGCACACAAAAAACATTGTTTAGATACAAACTGCATATGCCCAGAAGCTCGCAATCAATTGTGAAATTAATAGTGAATCTGTAATTGTTTTATTAATTACTAGAAAGAGGGAAAAACTGTAGCCGTCCACCCACTATTCAGAATGGAGACGTTACAACCTCATATCAGAAGCAGTACACATCTGGCTCTTCAGTAGAATTCAAATGCCAAAGAGATTATACCATGAAAGGACATGAAAGATCTTTTTGTGACAATGGGAACTGGACAAAAGTGCCCAATTGCCTAGGTAAGGACAAAATGTAGTGGTCATACAATTTGTATGAATAGTTTTGAAATATAATTTCTACACATTAATTGCTTTATTTCAATTGTAATTTCCAAGCTGTGAGATGAGTAGTTGGGGGTTGGACTCGATTGCCTTGTAGGCCCCTTCCAACTCTACTTTTCTATGATTCTAGTCTGAAAATTGGGGTCCTAGTAACCCCATTATCTTGTCATGGTCAGACCATTTCCTGGTGAGTTTTGAACTTGTGGCATTATTTCCCTCCTGGAGCGGTGGAAGGCCCATTTGGATGGTCCGCCCAAGGAGAATGATGGAATGTAATGGATTTCTGAATGCTCTTGGGGATTTACCAGTGGATAGAGCTGGTGATCTAGCTGAGGCTCTAGTCTCACTGTGGAATGGTGAGATGCAAAGGGCCATTGACCGATCACACCCGAGTGCCCTCTCTGGTGCTGTAGAGCCCACTCTGCTCCTTGGTATACTGGGGAGCTGCGGTCAGTGAAACAGGCTGGATGTCAGCTAGAGCACAAATGGCATGAGACTTGAAGTGAAGCTGATTGAACATGCTCTAGAGTCTAGAGCGCATAATGGTGCCTATTGCACGGTGGTGTGGGCAGCAAAGAAGCATTACTTTGCTGCTTCCATTGCATCCTTGAGTAGCCATCCAGCGGAGCACTTTTGGATGGTCCTGGGGCTATTAACACTATCCCCAGCGAGTGGGGCCCTGGCCCCCTCAAAGTCCAGCTGTGACCTTTTTGCATCACACTTTGAGGACAAAAATCACTGGTTTCCACAGCAAATCTGATGCTGTTGTTAGCACAGCTCCAGTCGAGGTATCTGACGCCACCATCTGCCCGATTTTGTGGGATCAATTTCAGTTGCTGCGGCCTGATGATGTGAACAAGGTGCTTGCAGCAATGTGACTGACCACATGACCTCTCAATCTTTGCCCCTGAGAGAGCACTAATAAAAGATAGCCAGGGGGTTATGGCTGGGTGGGTCCAGGGAGTGGTAAACACATCTCTGCATGAAGGGGTAGCTCCTTCTGTCCTTAAGGAGGCAGTAACGCGACCATATGGAAGTAACACAAACCTTTCGGTGGCTCACGATTCTCCGTGGCTCACCTCTCCGCGCCGGCGGCGGCCCGTGCTCGATCTTCTGAGCAGCGTGCAGCATTCTCCACGCTGCTCGAGCTGTCGGTGCCCTGGTTTTGCCCTGGTTTCCCCCGCCAAAAACATAGCATGGTGGTCCAGTGCGCCGGAGCAGGGTCCCATCACGTCACTTCTGCCGCGCAGGAAGTGACACGACGGGACCAGCGCGACCGGCATGCGCGGAGAGCCGCAGAGAGCTGGGCCAGTGAGCCACCGCCCGGCGAGCCACCGCCTGGCCTCAGGTAAGCTCGTGTGGGCGCGGGCGCGAGCCGGACCAAGTTCGGTCCCACTCGCGCCCGCGCGAGCCAACGGTTACATCCCTACGCGACCACTCCTGAAAAAACCTTCTCTGGACACAACTGTATTTGATAACTACTGCCAAGTTACAAATACCCCTTCCTTTCTTTTTAAAGTATTTTTATTAATGTAAAAAACAAAAACAAACAACAAAGACATTACAAACAAGAAACACTAAAATGGGCTTCCGATTTTCTCTACAGCAAATATAAGTAACAATATTTTCTCTTACAAAGAAAATCCACTTTTTTCTTTTATCTCAAAATTTTTCTTCTTATTCAACAAAGCCACAAGTAAACAAGTCATTCATTTCCAGTCCCTGCAAAAAATCAATTAGAGGTTTCCACTCTGCAGTAAACGTACATATTGTCTTTTCTTTAATTAATGACGTGAGTTTAGCCATCTCTGCCATCTCAAGCATCTTCACCAACCGTTCTTCTGTTGTAGGCAATATTGAACATTTCCACTTTCGTGCATATAATAGCCTCGCTGCCATTGTCATATATAGAAATAAAGTTCCATGACTTCTTTCCAACTGCTTATCCATTAGTCCCAAGAGAAAAGACTGGATTCAGATGTATATTATTAGTTTTTAAGATTTTTTGTAACAATGAGTGGATTTGTATCCAAATTTTTTTTTGGCTTTTTTACATGTCCACCACATATGGTAAAATGTCCCTTCTTGTTCACATTTCCAACAAAAACCCGAAGTCCCTCTATACATTTTTGCCAATTTCTCCAGAGACATATACCATCAGTAGTACATCATCTTATAAAAATTCTCTTTAAGGCTAGAACTTAATGTAAATTTCAAACCCTTTAACCACATATTTTCTCACTGCTCCATTAGTATATTATAACCAAAGTTTTGAGCCCATTTTACCGTACATTCTTTCACTTGTTCTTTCTCTGTCTCAAATTTTAACTAAAGTTTAAACATTTTAGCAATAACATGTTCGTCATTTGCACATAATTCCCTTTCGAATTCAGACTTACTTTGTTCAAAATCATAAAGTCTTTTTTCCACTTTAAACCTTTCTTGGATTTGTAAGTAGGAAAACCATTGACATAAACTTCTTTTATCAAGTCTTCTCTTGATTTTATTTTATATTCACCTTGCGAAAATTCTAACATATCACGATAAGTTAATCAATTATACATACTTGTCATTTCTCTTCTGTAGTGTGCTTCTTGTGCTGATAACCACAACATTATTTTTGGACAAAACCTAGGTTTATATTTATTCTATATTATTAAAATAGCACGTCTAACATAGTGGTTATTAAATTCTACATTAACCTTAGCTTTGTCATACCACAAATATTCATGCCACCCAAATCTCAATTCATGTCCTTCTAGTTCCAATAATCTTCTATTTTTCAGCACCATCCATTCTTTCATCCATACTAAGCAACAAGCAGCAAAATATAGTTTCAAATCAGGTAAACCTAATCCCCCTCTTTCCTTTGCATCCTGTAATATCTTAAATTTAACTCGTGGTTTTTTCACTTGCCATATAAATCTGGATATATCTTTCTGCCATTGTTTAAATGGCATGTCTGTTGCCACAATAGGAATTGTCTGAAACAAGAATAACATTCTAAGTAAGACATTCATTTTAATTGTGGATTTTCTCCCCAAAACTGACAACTGAACCTTATCACATCTTGATACATCTTTCTTAATTATATTTCAAGTCTTAACTTAATTATTTCAAAACAACATACAATTCATATTTGTCAGAGTAATACCCAAATATTTTACCTTCTTTTCAATCATAAAACCTGTTTTATTTGTCAATTTCATTTGATCTTGGATTTTCATATTTCATATTTTTGTTAACATCTTTGTCTTCATTTTATTAACCTTGAAACCCACTACTGCACCAAACTCCTTCAGTTTAACCATTAAAGTTTTAATTCCCATTAGAGGATCTTCCAAAATCAACACCAAATCATCCAAAAGACTCTCAACTTATAAGACGCTTTTTAAATCTTTACACTTCCAATTCTTTCATCTTGCCTTATGTCTCTATTCATTATTTCAAGAACCAGAATAAACAACAAAGGTGACAGTGGACAACCTTGCCTTGTTCCTCTTTGTATTTCACATGGTTTTGTCAAACCATTAATAATTATCTGTGCTGTTTGTGAAGTATAAATCGATTTTATCCATTTTATAAAATTTCCTCCAAAATCCATGACTTCCAAAAAAGCCCAGTTCAAATGATCAAACGCCTTCTCTGGAAATACCCTTTCTTAGGGAAGGTACTTGAGAGAGTCATGGCGGAGCAACTGCAGCAGGCACTCTTGGAGGATACTGATTATCTAGACCCATTCCAGTCTGTGTTTCAACCTGGTTACAGGACCAAATCAACCTTGGCCACCCTGATGGATGACCTTTATCAGGAGAGGGACAGGGGGAGTGTGACCCTGTTAATTCTACTCAATCTCTGATTGGCTTTCGATGCCATCGACCATGATATCCCCCTGGATCGATTCCACATGTTGGGTATTGGAGGCACTGTGTTCCAGTCCTACCTGCAGGGTCTATTTCAGAGAGCAACCTTGGGTGACTATTTCTTGGACCCTTGGCTATGGGGTTCCTCAGGGTACCATCTTGTCCCCAATGTTGTTTAACATCTATATGAAGCCACTGGAGGAGGTCATTAGGGGATTTAGAGCCAAATGCCATCAGTGCACTGATGACACAGAGTTCTATCTCCCTGTGATAACCGAATCAGGAGAGGCTGTGCAAGTCCTAGATCACTGCCTGAACTCAGTGATGGGCTGGATGAGGGCCAGTAAACTGAAGCTGAATCCTGGCAAGACAGTCGAAGCACTGCGGGTGAGTGGTTCCCAAGTCCAGGAGATAGGTTCATTGCCTGTTCTGGATGGGATGGCACTCCCTCTGAAAGATTAGGTTCATTGTCAGGGGGTACTCCTAGATCCACTGCTGTTGCTAGAGTCCCAAGTGACCGCAACAGCTCAGAGTGCCTTTTACCATCTAGACTAGTTCGCCAGCTACAGCCTGTCCTGGACAGGGATAGCCTGGCCATAGTGATATAGGCACTAGTAACCTCAAGACTGGATTACTGCAATGCGCTCTATGTGGTGCTGTCAGGAGCTGACCCTTTCAGCAGAGTGGCGTCCACGAACCTGTTGCCCCCCCGCCTCGATCTTCTGAGCGGCCCGCACCAGCCGCGCTGGTCCCGTCGCATCACTGTCCGCACGCCAGCAGTGACGTGATGGGACCCTGCCTGCGCTGGCGCACTGGGCCCCCACTCTACTTTTTTTGCGGAGAAACCAGGGCAACAGGGCTGTTTAAGCCCTGTTGCCCTGGTTTCTCCACAAAAAACATAGCGCAGGGGTCCAGCGCAGGGTCCCGTCGCGTCAGTTCCGGCCTGCCGGAAGTGACGCGATGGGATCAGCGTGGGTCTGGGTGGCTCATCGCAGAGAGGCGAGCCACCCCAGGGACCAGGTAAGTCCCCACGAGCCTCCGGCAGGCATGAGCGGGGCCAATTTCGGCCCGCTACGCCTGCCACAAGGCAAATCATGCATCCCTATTTCAGCATACACTACCAAGTCAGGTTTAAGGTTCTGGACTGGTACTAGTGTACAAATCCCTAAACAACTTGGGACTAGGATACCTGAGAGAGCACCTTCTCCCTTACCAACCTGCCTGATCACTGAGGTCATTGGAGGACATTCTCCTGGTGGTTCCATATGGACCTATGGCCCGACTGGAGTCCACCAGGAGAAGAGCCTTCTATGGAACTCCCTGCCTCTGGAGGTCAGGCAGGCTCTGACACTGTTGCTTTCGGTGCCTGCTGAAGGACATCCTCTTTGTTCCAGGAAGCTTTCCTTGCTGACCAGTCTTGGTTTTAATGCTAACTTGTTTTTAATGCACTGTTTTTACTCTTTCATCTGTTTTCATCTTTTATTGTTCATTGCTCTGGAATCTGTTTAGATATGGAGAGGGATACAAATAATGTAAATAAATAAATATAGGATGAGGAATGCCCAGGTCATAACTTGCCCCTAATGCATTACCTTTAGTTGGATTTAAACAAGCCATTCTTCTCTCAGCCTCCATCCCCTCATCTATGAGATGGAGATAGTAATAATACTGACATACGGTACTTATCAGAGAAGTTGTAAGGACTTCTGAAACTATCTATGTGAAGTATTTTGAATAATTGAGAAGCAGTACATGAATGCCAAATATTAGTATACCCTATGCACGATAACTTTCTGGATCTATCAATACTAAATACATATATATGGCTTTATACTACTTTAATGGTTATGACTTCTTCCAAGAATCCTCAAAAAAATGAGAATTCTGTTTTTTAAAAAATTTAAAATCAACATGACTTGAGCAGCCTAAAGAGCAGTGTACAACACTCATATGAACTCATAATTACCTTCCATAATATTTCAGTTGTCCATAAGGCAATATGGTGAGTATGGATATTGGCTGTCTGCTAACGGAACTAATTTTCTTTTCCATCACAGAGCCCTGTGCAATCTCACTGTCTGAAATGGAGAGCAAGAAGATAGAGCCAAAGGGGAGGTTGGATGAGATTGGGTTTCAGAATATGTATGTGCAACATGGTAATTCTGTTGAGCTTACCTGTAAACCAGGATACACCCTTGCAACAAATCCTTCCCAATCTGCTTTTGCAATCCGGTGCAATGAAGGCCAGTTGTGTTTCCTGAATGCAAAGGTAACTCAAGATGGTATGATGTGAAACAGCCAATCCTCACTGACTGGGACTTTGCAGGGAATTGTCATGTGTCTCTGACTGTGTGGTTTTCTGTAGCTGAATGGTAATTGCAACTACTTTGTGAAAAGTTTGCAAATGATATTGTTAAATTCCATTAACAAAAGTTTTTCAGTTTAACATGTCGCATTCAGGGCTTTCCATTGTCACTCAAGCTCTAAAATGCTGGGAAATTGCTGCACCCTTAACAGATGTGTTACTTAGGCAATATGGATATGGTATGATATCCTATGCTGTGGTTAGTTACAGCTTCACCACTATGTTGGAGCTGGATGGCTTTTAGTGGCAGCAGAGTGGTGGACCTAAGTCCCAGATTTGTTGGTTCACTGGCATAGACAGCTGGAATCTATGAGGCAGTGCTTCTACAAAGAGCTTCATGAAATGCTGAATCTTATATTTGGCAAATCCTAAACCAGTTGCATGGCATGATACATTTCAAAGTGAATTCAGCCTTTGGCAATTATATTGTGGTTGCATGTCTTGGACAGCATTAGAGAATAGAAGGCTTTTGCCTCCCGTCCCTTTTAATATTCCTCCATAGAAATGGTATGCCTCCTACCACAAGTAGCTAATGGCATCTTCCAGCCTAAGCAGAATCAGTGCAAATATGAATAGACAATGCAAATACAGCTGGGTATTAGCTTCCAAGAGCACAGAAACTGGCTCATCACCTCCTCCAAAATGTATACTAAGTACCGTAGCTTGTTCTTGGCAGTTTCAAAACCCAAACATTTAAAAGGCAATGCAGTCAGTTTCATCATTTATGAATGAAATGCCCCTTGGATGGGTGTGGGAGGGAGGGCCTTGGGCTCCTATCAATTTGGGGGAGGACAAGGGCAGTGTATAGAGGCACATGTGGTCTCTTTGATGGATACTAGGTTGTCCACTCTCAAGGTAATGTCTGGGATTTCCCCCCCCCCCTGAAATGGGAGAAAGTATGGATGCAGGGAACTTAACTGAACCAACCCCACCTGCCACCTCCTTCCCATGCCTGACGGTAAGCTTCTGACCTTGGGGCAAGGAAATGGGGAGGCAACAGTGGCGCACAGAAGAGCGGCAAGTACAGGCCCTGCTTGCTGCTGGGTGCAAGCAGGGCTGTGCTCAACTTGATCCTGCAGGGGCCCTTGCTTTTGAGAGAACCTACATAGTTGACAGATGGTGTTGCTAAGGATGTGTATGTGTTCATGTGCACACATGCATATGTGCATGCATAAATGTGCACATATTATGAAGAGGGATGGATTGCATGTGAATTGTTTTTTGATCCTTGGATGCACAGTCTGTCCCATAGGTGAAGGATGTGGTAATGAAATGATGAATTTCATGCCCCCTTTGTAGCAACACAATCCAGAGTCTGCATGTAAGTAGAATGGCAGACCTCATAAAGAAATGCTGACTCCAGCCCACAAATATGCCAGGGCAACTGTGTCAGAAGGAGGGGGCAGCTAATCCATCAGGTTTTAAAACAGCTTGCATCACACAGGCACACACACAATGGAGAACAGACACAGAGTAAGACACTCCTATATTATTATTCACTGGACACACAGCCCTGCAAATATTCAACACCGAACTTAAATCAAAGGCAACTAGGGCCAGAATGGATGGAGGGTTATGGAAGTGATTTACCCAATAGCTAACACTCAAGATAGGCACAAACAGCCAAAATAATAAATAGGAATCAAGGAATGGGATTTTATGTAGAACTGTGCCAAAATGTCTTGGCAGACATGTTTCTGAGAAATTTATAAAGTTACTTTTCTTTTTCTGCCCACCCCACCCCAGGTCCAGAAATGGCCCCTTTGCAGAATTTTGTTCAAATATTCCCTACCATTTTGTTGCAACCAGCATCTAGAATGATGTTAGGTCTTGAGCATTGTGGAGGATGCAAAGTGGTGGCCAGGCAGCTCCTGGAAAAAAATCCTTATGGCAAGACACACATACAAAAAAAGGTTCTGTCAGTATAATCCTAAAAACTCGATTGCTTATGAAAATGTAACCTGTTGTGTTACAAACATGAAACTTGGCATCTATACTGGATGGGGTCTAAAAATGAGCTGAATTTCAAACTAACCCAATAAAAATCACTACAGGTACAGCAAATTAAAAAGTGCTGAAACTGACACATTTACAGTGCAATCCTATACAAATCTACTGATGTGCTCCTTGAGCCTGGCCCATTAGTAGGGTCATTGAGCAAAGCCAAAGGCACAAACAGCCAAAATAATAAATAGGAATCAAGGAATGGGATTTTATGTAGAACTGTGCCAAAATGTCTTGGCAGACATTTTTCTGAGAAATTTATAAAGTTACTTTTCTTTTTCTGCCCACCCCACCCAGGAGAAAGCCAAGGAACAACTGTGGTCTCAGGAACCAAGTAAAGCTTATATCTAGGAATCAGCAATATGGGAGTTTCATGAGCCACTGGATTATACAGAGCATAGGACCGGTTTCATTCCAGCAGGAGAGAAACAGGAACTGAGAGGTTATGTAGCCCGGTTTCCAGAGCCCCACCCAAATCCAGCTGCAAATGGTTAGCCCGGTCCTCCAGGCTTCCTGCTCCTGAGGATTCCCTTACTCTTGAGGAGCCCTACTGCTTCTGAGAAGTAGTCTTCTGAGAAGACCATCCTGAGGAGTCTGGTTTGTTTGGAGCCCTCAAGGAGGGATTTGAGAGAATTTTGTTTTGATAAGAATTTACCAAAATTTGCAAAGTTCTTCATATTCAAGACAAAAAGAACTTGAGATTTAAAAAATGTAAATGCAGCAGAAATAGAAAATGATAGATTTGTCCATCCAGGCCCAGGACTTAGAGTGCTTAGATTTAAAGTCTGGGTTTGAATCCCTGTGTATTTAATCACATTAGTGTTTAGTCATAGTTGCCATCTCTTTTTTTCTGACAGGCCTCTCTTCAGCAATAGAGGCAGGCAGGTACATCAGGGTCCTTTTCATGCTGGGAATAGCAGTAACTGTTGAAATTGACTGGTACAGATGTGTGAGAATTTTGGTTCGTTTCATTTTTGATTTTAAAAAATTTATCAAAATTCACAAAGTTCTTCATATTCGGGGGAGAAGAACATGAGATTTAAAAAAATTGAATACAGGGAAAGGAAAAACTACAGATTTGCCGATCCCTGCCCTCAGGTGTGCCAAGAGGATGCCATCTGTGCCTTCCCTTTTGATGCTCTCTAGGACAGGGTGGTTGCTCAACCTCCACCTCTGACTCCACAGGTGAGGTAGGTTCATCAGGAGCCCCATCCAGTGGGTGCCTCAAGGATAACTGATACCAAAGGGTCTGGTATAGCCTCTTCGGGGGTGTGCGTTGTGCCTATGGGAGTGCTGGAGTCAGGGGAACTCATGAGGTCTTTGGCCTCAGAATCTTCATCAGAGAAGACTTCCTGACCTGGGTCTAGGTCAGGCATGACACCATGGGAGTAAGTCCCATGGAGTTAAATGGGATTGACTCCCCGATAAGTGTGTATGGGAATGCAGGCTCATCATTTTTGCTCCTGTTTTTAAAGAGGAATATAATATATTTATTTCTAATTTTGGTGGACACTACTAATGTACTTCATTCAAGCTTCTTGGGGAAGACAATCCTTCATTGGTCTGGTGAAGTTCTGAGCAGTAGTTCTAAAGTGATTAAGGATTTCCTGCCCCATTAAAGCCTATGTCACCAATGTCTGGAGGGGGGCGTGCGATGTTTTTTGTTTTAATGGTTGTTTCTAATGATGTTTAAATGATAGTTGTGGGTCTGTGCCCACCTCCTCTCCCCTTCCTCCCCCTCAGTCCTTCTGTGGGTACCCCAGGGGACACCGTGGGGGCAATGAGTATTTCCCCCCTCCACGCCGCGGTGGAGGGAAGCAGAGGAGCAGGGATCACTACAGCTGACTAGCCAGCCAGCTGCAGCTCTCTCCACTCCCTACCACCACCATGAGCCCGAAAGGGCTTGCCACCGCCACAAGGAGTGGGGGAGCAGCGATCACTTAAGCCAGCTATCCAGCCAGCTGCAACCACGTCTGCTCCCCGCTGCAAGCCTGTAAGGGCTCTTGGCAGTGGCAGGGAGCAGGGGAGCAGTGATTGCTTCAGCCAGATATCCAGCCAGCTACAGTAATCTCCACTCCCCGCCACCTTGGCAAGCCTCAAAGGGCTCGCTGCCATGGGGTGGAGCAGCAATTGCTTCAGCCAGCTAGCCAGCAGGCTGCAGCGGTGTCTGCTACCAGCTGCCACAGCAAGCCCAAAAGTGCTCGCTACCATGCAGAGAGGGGGAGAAGCCTCTGACAGCCACCCCCAAGTGACTCTTGGGCACTTTGTGGGTGGCTGTCTGTGTTGTTCTCCCGCTAGCCACTTGGCAAAAGCAGGCAAGCGGATTTTGCTGCTCTTGCCAAGCAGCTCACTTGTAGTTGGGATTGACCCACAACGGGTTATGTTGTCCAGGTCTGGATGACACGACAACCCATCATGGGTAAAACGAATCCAACTACAAGCTATAGGTTGTTAGGTTGGGTTATATGCCAAAATAAGCCACCCTGACAAACCCATCCCAGGTTCGCACTTCGCACAACACAACCCACTGCGGCTTATAAGCTATGGTGGGCTCTCATGTTGTGAGAACCCAGTCAATATGTTCCCCACTTGCACATTGCCAAGACACACCATTAAAATTTATGAAATGTGTAGATTATTTTCAAAACTCAGTTTGATGTTTTTCATTAGTGGTGCTAGGAAAAATGACTGCAAGCAGTACACCCCAAGTCATTAGCAGCAATAGCACTCTCTCACACACTGTATCAGAGGAGAGCCCTAGCTCTCACTGTTTAACTTACCTGTTAGCTTCTGATATAATCAACAAACAGGCATGGGTCATCTCCCAGGAGCATTCCTCTAGTAATACAGTAAGGCTCAGATGCTTCATAAGGCAATACAGGATAGGGGCAATGTGGGGGCATCTTTGCTGGTGCTAGGCATCCTCCCCATCTGGGTTTGGGCCTGAAAGACCAAGGAAAGTGTGGCTGCATGTCTGTTGCATTATATTTTGCCAATGTGTCACTTGCAAATAGCATGCAAATAGCATTCATGTATTTCCATCCATTTGTATTTATTTATTTATTTATTTATTATATTTGATTATAATATATATTATATTCAATTATTATATTGTGTGTGTGTGTGGGTGTGTGTGTATAATCAATTATAATCAATTATATATTATAATCAATTATTATATTGTAATCATGTTTAGTTGCTAACCATGAATTTTGTCCACAGGTACTCTTTCATTTATTAATAAACAATTTCCAATTACAGTTTTTTCTTAGTTGGAATTATTACAATATATTTATTTTGATACCTTGCTGTATAACTTCTAAAGGTTCAATGAATACAGGGTGTTACCACTGGCTTTGTTACACCCAAAAACATATAGTTTGAGATCAGTGGGTTTATTCATATGATAGGGTTGTGCACTACCACAAGATTTGGTTTGGACCCTGAATCAGCCATTTGCAAGACAGCTCAATTGGGCTTGGCCCAAGTCTGATTTGACTCGAGTGCTAAATCTAAATATTCCAATGACTATAATTAGAAATCAATGAATGACTACAACTATGAGGGCCAGTCACTTTGGGGGCAGAATAGAGCCACAGTCAACCAGTTGGCCATCCCTGTTTTAGACTAAATGTAACCTGTGACTTTTCTTCATAATATCTATGCGCTGAATCTTATCTTATCTGCTCTGCCCTGTAGAGCACTGTAAAAACATGCATTTTCTCATCAGCTTCATAGTGCAGATACTATGAAGATTCATTTAAAAAGTGGCTAAGGAAGAAATTTGTTGCCAGATTCATTGTTGGCTAAACATCCATATTTATATTCCTCCATAGAAATTGTATGCCTCCCTCCACAAGTAGATAATGGCAACTTCCTCCCTAAGCGGAATCAGTATGAATATAAAGAGACAATCCAAATACAGTGTGAGGCTGGGTATCACAGCCATGAACATACTTCCAACTGCACTGAAAATGGCTGGTCACCTCATCCAAGCTGTATACGTAAGTAGCTTTCTCTTTGCAGTGTCAAAACACAACCAACTAAAGATTAATGCAACCAGTTTCATAGTTTATGGATGAAATGGCCATCATTATGATGGATGGGATGAGTGTGGAGGATGCCATGTGACCCCTATGTATTACCACGGGTGTGGGGAAAGAAGTCAAGGCTGTGCCTGTGCACAGGGGCACACGGGGTCTCTTTGATGGAAGCTGGGTCATCCACTGTACGGGTGATGGCCTAGGATCTTGCCCACTGAAATGATTCCATATGAATGTATTTCTATTTTTATTACAGTCCTTTTCAATCCTGCAAGGGAGCTGAATGCTCACAAAGATTTGAGCTTTTTGGAAATATTTGTTTCCAATGCTTGCAAAAACTTTAGACGAGAGCTCTCACCAGGTTTCCTCGCCATCCCTTCCCTCTATCTTTTCCTCTCAGCTCTGAATCTTAGCTTGAGATAGGCAGTGGAATACCACTGGGTAAATCTAATGTCTGAAATGAGAGACTATTCATCCCCCTGCCAACTTCCATCCCAGATTACTGCCCTTTAACGTTGTCCTATAGAATCTAATGGGAGTTGTTAAACATCAACCCTGCTCCAGTTTGTATAGCCTCATCCAGGATCCCATATCTTGGTCATGTTGGTTATACCATGAGAGTGTGAATGGAACCTTGGAAAAGAACTGCCTTTTATATAGAGTGAGAGCAATAAAAAAAACAACAACATTTCAGTCATTACAGTATGGAAAGGATCAGGAGCCTTCTTCTTGAAGCTTCCCATCACAATCCTGCCCACACCCTCCAAAAAATGAATAAAAGTCCACACCAGAGGAAACAAACTAACATGAACTGTGTTGGAATCTACTAAGGCCTTTGCCCTCAAATAAATCTCTATCCTTCACTCACTTTCACATATATCCCAGCTGGAAATCATTTGAAGGATCTGAAGAAAAACATTTAATGATTAAATATTTTTCTTCAGGTCCTTCAAATAATTTCCAGATAATAATTTAAAGCTATTTTAAATTTTAATATAGGAGTGTGCCCTGATCCACCAATAATATAGTTCCTGAGGCAGTATCCAATGCTGCCCATCTGTGAGCAGGACCCACCACAACTTCCATTCCACAAGCGATCAGACCCGCCGATTCCATTGTGCAAGCAGCACCCACTGTTTGCGCAACAAAGATTTAGCGCTTCCAGGGGCAAGCCTGAAATGAGCAGAAACATTCGTTTCTGGCATGGGGCAGGTCAGTGGAGTTCCCTTAAGCAAGCTCCAGTGATCTTCCCCATTCTAGAAATGAGCCTATTCACTCCTTTCAGGTTCCCCCCAGAAGTGCCAAATCTCAGTTACACAGTTGGTAGGTGCCACTTGCACAACAGAATTAGCAAGGCTGGCCACTCGCAGGCAGTCACCATTGGATTCTGCCCTAAGAATGGACTTCCACAGGAAAGTCATCAGTGGCATTTGTCACTTAGGGAACTTCTGGGGGTACAATTTTTTCTCAGTCTTTTTGACTGCTTTGCAAGAGTTACAGGCTTGTCCAAAGTCCATCTATTTAAAAAGCAAAAAGCATTAGAACGTATTCTGTTAAAATAAATAAATCCTGTATGCCTTATTCAGTAAACTTTCTAAGGTGCTATAGCAGTGGAGGGTTTTCCCTGTTGCTACAACATCCAATTAATGATGGTGGATTTGGTTTTCCGGATCTTGCTTTATATCATCAGAAGTATCTGCTGACGCATACTGAATTTTGTTTTTTCCCGTTTGCATCGGATGTTCCATAGATATAGGGGGTTTCTACCCCAGACATCCATTTCTATTTATTTCCACACACAACTCAAAAGGAGAAACCACAAAATATATTCCTCTATGGCTACACTTGGTTAACAATGCAATGTCAATGAAAAATTCACAGACCCAAGCAAGGTTAAGGAAAATAGCTGACAAGTGGAATATTCTGATTATTTTTGGTGGCTTAATGTTTCACTTTCTCATCTTTCCCACAACAGAGGGCTGTAGCTCTCCCCATATAGAAAATGGAAGAGAATTTGGTTTCTATCACTGGTGGAGAAAACACTTACCAAGAAGGGTGGGAGAAACTGTTGACTTTCAATGCAATCCTGGTTTTCTGCCAGCAAATAAAGATAAAAGGTTGATGACTACATGCACTGACTTCGGCTGGGATCCAGAACCAAAATGCTTCAGTAAGCAAATGTTCTCCTTACATTTCCCTCTTTTATAAGAAATCAAAAGTATCATATAAAACAAAATATGCCAGGTTGTTTCTTTTTGAAGGGGGGTTGGAAAGATGGCCAAACAGCCCCCCCCCAATGAAAATACGAATAACTGATGTGGCCTGTTGTAAGGGCTGCTGCTTAAAATTCAATTTTTAGGTGTAAATGTAACATTCTAAAAATTGTAAGATTGAATGAGACAAATATATTTTTGGAAGCATGTATCATAAGGAACACTTCTTAGAGAGACAGGATTTGTTGTTGCTCCTTGCCAAATACTGTACCTACCTTCACTGACAAGTGTAAATTTGCTGCCATGTATTATAATCATCATCATCATCATCATCATCATCATCATCGTCGTCAAGAAATCCATTTTCATTTTGTGTCTCAGCAGCCCATAAAGTTCCATTCTGTGAGGCTGAGCCCACATGTATTCATTAGGCCATCTGTGTGTGTTATCTCAGCCCATCCTGGGCTTCAAGGCAGGCTGGATGAATTCAGCTGAATGTTTGTGGGAACTTTCTGTCCCATGCCCCCAGATAGCCTGAGAAGACTTTCAGTTAGCTTGTTACTGGCTAATAATAATAATAAGAACAGCACCATAATATTGCAACATCGACACTGACAAACTTTGTTTTACTAAACTGAGTTTAAAACATATTGGGAGAAGATGATAGAAGTTTGGAAATATATCATGTGTTATACACTAAGGCAGTGTTCTCCAACCTTGGGTCCCCAGATGTTTTTGGCCTACAACTCCTAGCATGCCCCAGCCAGCTATGCTATGCTGCACTAACACTGCAGAGAACACTGCACTAAGGGCACAATCCTATGCAAGTTTAGAAGGAAAAAAGGCTGACAAATGCCTTTTTTCCATCTAAACTTGCATAGGATTGCGCCTTAAATGAATTTGTTCTCTGGCAACTCTGAAAAGAGAATATGTAAGTAAAAAGAGGTTGTTAATGATTGTTAGTTGGTTAGAGGTGGTTAATGAAATTTTAGTTAATGTATTACTCTTTGCTAACTGAAAATTCTTCAAATAAAGTAGTTTAAAAAGAAAAAAAAACATCCCTTGTGTTATGGGGCCACACAAAAATATATATATATAACAGGTATATTCCAATCCCATCCAGAACGTAGATGGTCAAAGATCCAATCAGAGTATGTGAGTTGCACTCCTACTACCACCCAATGGTGCAAAGTATATCCAAGTAGCAACCATTGTAGGAATTGGCTTGTTCCCATTATGAAAAATCTGTTTTTGTGTGTGCTCTTTCTCTCTCTGTGTGTGTGTGTGTGTGTTTGTATCTACCAAATTTCAAAATCATTTCATTATAAGTCTCTAGCATATGAAAACATATTAAGGGTGCAACCCAATCAGGATGCCTATAAGATAAGCCTCCAAACTCGGAGGATTACGGGCATCCCATGCAGAGCGGGAGGAGCAGCAGAGGCGATCTCCACCGCCCCACTCCATATTTTTGCTAGATGGCCATTTTCAGCCATGTAGCTGTGGACTTTGGAGAGGGAGGGAAGGAGGCTGGAGCACCACCAAGGTATGTCATATCCTGGCCGCTCCAGTCCTCTCCTCTCCCTGCCCCTTTTAACCCCTCTCCGAAGTCGCTTTTCTGACCTCGGAGAACAGCCACCATGGTTCTTTCTGCACCAGCTGCAAGGGGACAGGGGAGGGAGATTGAAGCTTTGATCCCCAGCTCTGAAGTCAGAGCACTGTCTGGGGATGATGATGTCTGGGTCCATAGGATCACTTCCTTAATTTGTCACTCGTTTAAAAATTATTACAAGAATAATGTTACATGGTTAAAATAGAGTGGAGGAGGACCATGGAAGCTGCCTTGGGTTCCTTGCAAGAGGAAAAAGGGTGGGATATAAATGTAATAATAATAAAAATAAATAAAAATAATGCATTTTTGTAGTTAATTCTGCAGTGTGACCATCTTGGGTTATTAAAAGAGAGCCACTTTGGTGTAGTGGTGAGAGTGTTGGACTGGGGCTTGGGAGATCCGGGTTCTAGTCCTCGCTTGGCCAGGAAACTCACTGGATGCCTATGGCCCAGTCACTGACTCTCAGCCTAACCTACCTCACAGGGTTGTTGTGAGGATAAAATGGGGAGGAGGAGGAGGAGGAGGAGGAGGAGGAGGAGGAGGATTATGTAAGCCGCCTTGGGTTCCTTGCAGGAAAAAAGGCGGGGTATAAATTAAATATAATTAATTAATTAATTAATTAAAAATGTAAAAGTAGTCCTCAGTCAAATGTGAATTACACACCTCTATTGTTACATTTAATCTCCTGGAACTGGGTACATCAAACAAGTTTCCTAAGTTTTTTAAAAACTTTTTTTTTTTTTAGAAAAAAAATTAGAGTCCTCACAAGAGCGGGGAAATGGGTTAAAAATTTTATTATTCTGCCCTGTATTGATGCTAATGGAGTTATCCTGTCTGGACATGCTGTTACTCTGTGCTGAGTTCACTCTCCTCAGCCATCCTGCTCATCTTGCCACTACTTTGCTCCTATCACAAAAAAGAAGCCTATTGTGGTTTCCATAGGTGATTTGCTGCATCAAGTTGCAAGACTTCATTTGCAAGTTTTTTTCCTAACAAAACTCTAGTTTGCAAATATTTTCATCCCACATTCTTTTTTAATTTTCAAAAGTCCAAAAGCTTCAAACTATATCACTTATAATACACACTCTATAGTAAGAATAAGCTTATAATCACCATAAAATTAGGTAATTTACCTGTTTCTTTTCTTGCATTTAGAAAAATGTGATCAAAGGATTCGGATTCCACATGGTAGAATCATGTTCAGGTATTGGTTTCGTCGTGACTTTATAGAGGGTGAAGAGCTTTCATTTTCATGCGATGAGGGATATACTCCTGAACAACAGCCAGCAAAGACCAGGTGCACGAAAGATGGCTGGTCACCCACTCCAGTTTGCACCACTGTAGCGGTAAGCTTTTTAAAATGCCATGTTACCTGACAATATACAATCTGAGAAACTAGATGTTGCCTTCTCTGTTCTGCGGCAAACAGAAGGTATATTGTAGGTTTTTCTTTTGGGGAGGTGGGGGCATCTCCCGGCTAAAGCAGAATCTAACGATGTGTATAAGATACACGAGTGGAAACGCATGACGGTTGGCAAGGAGGGGTAGCAGAGGAGGCCCCTGCAGCACCCACCACCTCTACGACATCCTCCTCACATGAGAACACAATCACTAGCATACTGGGGGTGGGGGAGGGCGAGGGGCACGTGCATGCTCGTGTGCGCACACAACTGCACAGACACACACGTGGTGGATATAGCTGGGCTTGGGGGCCAGCACAGCTCTCCATAACCTGCCCCTCCTTCTTGCTGTTGCTGCTACCACCAGCCCAGAGAAGGATGGTCAAGAGGAGTGGTGGGTTGCCCTTTCTGAAGAACTTGGCACCAGGGTGAAGCCCCAATCTTCATAATTCTCCCTCACTCCACTCTCCTGGCTGACGGTAGCAGCAACCTAAACAATATGGGAGAAAGAGGGCTATTGGAGGCAGTGCTTCTTTGGACCCCCAGCTTCATGGTTAAAATAAATGTTCATTTCTATAAAAATTGATCCACCAGAGGCATCAGAACTCCAGTGCTTCTAGGCATTGAAGCCATTGCATTGTGTAGCACTTCCCAAAATACCCAAATCATTGCTTACTTCATTGGATCTCTAGAACCTTTCATAAAGATTATGCTTGTTATAATACGAACTCAAATGAATTTGTAACAGGAGAGAGAAAACCACAGCCCACGGGCTGCATGCAGCCCAATGGCTAAACCTATGTGGTCCTTTCTTTGCTGATCACCATGGGAAAGGGGGCATGACTGCAGTCAGCTGAGCAGCAGGCAGGGCGTGGCCCCATGTGCAAGCATGGATTTGGCTGGATCTGTGCTTTCCAAAGGTATTCTCTCTCTTTCTCTCTCTCTCTCTCTCTCTCTCTCTCTCTGTGTGTGTGTGTGTGTGTGTGTGTGTGTGTGTGAGAGAGAGAGAGAGAGAGAGAGAGAGAGAGAGAGATGGCTATTGCCCTGCCCATTGCTAACATGCAGCCCTCAACAGGAAAAAGGTTCCCCACACTCCTCAGTGTATAACAACCGCCTGCATCTGAAGCAAATCATGTTCTTCATATACAGAAGGTAAGTATAGAGAGCCAGCGTGGCGTAGTGGTTAGAGTGTTGGACTGGGACTCGGGAGATCCGGGTTCTAGTCCCCACTTGGCCACGAAGCTCCCTGGGTGACTTTGGGCCAGTCACTGCCTCTCAGCCTAACCTACCTCACAGGGTTGTTGTGAGGATAAAATGAGGAGGAGGAGGAGGAGGATTAGGTAAGCCGCCTCGGGTTCCTTGCAGGAAAAAAGGCGGGGTATAAATATAAATAAATAAATAAATAAATAAGTATCACTTGAGTTGATCCTCTTTAGCTCATTTCCAGGAATGTCAGCAGGTTTCATAAACCGAGAGCAGCACTTTTGGGGGGGAGGGTTTAACACACTCACTCTGTAGCAGGGTCAGATTAAGGCCAGCTGATGCCCTAAGCACAGCCCATTCTACCACAGTTCCTCAACCCCCGAAGGAGGGCTACTGTCACACAGGAACCCATCTGTAATCATTTGGCCCAATCAATGAAACCCAGCTTCGGTCTTGAGCACTGGAGCTGCCCGGCTGGCTGCCTCGAGATAGCACATTCATAGGCGGTGGTTACATCGCTATGTGCCCACACAGGGCCTAACTCAGTGGATGGGGCCATCAAAGGGGAAACTGTTAGTGTGAAGAAAAGAGCCTTTGGGGGTTCCTACACACACACACACACACACACACACACACACACGTGAACCGGCTAAAGGCTGGGGGGGGCGGGGTGTGTAGGCTGGCGTCCCAAAGTCTACAGTGACCCGGCATTCAGATGCAAATGTCATGAGTCTCCCTTCCCCCTGCCTGGCCAGGTGAAGTGCGTCATGATTGGCTAAGAAGCAGCAGAGCTACAGGGAGGAGGAGGGGAGGGGGGGGAAGGTATATTCCCCAAAGCGTGGTTTTTGTTCTTTGTCTGTCTTTGGTCATCGCGTGGCTGCCTGCTGTTGGAGCAATGGCAGCGCGCCAAGGAGAGGCCCAAGCCTTCGGGAGGCCTCAAGAACCGACCCCAGGTAGCTCCTGGTGAAATTAGCTGAATGAGGGCTCTAGTAAAGGCAAGCCTTGTTGGAGGCTACCCATCTCGGACCTGCGGGTAGATGTGGTAATCTCCATCGGGCAGCAAGGCGTGCTGGATCTTACCCTGGAAGAGGACTGACCCTCAGGTAACAGAGTGTGTGCCTGAGAGATATTAAGAATCAGGTTTTGTTATTTTGCAGCTTTACTGTGTACCAAAGTGTCTCTCTCTAATTTTGTGTTCTTCTCTCATTTCCCATATTTTGTTGTAAAATGCTACCAGAATAAACCTTCTCTTGGTTTTACCACACATGGGTTTTGTAGTCGCTCTGTGGCTTCAGTAACTAAATCCAGGGTTACAGACAAAGGGCAAGTCCCTGAACAGAGATTCAAGTAGGGTTGCAAGGAGCTGAGGCTTGGCAATCTGGTACCTTGAGATCTCAGGGGGTCTTGGTTCCTTTGGGGTAGGAAAGGGTGGGGGTGTGGCGGGTCAGCCAGCCCCCCCTTCCTCCACAGTTAGCATCCAGGCTTTCTCAGGCAAAACGTACAATACTGTTCTTGACAGCCTTCATTACGAAAATGGTCAGAAATACTCAGAGATTTTGCTCTGTTGTTTGTATCTGCTGTTCTGCCTGCCACTATGAGCCTCGTACTTCCCTTCAGTAACCTGGACCAACCTGCCACAGTAAATGTTCATCGTTCACCAATAAATGATTGAAATGGTCTTTAAACTCGTTATTTTATACAAAGAAGAACATTGGCCTTAAGATTTACTGGTACATGTCAGACATATATAAAAATGTTAAGATTGTCTGGTAAGCGTCAGTATTAATAGAGTTTCTGACCTTTCATTTTAACACAGATATTTTGAAAAGTAAAAATGGTGGCAATGGCTCCTCAGCAGCAAGATTGTTGGTGTCTGTTGGTGTCTGTTTTGACAAGTGGCTTAATATACTGCCGAGATAGTGATACCATCTTATAATATTCCCAATAGTTTTGCTTGTGTGTGAATCAGTTTAATATCATAATTGTATCAAACACTGTATTCTGTTGCAGATCAAGAGGCATCCACACAAAAGATAGTTACACAAAATCTATGCATGTAACCTTACCTCTTCACTTTTTGCTTTGCATTTAACAGGAAATAGGATGAATGGGAAGAAGCATACAACATACATTTTTACTGAATATGTTGACTGAGAAGACATTTCTGGCTCTAGACATTTGAACTATCAAGATGGACCCTGGCCTAAATAATATACCAACTGAGTCTAATTGCAATGGAGATTATTTTAAAGCTTGTTCATTTAAAATAAATAAAAAAATTTAAAAAGCTCTCATTTGCAAAACGATTCTCTTTATAGGTATATAATAGTAAAACATTAACTTGCAATGCATTTGTAAAAGGTTTCAGGCTCCAAGCATGCATACTTACTGAGGAGTAAGCTCCACTGAACACAGCACAGCTTACTTCTGAGTTAACTTGCATAGGTGCATATTACAACACTGGAAAGATAAAAGTTCACCTCCTATAATGCAATGGATTGAAGACCTAATGATGCTTTCAATATTTGAGTGAATGACATACAGATACCACTCTTAAATAGACACATATATGGATATTTGGTCTGCCTTTGTTGAAGCTTATGTACAAATTATTATTGTTGTTATTATTTATTTCATTTCTATACCGCCCAATAGCCGAAGCTCTCTGAGCGGTTTACAACAATGATAAAACAACAGTAAAATATGATATAAAATACAAACAATAAGAACATGGTAAAAAAAATTCACTGCTAGACATTTAAAAACAATTTTTAAATGACTTAAATAGCTAAGAACAAGGTTATAAAACTAGACCGGTTGAAAAGGTGACATAACACACACCCCTGTACTATTTGGAGCTGTTAAATGCCTCAGCATAGAGGGCAGTCTTAACCTGGTATCGAAAGGATAGTAAAGTTGGCTCCAGGTGGGCCTTAGTGAGGAGCTTGTTCCACAGTTGTGGGGCTACCACAGAAAAGGCCTCCCTCAGAGGTGGCAGTTGGAGGAAGGTCCCAGATGTTGAGTGTAGTGTCTGGATAGATTGTGGTTGGGAGATGCTTTCCATCAGGTATTGTGGTCCCAAGTAGTGGTGGGGCCGAGCCTTGAGTCGGCTGGAGGCTCGCTCCGGGTTCGGCCCTCCGTGAGCGGCGGTGGCGGACCGATCTCACTCTTCAGAGCGGCGCAGAGCGTTCTCCACGCCGCTCACGCCACTCGAGCCGCTGCCGCTGCTGGACCACCCCGCCCCTCGCCGCCGCTGCTGCCAGGACACCCCCCCTGCCGCCTACCTGCTCCTACGTGCCGCCGGAGCCGGAGCCACTGCTCCAGCGCGCTGGACCCCCGCCCACACTCTGTTTTGGCGGGAAGAACCAGGGCAACAGGGCTTAAACAGCCCTGTTGCCCTGGTTTCCCCCGCCAAAAACAGAGCGCGGGCAGGGGTCCAGCGCGACGGAGCAGGGTCCCGTCGTGTCACTTCCTCCGCGCCGGAAGTGACGTGACAAGACCCATCAGACAGCCGATGGAGGCTCTCTGCTCCGTGGAGAGCCCAGGTTAAGTCTGCGTGGGTGGCTGAGAGCCCGCGCGGACACGAATAGGCCCAGTTCGGGCCTTGCTCCTGTCTGACGGGCTGCTTGGCTACAACCCTAGACTCACTCCCAAGCCATGTAGGGCGGTTAAAACCAGCACCTTGAATCAGGCTCGAAAGCATATAGGCAGCCAATGCAAGCAGGCCAGAACTGGTATATGTTCAGACCTTCTGGTCCCAGTTATTAATCTGGCTGCTGTATTTTGCACAAGCTGCAGCTTCTAAACAATCTTCAAGGGCAGCCCCACATAGAGTGCATTGCAGTAGTCAAGCTTAGAGATTACCAAAGCATAGATTACTGAAACCAAGCTATCCCTGTCCAGATAAGGGCATAGCTGGGTCACTAGTCAGAGCTGGTAGAAGGCACTCTGTGCCACTGATAGCACTTGAGCCTCAAGTGACAAAGATGACTCAAGGAGGACCCCCAAGCTATGAACCTGCTCCTCAAGGGGAGGGCAACCCCATCCAGAACCAGTTGAACATCCTCCGTCCGGTCAGAGGAACCATCCACTAACAGCATCTCAGTCTTGTCTGGATTGAGCTTCAGTTTGTTAGCCCTCATCCAGTCCATTGTCGCAGTCAGGCACCAGTTTAGCACATCCAGACCACAGTCTCACCTGCTGAAGATGAAAAGGAGAGATAGAACTGCGTGTCATCAGCATACTGATGGCAACTCACTCCAGAACTCCAGATGACCCCACTCAGTGGTTTCATGTAGATGTTAAACAGCATGGGGGATAAGACTGGTCCTATCTCCTTCTACCCATTGCTACACTGATGGGGGGCCCACAAAACCCCCCACTTTGCCCCATATTTGCCCTCCAAGGCACATCTTCAGGCCCTAGTAAGAAAGGAGAAATTTGCCTCACTGCTTGTGCCAGCAGATAAGGCCTTGGCAGAGACAGCACTCCTTCCCTTTTTCTGCTTGAATATTCCAGCCATGACAACCAATATTCCAGTCATGGTTCTGGACAACACTAGCAGACCTTGAAAACTTTTCAGGGGTTTCTCTCAGTTCGAAACTCAGTCAGGGAAGACAAGCTTCTATGCAAATGATCAACTTCCACTTTTACTGACCTTCCCCTGTAACTTACCACAGCAAGAAAGTGCAGAGTGGCTCGATTCATAACATGCCAGGATCATTGGGGGTTATTTAACCTCCCTGATGAGCTGCGGCACATGTCAGGCAACATTTTGAATATGCAACCCCAAGCAGGTCATGCAAACCTGGCCACTGTTTTCAGTGTTAAACAACCCTCACATCATCCTACAACAAACTAAGGGTTATACAAGGCTTGTTTAATCCTTAAATAACCCTTGGTGGCTGGTTTGCACAACACAGCAACGCCCAAGTGAGGGTTGCATATTCAAAATGGCAGCCGCATGCACCATGGCTCATTGAGGGTGGTGGTGGTGGTGATGGTGGATGATGATGATGATGATGATGATGATGATGATGATGATGATGATGCTTATTATTTTCATT
This sequence comes from Shinisaurus crocodilurus, assembly GCA_021292165.1. Classification (NCBI taxonomy): domain Eukaryota; kingdom Metazoa; phylum Chordata; class Lepidosauria; order Squamata; family Shinisauridae; genus Shinisaurus; species Shinisaurus crocodilurus. The sequence continues at coordinate 149,337,686 of CM037877.1, read as the reverse complement.
TCTATACTGCCCAATAGCTGAAGCTCTCTGGGCGGTTTACAACAGTGCATAAAACAACTCATGGTGAGCCGACCATGTCAAGTGGACCAGTCCAGGGTATTATTGGCTGCTCTGTCAGTTTATGTGGGACAATGGCCAAAGCTTTTGCAAAACCTAAAAATGTATCCTAGGTTGTGTCTCAGAAACTTCTGCAACATTTAGGGGGGTTGGAAACACATATTGGAGTTCCTGAGCAGGCAACTTGGTGTGGAAGAATTCCCTGAAGGTAGAAAGTTTGAAAACCACTGAACTAGGACTGCCCAAATCCAAACATTTCCCTAAGGATTGCCCGTGACAGGCATGTTAGATAACCAACCACTGGTTTTAATTTGCAGAGTTGTCCACAATATGCAACCAAGTGTGAAACACTCCCCCCCCGTTTCTGCCTGCACTCATTTTTGCTTATTTGCAGAGTTGTCCACAATATGCAACCAAGTGTGAAACACTCCCCCCCCCCCCCCGTTTCTGCCTGCACTCATTTTTGCTTATTTTGGCATGCATCTTTGTTCAATACTTTGGTAGGGAAATCCCAGCAAATGTATAGCAACTAGTTTTGAAAGTTGGATTTCCATTTTTATATCTTCTCAGAAAAGTCATGTGGAAAGCCCTGACAACGTTTCATTCTTTCCCTTTCTGGAAAAATAAAAGAACACTATCATGATTCTGGAGAAACAGTAAATTACTTGTGCTATTTTGACTATTCTCCTCATGTACCAAAGACAGTGACCTGCCAAAGGAGAGAATAGTCAGAACATCCCCTCTGCAAAAGTATGTTGCATTTTTGTTCTGAGTAACAATTCTCAAGGCAGCTACTTCTAGAAACAAAGCATAGCTGGGTTGAAAGCAAGGGAGATGGTGAGTATCCTTGCCATTTCCATTCTGTAGATATTAAGCTCAGAGAGAGAGATCTGTTGTTGTCCACCATTCTGAACTCTAAATAATTCCGGCCCATTCAATAATATTTGAGGAATCCATAGCTCAATGCCAAAGTACAAACATGGTTGCAGACTAAAAACCTTCAGTTAAAAGGATCTGGGCCAGCAGGGATGGGAATGGAGAGAGCTTTCTTCGGCTAGAGTTGGCAATACTGTGATAGAGGGGCCAAAGATCTGTCTTGCCATAAAGCAGCTTCATATTTATGAGATTGCTATGAGATGCAGAATATTCTCAAACAAAGCAGAAGAGTGGCCAGCCATACTTGCTCCTATACTTGGTCTTGGGGAAGCAAGAGCTCCTTGTCAAGCCTTCAGACCAAGCCCCTAATGGCTCCTTTTCATGTCTGCATCTGAGCACTCCACATCAGCATCCATGTTCCATCTTACTCCACTTTACTCCACAAAGGAGTGGGGGCTTCCAGGCTGGCTCTTTGGTAGCTTGGTGGGAAATCTATGTAGATGTAGCATTAACACATTGAAAATTGTACCTTGTTGAAAAGAGGATCTTACCACCAAGACCAGCTCCAGATTTGGAAGGGCCCTTTGCAAGATGCCCTCTGGTGAGCCCCCTTTTAGGTAGTGTTGACACTGCTGCAGGTGGTGGTAGCAGCATCAGAAGCTCCTTCTCTTTCCTCTCTCTCTCACAGACAGATAGGGCAGGTAACACGGTTGCTGCTAGTTGCCCTCACTGCCCACAGTGCAAGCTATTGGTAACTCTGTCCGAAGGAGCAGCAGCCACCACTTTCTTTCCCCCTTCTAGGAAAAGGCTCTTCCCAGCTGGCATTGCCACTTGCTTGCCTAATGTCTCCTATGGATGGATGAGTGGAGTTATCAGAGCCAGGAACGGCAGCTACTTGCTTGCTCTCCTGTCCATCGAAGTGGAGGTGGCTCCTTCCATCATTGACAATTTCTCATCTGCTACCAGAATGGGCAAACAAATAGAAATGTTGAAGGCAGCTAGAAGCAGTAGCCATTGCTTACTCATCTTCCTTCTCCTTGGTGGGTGTTTCTATTTGCCCTCACCGCTTTCTTGCCAATTCTGGTGGGTAGATGTGTTGTAAGGAAGGCAGATTGCAGTGGTTTTTCCTTATGTGTGTGGGTTACAACTGATTGACAGGAGAGGAGCTGTTAGTGCTGCCCCAATCAGTGGAGCATGCCAAGTGTTGGGGAAGAGGCACACAGAGTGAATTGATCTGGCCAAACCTTGTTTGCCTAGCTTGTATCGCTCAGAAGCATTTCCCTCACAATTTTCTGACAGCTCAGAATGAAAGCAGTGATTCTGTACATATGTAAAGGATGGTTTTTAACTTAAGTTTCTTTGTAGTCCAAGTCCAGGACACTAGATGTTCCTTAGATAAAGGCAACACCTCCACATTTTCCCCTGAGGAGCTAAGGAGGGTGGGCAAGCCCTGGGATGCCTCCAAGCCTTGTGGAAAATGAAGTTGTGCAGTCCCAGTGTGTGTTGAACCACGCTCTGGGGAAGCTTCTTAACTCAATCCATGATAAAAGCAGTAATCCCTGCAGAATAATCCTAATCATTACTGTAGAGAGCTTTCTCCTTTGCACTTCAGCATGTATTAGAAAAAGACTTTCACATTGTAGTGTTGTCAAGGTTCCACCTGTACCAGGACACTTTGATCAGCTCCTTAAAGATATCTGCCTCTTTAAGAGCCCCTCCTGTATCAGGATGCCAATTCTCTGCCTTTTTACCTCCTGTTCCCAGTAACGTGGGATTAGGCCTTAGGCATGGTGTAAAAGACACTCTGACAACTTGCTGTTAACAGTAACTGTTTACTTAGTAAATATTGGTAAAGTAGATTCACATTGACTTAGGGTAATTACACAAATAGAGCTGTAAGATTACAAAAAGCAAGTATAATGGAAATAAAAGGAAAAATAACACAAGGTTCTCTAAGATTCCTTCTCCAGCCTGCTCTGGATGTTCTGCATTCTTCAGTGAAGTTCAGACCCTGCTTCTCTGTCTGCTTCACTCTCTCTGCAGCTTCTTTCTGTCTCTGGCCACACCCTGCAGCTTCTTATAAACCCTTCCCAGGACTGGAAAGTTACAACCATATGTGACCTCAAACTGGAGAAATGAAACTTAAATTCTATTGGGTGAAACTGAAACTCACGAATGCCCCCCTCCCAACAGGAGATGTTTGGGCCTACAGGCTTCAAACTAATTCAAGCCTGTGTAGGCCTCAATCCTTCACAAGTGCGCAGACACATCCTCGTAAAACCACCTAGCTTAATGTAACAAGATTTTTTTTTAATGCCAAAGAATGGGGTTGACATCAAGCAGGTGTGACTGCTGTAGTATCAATGTACCCAGTGTATAGGCAAGGAGCACCTTGTCAGATGGGCTCTTAACATTTTTCCAATCCAGGAAGATGGAAGCCATGGAGTGAAGTGCAAGGTATTCCATCTTTATTCCTGGCAGAAGGACCTATCAATGGGAGGTGGGGTGAATTCCATCTTGAGAGATGCTTGAAATCTGACAGAAAGGATGCTACATAATGGAAGATGTAGGCTTTTGTGTTACATACTGATTTGAGAGAGAGAAAGAGAGAGAGAGAGGGAGAGGTATTATTCCCAAGCCTTTTGCCATAAAGGTATTTTGGGGTAGGCACAAAAATGATCAGAAATAGGACACCTCAGTGCTTCAAAGCAACAATGGTATACTGTTCAGCTTGTTCATCAGAATGTTCTGAAATTGTGCAATACTATGTCCTGAAGGCAGATTCTCCATACCAAATGTCATGCTGATAGGACATCACCAGCTAGAAGAGCTAGGGGAAAAAATCCTGCCTGAAACCCTGAAGTGCTGCTGCCAGTCACTGTTGAAAATACTGGGGTACATAGACCAATGGTCTGATTCAGTATAAAGTAGCTTCCTGTGTTCCAAGGCCAAATTGTCTTGATTTTATGATTGCTACAATCCCATCTTGGCTCCTTTTCAATTCTGCAGTCTTCCCAAGGTAGCTAAAATGGTACAATTTCATAGATTTCATAGATCATAGAGTTGGAAGGAGCCTACAAGGCTATCGAGTCCAACCCCTTGCTCAATGCAGGAAACTAGAGGAGGGGTCTCCCATCCAAGTAATAACCAGGCCTGACCCTGCTTAGCTTTCCACGCTCAGACAAGCTGTTGATATCAACAGAACAAATTCATAAAGTCATATATCAATTTTAAACAAATAAACCAGTTTAAACAACCCAAAACTAAACACTTAAATTACCAACCAAAGCAGTATATTTCCTAAAAAACCCCACCACCCTTTCAAGTTACAAATGAAAGAATACAAATAAATCTTGGAGCAGTGTCCCGCTGTGTCATTCCATTAGCGCAAATGATATTGTGCTAGCAAAAATGAGGTTCTAAACTATGTTCAAGAGAAGAATCCAACTAAAGTTATGTTTGCGCAAGCACGGTTGCACAAGCAGTTGTGCATTATGCTTGGGCAACCAGTTGTGCATAACTCTTGTGCAACCTGCTGTGCAACCAGTTATACAACTGCTTGTGCAACCAGTTGCACAATCATAATGGGCAACCGTTTGCACAATGGAAAGATTCTGCAGAGCTCCGCTAGCACTGTTTATAAAGTCGGATGGTATTCGGATGGTGCAGAATAACACCATCCGAATACTGCCCTTGGTCTCATTTCCACCAGAAGATTGCGGGAACTGGCCATTTCTGTTGCTCAAGATGTACATTAGGTTGCCAAGAGCCATCATCATTTGGCAATTATCCCCTGTTGTAGGCTAAATTTCTAGTTCATAGCTTTGTGGGCCAAGTAATTGTACTAAGAAGTACTCATAGTAGTGACTGCATTGCATTGTAGAATATAGTGGAGTTATATTATTTCCCTTTTGTCGTCTGAATTTCTGTTCATGATTACATGGTTTAGTTAATCATGACACCAACCTGAGCCAGTTTTCACACACATGCACACACACACACACACACACACACACACAGTGGCTTGTGGCTGCTTTTAACTTTAACAGAACCGTCAGAAGATCCTGGTCATAAGTCTTCTGTGTCTCATCTAAAGAACATATGAACATAAGAAGAGCCATGCTGGATTACAGCAAGGGTCCATCTAGTCCAGTATTCTGTTCACACAGTGGCCAACCAGCTGCCCACAGGATCCCACAAGCAGGATATGAGTGCAATAGCACCCACCCACCCATGTTCTCCAATAACTCGTGCACATAAGCATACTGCCTCTGATACTAGACGAAGCATATAGCCAATCAGGACTAGTAGCCATTGATAGCCTCCTCCTCCATGAATTTGTCCAATCCCCTTTTAAAGGCCTCCAAATTGGTGGCCCTCACTACATCTTGTGGAATTTAATTCCATAGTTTAACTATGTGATGTGTGAAGTATTTCATTTTATCTGTCCTGAATCTCCCACCAATCAGCTTCATGGGATGACCCCTTTTCTCCCTCTATTATGAGAGAGGGAGAAAAATGTCTCCCTATCCACTCTCCACACCATGCATAATTTTGTACACCTCTATCATGTCTCCCCTTACTCATCTTTTTTCTAAACAATCCCAGCTGCTTTAACCTTTCCTCATAGGGGAGTTGCTCCTTGATCATTTTAGTTGTGCTTTACTTCTTACTTTGCTTTTCAAAAGCAATAACAAATAAAGCCAGCCACATTTTCTCAAACCCAGGTTCCTCAAAACTGGCCGCTGCCATTTGGGGTTTTCTGCATGGCTGCTGCTACACCCCTCCTCCAATGCCCCAGACTAACATAATGCCTGGGACATTGTGGAGGATGCAACATGATGGGTAGGTTGTCAACATAGTTGCTGCTCCTGCCACTTGCAGTAGGCAGGGTGGGAAAACACTTAGGAAAAAAGGAAAAAAAGATGGGTGTGTTATTGCCACTGCTAATGGTGGGCCCCACCCCCAAGAAACTGCGAATGTTGTCCTCCACCTGGAGAAATACAGTGTAATGTTCTGTGTGTCGTCGTCCCCGCCCAGTTTTTCAACTGACAAATAGGCTAGAAATTTTTGAGAGGCCACTGGAAGCTGCCCTTAAAGGCACAAAGTTTGGCCAGACAGGATCCAGTCAATTGCTAACCCTACATTGAAAGGTGGACTTTGTGTTTAATGATTACTGCCAGAATTGCAACACAAAATGCGCAGGCCTTTGGCAAATAGTTCAAACTGGATTTAAAATAAAAGTTTATGTGCCTGATTCTGGTGATGCTTCTTCTTTCTGAACTGCTATATCAAACAAAAATAAATAAATCATCAACCCACAAAGACCAAAGGCACAGGGCTAGAGGAAATAATTGGTGAAACCAGAAAAGAAATATTGCAGTGTCAAACCTTGGAGTCATTAGTGAAGATTCCCTAGCCTCCCACCCCTTTTAATCCCTCCCCCGACACTACAATAAGCAGCATGGTCATCCAGACACTCCCACAGTGCCATTATACTGGAGGCATTGTGGTCAAGTATCATGGTGGCTCCTAAAGCCCAGCACTGACTGGAGAACTGCTACTGCAGCCTGAAAGGCTTCCTAGGGGCATGCCCACAAAGGGGAATACTGAAGTTGAGGAAGACACCATAGGGAACTTGGCTGAGGGTACCCTCCATCTGGAGGTGACCCTGGAGATCAATATTATTTAAGTCAGCTCCTGGTCCTGCAGCACATGTAAAATCTGGGATTTTATTTTCACCCTCCCTACAATCTCTTGCTGAGGTGGACATTTTTCTTCAGCTTCTTTGACAAATGACCTTCCACGTGAAACATAGTAATGGTCCAAAACACAACTGTAGCCACAGACACAGGGCCAGCCCAAAACATTTCTCTGCCTCAGGGGAGGGTCAGGAGAGTGGCCTTCCATTCCACAGACAGAAGCTGACGAGACTGGCGGCTTCTTACTACAACACTGGTGACAGGAGAGCATCTTCCACTGCACCTGAAGGTATCAGGCTAGTTTATGGGAGTCAGGGCAAGCTGCGTGGGACACAGAGCTCTGTTTTCTAACACCTCACCACCACTTCCTGATTGCTCTGCCGGCTTGCTGCCGATCCAAATAAATGATGTGATGCGACACCAGCATGCGACACATGAGCTGAGGAATGCGTGCACATCTGTAATGCCTGCCGGAGTGCATGGCTTAGGCCCACTGTCTCCCTGCCTGCACACTTCATCAGGGGACTTTCCCATTGGGGCTGGTAACCGGGGAAGGCTGGTGACTCCTGTGTCAGTGGGGCTCCTTATCCATTGCAGCTTTTATTCTGAGCTTCATAGGAGCTATCCATGGTGCTGTACTCCAGCCCAAAAATAGGTTCACCACCATGGATAGCTCCTGTAAAACTCAGAATAAAAACTGTAATGGATAAGGAGCCCAACTGACATAGGAGTCACCAGCCTCCCCTGATGGCAACCCTCCCAATATCCACCTCCTGAGACAGCCACCTCAGGCTAAAACAGACATTCCTTTAAAAATTAGCTACGTCTTCTTTCATTATTACTATAGAGTAGACACAGGGGCTTTAAACCTCCCGCTCCCCAACCACCTGTTAGTGTGTGATGCACAACTGGCTTATTGTGATGTTTCTGTTATTGTTATCTAGCAATGGTTTTCTTGCTGCTTATCTGGGAACTTTCCAGACAGTGTGGGCATAGCCGTCTATGTTTACGCAGCTATTCTTGTATGGGAAAAGCTATCCGTGGGACAGAAGGTCATGTGATGTACATAGGCCAATGTAGTGGCCAGGCTTTGGCCATAGGTATCATGCTTGTATAATTCTGAGCTGCACATGCTTGCATTTGCTTCTTGCTGAGCTGGATGTACTTCAAGGCTTTGTACTTTGCACATACACATGGACTGTATATGGAATGTAAAGTAACCTGTAGTGATACTTTGTAATAAGTTAATAAAACAGTTAGAATAGAACTGTTTTGACTACAGAGTGATTCCTGAGTCCTGGATGGAATGCTGGATGGAGGAATGCTGGAAAGGCAGAAGCTGACTGCTGTGCGGGGAGGGTACTCTGCTGCTGTGTGTGGACTGCAAGGGCTCCATTTAGCTTGCTAGCACACAGACCATTTTTTCACTTCAACCGGGGCACCCACACCTGCAATTTCTATTGCAAAATAGTAATGGTTAAGCAATGTCTTTAAAGTACTGTTGTTAGGCCTGGGCATCCTTGACCAGAGGGCAGTCATATTAGGCTTCTGAGAGCATTTCCTGTGTCTCTGTCTCACTTGAGCTGACTGCTTGCTCCTTTGATATAGCCCTCCCCTCGTGAGAGCGAGAGATGGGCCAAAGGACTCGGGCAAGCTTTAATTGGTTCTTGGCATGTGAAGAGAGCTGTGCTTATCTGTGTTTCGGCCTACTGTGCTGAGAACCAACATACCAGGTGCACCGGCCCAATGGTCGGCTACGATGAGGTGTTTTTGGGTGTGACCGTGTGAACTGCCTGGGCCAGCTCTGCATTCCACAGAGCCACCTGAGCTTTGACAGGAGCACCTGCCATATCAGCAGGAAAATCCCCCAGAGCCCTCTGGAAACCATCCGGATCCAATAGACTCCTGGGGTGGACCATTTTAATACCCCCCTTGCAGAGGGAAAATGGAGCCAAAAGTCTAAACCTCAGAAGGAAGTGATCTGACCATGACAAGGGGGTAAGTGTTAAAAACCCCACTTCCAGATCACCATCTTCCTGTCCAGTCGGAAAAAACAGGTCTAGGGTGTGTACCATTACATGTGTTGGGCCAACAACGTGTTGAGACAGCCCCATGGTTGTCATGGCAGCCATGAAGTCCTGAGCTGCCCCGGATAAGGCAGCCCCGGCATGGATGTTGAAGCCCCCCAGAACCACCATCCTCAACACCATGTCTGAGACCACCTCTGTCAGCTCAGGCAGGGAGTCTGATGGGCAGCGGGGTGGGCGGTACACCAACAGAATCCCTAATCTTTCTTGGATGCCCAACACCAGGTGAAAACACTCCAGACCTGCCTTTGAATGAACAGGAAGCCTAGAGGGGAATCCTACTCCTATAGACCACGGCCACTCCCCCTCCCCGACCCCCAGGGCAATGTTGGTGTTGCACTGAGTACCTGGGTGGACATAATTGCAAGAGGGTCACCCCCTCCCATTTCATCCACTCAGGTCTCCGTAATACAGGCCAGGTCAGCCCCCTCATCCACAATCAAATCATGGATGAGGGAGATTTTATTCTTGCCCAACCTGGGTATGCATGCACTCCAGGGCCGGTGCAAGGCAGTTTGGTGCCCTAGGCAAGATCAGATATTTAGCGCCCCCCCTTCCCACTTGAGCCCTCCCTCCCTCCAGCCCTAAGCTCCTGGCGCCCGCTTTAGCCTGGCGCCCTAGGCAGCCGCCTAGTTGGCCTAATGGTAGCACCGGCGCAATCCTATGCACGTTTAGACAGAAAAAAAGTCCTACAACTTCCAGCGTTCTCCAGCCACCTGTTTTTGCTGGCCTTTCCATAGTCTGTGAGGGCTGCAGGTTTTATCGGTGTTATCTGTTTTTATAGTATTTTTTTTAGCTGAATATTTTATTTATTGCTTTTCTGTTGTATTTGATTGGCATAGTTTTGTATTGTTTTTATCCTGTGCCGCGCCTTGAGAAGCTTCTGCCCTGGAAGGTGGCCTAAATGTAATTTTAAATAAATAAATTCAGGGACACCAGAAGAACCCCTAGATCGAGTCACCTAAACTGCAAGCCTTTTTCATTGGAGCCCATTCAATGGAGCCCATTCACATGTGCAGCTGAACACACGTGTAGAGAAACCCAACTGGGTTGGTGCATGTGTGAACCATGCCAAAGAGAGGAAGTTATTACCAAATACAGGCATATTAGGTGCATTTCTAAAGATCAGGGGAGGTGCCCCAAAATATCTGGGTCTCAGGCCCACAGGGCAAAAAATAAATAAAAAATGCATGGTATGGCAATTAGTGTGGTGTAATGGTTAGTATGTTGGACTGGGACTCGGGAGACCAGGGTTCTAGTCCCCACTGAGCCATGCAGCTCACTGGGTGACTTTAGGCCAGTCACGGATTCTCAGCCTATCCTACTTCACAGGGTTGTTGTGAGGATGAAATGGAGAGGAGGAGGAGGAATATGTAAGCCGCCTTCGGTTCCGTGCAGGAGGAAAAAAGGCAAGACATAAAGATAATTAATAAATTAATAAATAAAGTTTAGAGAGGAAAATCAATGTTTTCTACTGGTTTGGGGTGATCTGGGTCAGGGTACAAATTAACTGAGTACTCATTTTATTTGAGATTATTTGGATGAGAAATGAACTGGCCAGCTTTACCTCCCATGAAATATAAAGAAATCTTCATCATTATTTCTAAGCGTGCATATATAAATAAGTTAGCACACGAAGATTTTTACGCAGATTTGTGTCTTACGGGCCTGGCCTCCTAGCAACAGCCCGGCTGCGATCCAATACACACTTCCCCGGGAGTAAGTCCCACTGAACTCCATGGGGACTCCCCAGTGGGCGTGCATCGATAAGGATCTTCCTCCTCGCTGCTTAATCGTTGCAACGTTCAGAGACCCAGAAGAACTGGCTCGACCGAGTAAACCTAAAAGGCAGTCCCCTTTTTTCCCCGATGAAGGCCCGTTCACATGTGCGGCGAAACACCCGTGTGCGCCGCCAACGCGCCCCACTCACAGGCGCAGAAGCCTGCAGCTCTTAACAGTTTCCAAACTGAGCAATGTTTTTAGGGGGGGGGTTGTTCTCCTTTCCACCCTCCAGGACCAAGTGGAAAAGGCAGACGGCTGGTGGGCCTGGAGCGGATGTTCCCGCCCTATTTCTACCCACAGAGCCTCGTATCCAACTTGGATCTGGGCGCCGCCCTCTATCTCTACCGTGGGCCCAGCGCGCCCCCACCGGCTCTCCAGAGGACGCTGGATGCTGGTGCCTTGGATCCTCATCCACGGACTTCAAGGGGCCAGCGAGCCCCCGCCGCCTCTCCCCCCCGGCAGGCGTTCTCCCCCGGCGGCGCAGCCGTGGTGAGGGGGCGCAAGACGCCGCCGGGGCGCAGCAGCAGCAGCTTCAGGAAGACAACGTGGGGACGCCGACGCTTCCTCCACGGGATCGTCTCTTACACGGGCCTCGGAAGCCAGCCAGCCAGCCAGCGCATTCTGGATTGACTCCGAATTGGGGGGAGGGAAGGGGCAGCGGCGGATCCGAGTTTGGGGAGGGCTTGACCACGCCGCAGCAGCTGCACACGCGTCATGGAGCCTTCACACATTACCCGCTTTTCTAGGTAGAAGGCCACGCTCGCAGCCAGCCTGACAAGCCAACCTGTCGCAAACAGCGCACACGTGCGTCCTTTTTTCTCTTCCCCGCCCCGCTTCACACACCCTGTCGCCTGCACACAGCGCCAACACACACGCACAACCCATCACATCCTACTACCCCAGCCTGGTGCCCTCCAGAGGTAATGGACCACAACTCCCATTATCCCCAGCCAAAGGCCACAATATCTGCAGGACACCGGGTTGAATCCCACTCGCTCCTGGGGATGCACTGCTGGTGGGGAGGAGCTAGGGGCCAGCTGCCCGCCGCTCTCCTCTTCTGGCGGCGGCTGCTGCTGCTGCTCCTGGCACGGCTGCCTCTGCCCAGCAGTCCCTGTTGCCCAGCAGTCCTGGCGGCGGCAGCAAGGAAGAGTCGGCCGAGCGAGCGAGCTTCCTCTTGCTGCTGCTGCTGCTGCTGCCGCCAGCCTCCGCGGTCGGGGAAGGGAAGGAGGAAGGAAGGAAGGCGCAGGAGCGGAGCGTTTCTGCGCCCCATTTAGCCGTGCACTGTAGGCAGCCGCCTAGTTCACCTAGTGGGTGCGCCGGCTCTGATGCACTCTAAAGTTACTCAATAAAGTTGTCTCTTGTGAACAATCTTAGAGCTGACTTCTCGTTTCCTGGGGATCAAAAATGAACAGCCCTGACAAGCCCCTGGTTCTCCAGGTGTCAGGCATGATACAAATGTGTTTCAGCCCTCAATCTGTTTCACAGTAGTAGCCAGCCCAAATGGTATCAATGAGATTTTATTATTTTATTCATTTTATTTAAATCTCACATTTCTGCCAAAGAAAGGCACTCAAAGTGGATTCCAGCCAATTTGAATCGATACAATTATACTTGCTGAACTCTGTATTATGTTGCTGTGAAGGATTGAGGCCTACACAGGCTTGAGTTAGGTTGAAGCCTGTAGGCCCAAACATCTTCTGATGGGAGGGGGCATTCGTAAGTTTCATTTTCCCCTCATGGAGGTAAGTTTCCTTTTCCCCCAGATGGAGTTAAAGTCACCTTTCCCCCTTAATAGAATTAAGTTTCATTTCCCCAGTTTTAGGTCACATGATTGTAACCTTCTAGTTCTGTGGGAGGATATATAAAAAGGTGTGGAAAAGCTGCAGTGGTGACAGACAGACAGACAAGCAATATCACTGAAGAATGCAGAATAGCCAGGGCTAGGCTGGGAAAGGAATCTCTTAACTGAGGCATACAGGTGAAAGAGTAGCTAGGTTAGAGAGAACTGTGTTATTGTTTCTTTTATTTCTATTATTCCTGCTTTTTGAAAGTATACAGCTCTATTTGTGTAATTACCTTAAGTTATTGTGAATCTATTATACCATAATTTATCAAAGTAAACAGTTACTGTTACCATTCAGTTGTTTGGAGTGTCTTTTGCACCACACCTAAAGCCTAATCCCACGTTACTGGGAAGAGAAGGTAAAAGGCAGAGAATTGGCATCCTGATACAAGAGGTGCTCTTAAAGAGGCAGATATCTTTAAGGAGCTGATCAAGATGTCCTGGTACAGGTGGAACCTTGACAGTTGCATCTTGTGTGATCATAAAACATTCTGTTTTCTATCCAATAGAAAAGTTACCAACTTTTCAATCAGCAATTGTAGCTGTGCCTTTAACAGCAGCTTAATGTGCAGACATAATACTTATTTCAAGGCCGTGGCAAGCTTCACCAGTTGATTTCTGCTTATTCAGCTGCTTTTAATGGCATGAAAGAAAGCCAGGAAGTGTTGTTTCACTTTTTCTGATAATTTGGCAACCTAGCACCAAAGGCCTGACCTTTATTTAAGTAATAGCTACCAAACCTCGTGCTCACGGATCTTATGCAACTATTTCTCATTGGGGAAATTCTGTGAATTCCTCTTCCAGGAAGAATTCAAACAAGCAACAGGACAACATCAAGAAAAAGGAACTGTGTCATAGGATTAGAGGAAATGATTTGCCAAACCACAAAGTAGGAAGATCTCTGTCGTGTCTGTCAATTGAGTATTTAAGTAGTTGAACATACCTGTGATACAGAGAAGATTCTGTGGTATAGAAAAACTGTACATTATATGAAGCACTATGAAAGGCTTGCTGTTCTGCATCGTCCCATTTCTCCTATGGACATACTGTTCTTCCCAAAATGGTAAGTGCTGAAGGCAACAGGCAATATTTTATTGGGGGAAACAGACATTCAATTATTCATTAGAGAAAATTGACTTTAGCAGAATTGTAGAACTAGAGCCAGAGATAGGAATCAGTTTAATGTTGCGTTTTTCTCCATTAAGTTGTGGAGTTCTGTCAATTCTAATGTGGTGACAGATGCTTGACTAGAATCATAGGTCACTTAACAGATGTGAAATTACCATAGACTAATGGCAGAATGCTTCACAGTTCATCCTGGTGAGTGAGCAGACACATTTGAGTGTTTTTCACCAGCACAATTCAGGCGTCTACCTGCTCTCATGCAGGGCAAACATGTGTAGCATGGCATGGGTCAACATCCCCGTGGGCCGAGCTTCCAGTTAGACCTTCACACATTGAGCACGAAGATCTGTAAGTACATTCAGCTGAACACAACTTACAAAGCCCTATACAGAGCTACGTGTTCAATGCGCAAAAGTCTAATCAGAAGCCAGGCGTGTGGGGACATTGGGGGTGGGGCTTACATATGTGCCTGTTTCCCCTACACAGCTCTGCCCTACACGTGAGCAGGCAAATGCCTGCATAGAGCTCTAGTCTAGACTTAATTTGAAGAATCAGATATACAAGTGGGACCTGCAATAAGATGTTGTAATGTATCCTCACCTCCTTCAGGATGATCCATTTCATGCTGTCTTCCAGGAGACACACCTTTGTCTAGGATACTCAATTCCATCCCCCCTCCTCAGTTTCCATTATTTTTCAGACTGACACTCAACATTCCATGGCTATTGAACATTCTCGGTTCGCATTGGTTTATTTTCCTCCCCCTTTTAGATTTCTTTTTTTTATAATATTATTTATACTTTTCAAACCTTGGGGTCCCCCCAAGCATGCTGATACTTAGCACTCACCACCTCAGTTTGCTATTAGAGGGAGTGATTACTACATGAATTACTCTAGTTTTATCATTGCAGCTGTTTAACATATTTCTCTGGATACTTGCCATGATCACAATGGCAATATTACATACCCTGAAATAGTCCTGGGATAGCCCCAGATTTTATTACCTCTGTCACAGCTAAACTGTCACCATCTCATTGTCCTGATTTTCCTTTGAATCTGAAAGGGCTGCTAGAAATCCTTCTTCCCTGCCCAAGTCTGTACCATGCCTCTGCCTTTTCATCTTATGCATCCTGGCTGGTAAAAAAGTCTATGGTGCAAGAGAACAGATGGTCAGCATGCATGTGCTGAGAAGTCTCTGGGGATCAAGTAATAGTACAGTAATATCTTGGATTGCAAGCATAATTCGTTCTGGAACCGTGCTTGTAATCCAAAACACTCTTATATCAAAGCGAGTCTCTGGCGGGCATGAGCAGGGCCGATTTCGGCCCACTCGAGGCGAGCGGTTACATCCCTACCTTGTATTGCAAGACCTTGCTTGTTTATCAAAAAATTTGCTTGTCTTGCAAAACGCTCTCAGACCAAGTTACTTGCAATCCAAGGTATCACTGTAGATATCTCAAGGTGTATAATAAAGCAACCTTGCTAAAGTTAAGAAGTCTGGTATCAGGACGGGAGGTTACCAGGGAATCCTATCTTTGCTGACGTGAGTTCCATGATGGAGAAATGGTGGTATATTAAGGAATAAATGTTTATCATTAATTAGAAAGGCAGTAGAAGATCTTCTTCCAATACTTGTCCAAATATTCAAGTAAAGAGATCACAATAACATTGTTAATACATATCTCTTTATCCATACAGGATAGATATCTTAATAACATTTTACTATGACTCTTAAGGCGCAATCCTATGGATTGCACCCTTGATGCTCATAAGCCTCCAAACTCAGAGGCTTACAAGCATCCAGTGCAGAACGGGAGGAGCAGCAGAGGCAATCTTTGCCTCCCTGCACCTCTTGCTCTACAATTCAACTAGATGGCCGCTTATGGCTGTCTAGCTGAGGCATTTCGGAGGGGGGGAAGGAGGCTGGATGCTGGAGTGCCACAGGATAGCTCGTATCCTGGCAGCCTCAGTCCACTCCCCTCCCCACCCCCTGAACTGCCTCCTCTGAGGTTGATCTCTGAGTTTGATTTTCTGACCTTGGAGAAGCATGGTTCTTTCTGCACCAGCTGCAAGCAGGGGAGGGGGGATCAGGGCTGTCTAGGGGGCCATAGGATTGCTCTCTTATAAACAGAAATGGAGATACTTATTTCTGTTTTTATCATCCATTGCAAGATGCCAATCTGTTCTATTTGTATGTTAGCAGTATATTATGCATAACCTTCTTTTTTCCCCATTGGTCATATGAGGCTCTATGATTAATTCTTGGCCTTCTCTTGTTCCAAACAAAACTTAATGAAATATTTTGCTACTCTCATAAGAGTGTATTAGTTATTGGAATGTTCTGGAAGAGGTATTTAATTTGCAAATTCTTGTACAAAATGACCTGTCTACACATCAGTCGTGGACCGATGTGTGGCAATCCACCAGATTTTGCTCTTCTCTAAATGTTTGTGATACAGTTCTTGGCAGTTACAATGTATCAAAATTAGTGCTGTGCCAAAAATTTCTCCCACATTTTTTTTTACCATTCTAATTTAATTTGATTGAAAAGAAATTGCTTTCGAAAAGAAATTCAAAGGAGAATTTTTTTGGGGGGAAATTCTCATGGGTTGGGTCAGGTTTCTTGTGCTTACCTTACTTAGGAGGTGGCCAATAAGTGTATGCATGAATATCCTGTCTTTCATTGTACAATCATCTCTCTGGCAGCCTGTAGCCTCCTTGGCTTCCTACATTTCAATTAAACCCCAGGGGAAGCCATCATGAGGTAATTCCTCCCATAGGGCCTTTTCACATCAGGAAATGGAGGCAGCCTGGGAGGCTGCAGAGCAATGGAGGGACGTGTAATAGAAAGAAAACACAGACACCCAGCACCCTCAGCTGCCTCACAATGATTAGGTAAGCTCAAGAACACCACACACAAAAACCACATTATAAAAAACACCCTGAAAATGAGCCAGAACAATGGAAACCTCCTTCAAGTGGGAAGAAAATTTTCAGTGAATTGGAGGACAGATTTTGGCACAGCACTAGCTGCACCTCTTCCCTGGAGCTAGGCACAGCACTGCCCCCCTCACACCTGCATTGTGGCGGATGCAAAATGGGGGCCAGCCTGCCCACACAGTTGATGCTGTTGCCACTTGCAGTGGCAGCACACACACAAAAACAAAAACCACCCCCCAAAAGTAGTAGCTGTGCTACAACCCCTGCCAATGATGAGCCCTACCTGTGAGAAACTGTTGGAGAATTTCTCCTCCCCCCAGAGAAATTTGATGAAATTGTTGTCCCCTCGATTTCTCTGCCCACAAACAGGGTGGAGAATTTCAAGAGGCCATTCACACACTGCTCTAATCAAAATATCCATTTTCATACATATTATGAGAGAGAACACAGATTTAAATATGTTAGAGAGCAAATAAATATTTAAAAAGGATATTTAATCAGATTAATGAGGAAATAGAACAGAATCATGGGTAAAAGCGTGTAAAATTACACAAACTGGAAATAGTGATTCATTCATCCCTATGTCCACCTTCCTAGAAAAAATGGCAATGACAAATTATTGAGAGAGCTTTGTCTGTTGGGTGGTATAGAAATGTAATAAATAAATAAAATAAAATAAATAAATACAACAACAACAACAACAACAACAATAATAATAAATTTAAAAAAATATTTCTTACCCGCCTTTCCGTCTAGATCGAGGCGGGGAACAACAAAAATATAAAATACACAATACATACTATTAAAACATCTTAAAACATATTAAAAACATCATTTAAAAACATCATTAAAACATCATTAAAACATCTTAAAATATCTTTAAAACATCTTAAAGGCAACCTAAAATTCCGCCGGATAGGCCTGCCGGAAGAGATCAGTCTTTATGGCTTTTTTAAATTCCAAAAGACTGGTGAGCTGACGAATCTCCTCCGGCAGGCCATTCCATAATCTGGGAGCAGCAGAAGAAAAGGTCCTCTGGGTAGTACCCCGTCAGCCTAGTTTTGACTGACTGAAGTAAATTCTTCCCAGAGGACCTGAGTGTGCGGGGTGGATTGTATGGGAGAAGGCAATCCCATACGTAGCCTGGACCCAAACCATGTAGGGCTTTAAAGGCAGGGCTTTTTTTCTCAGAGAAAAGGTGGTGGAACTCACCCCCCCTCCCCTGGCCACGCCCCTACCCACCCCTAGGACCGCCCCCTAAAACCGCCCCTTTAGAGAACAGGGATGCAAGTAAAATTTGGGGGGGCTATAAAAGTAAATGTATGGAATTAAATAAAAAGCAATGCAGTAAAATGTGCAAAAAAATTGGAATACTTACCAAAAGTAAGCTCAGAGACATTTCCTTTTTGAAAGGTGTTTATTTATAAGTTTTGCAGTTACACATATTAATCACAGTTTAGTAAAGTGAATACATGAAAAGAAAGGGGGGGATAACAGGGGACCAATTACACATTGCCTAAGCAAATATATTTGGGGGCCTTAGCGACCCAGTAAAATCAATGACATGTCTTAAAATATCTCCCTTTCACTGACTTACTAATCACTTCAAGCATCTTGATTCTCTTCTCTCCCGTCCACTACAAATTCGGACCCAAGTGAGTCACCGAACAGCAAGATCTTTTGTGTTTGCTTTTGTGTTTCTTAATTGACTTAATTACTAACTCTGAGTCTGAAGAAAACCCCCACTGTACTTATGCTAATTGCTAAATACCTTGCTAAATTCCTAAGGGCAGGAATATTTGTTTTGTAATGCTGATGATTTGCAGCAACACAACATACATTCTTCAATCTACATTCCTACTAGAAAGTTCACAATAATAGTTAATGGGGGATTACGAACTGCTGTTAACATCACAAGAATTTAATTATGCTGAGTGATCAAGCGAGCAGCGCTTTCTAATTGACTGAAAATAGGTGGCAGAACGCCATTCCGGTGCGTTCCGCCAGAAAAAAAGCCCTGTTTAAAGGTAATAACCAACACTTTATACTTCGCCCGGAAACTGATTGGCAGCCAGTGGAGTGATTTTAAAACTGGTGTGATGTGAGCACCCCTAGGTGTAACAGTAACCAGTCTGGCTGCCATATTTTGCACTAGCTGAAGTTTCCAGACTAGGTACAAAGGTAGCCCTATGTACAGCGCATTGCAGAAGTTGAGCCTCGAAGTTACCAGCGCGTGCACTACTGTCTTTAGGTCCTCCGACTCTAGGAAGGGGCGCAGCTGGCGTATCAGCCGAAGCTGATAATAGGCACTCCTAGCCATCGCATCTCATCTAGACATCTATCTGAGATGTCATTTGGAGCGACGGATCTAGAAGCACCCCCAAGCTGCGAACACAGTCTTTCAGGGGGAGTGTAACCCCATCCAGAACTGGTTGACATACCTCCAAACCCAGATTGTGGCCTTTGACAGCAAGCACCTCCGTCTTGTCTGGATTCAGTTTCAGTTTATTTTTCCTCATCCAGCCCATTACTGCCTCCAGGCATTCATTCAGAGGAGACACACTGTCCTTAGCTAACGCTGTTGCCAAAGGCATAGAGAAATATATTTGGGTGTCATCAGCATACTGATAGCACCCCGCCCCATGCCCCCGGATGATCTCTCCCAGCGGTTTCATGTAGATATTAAATAGCATTGGAGAAAGAATAGCTCCTCGTGGCACGCCACATAGCAGCTCCCAAGCATCACCATCTGGAACCTACCCGAGAGGTAGGACCGGAACCACTGAAGCATAGTGCCCCCGATTCTCAGTCCCCTCAGGCGTTCCAGAAGGATACCATGGTCGATGGTATCGAAAGCCGCTGAGAGGTCCAAAAGCACCAACAGGGACACACTCCCCCTGTCAGTACTCAGGTGTAGATCATCTGCTAAGGCGACCATAGCAGTCTCAACTCCGTATCCTGCTCTGAAGCCAGTTTGAAATGGGTCTAGAAAATCGGTGTCATCCAAAACTGCTTGGAGTTGGAAGGCAACTGCCCTCTCGATCACCTGGCCCAAAAATGGAAGATTTGACACTGGTCTGTAATTGTTAAGGTCCAAGGGATCCAGGGAAGGCTTTTTTAGAAGCAGCCGTACCACCGCTTCTTTCAGACATGATGGAAAATTCTCTCCCTGGAGAGATGCATTAACAATACGTTGTAGTTGTAATCCAACTGCATCTCCTCCTTGGACAACCAACCAGGAAGGACAGGGATCAAGAGGGCAAGTAGTCCTCTTCACTCGACCAAGCAGCTTGTCCACGTCCAGAGAAATTGTTCTCTGTCCAGAGAAATTGTTCTCTGTCTATCATTTACGCAGAACCCATTATTTTAAAACATAGCAAGATAACCTTCTTTCATTTTTTAACATTGGGATGATTATTCTTTGGCATTTAAAAAAAATCTTGTTACACTAAGCTGGATAGGTTTATGATGATATGTCTGCACACTACAATGCTCATAATCATACTATGCACCATCTAATGTATCATTGTAGATCATGGACAACAATGTAGTCGTGCACCTTCAATTGAAAATGGAGACATTCTGGAGATGCCCTTGAAAAGCTATGTATCAGGTGCAACCGTGACATACAAATGCCAAAACCTTTACGTCATGAGAGGACCTTCAGTAGTCCGTTGTAACAATGGTATTTGGACAGAAACACCAGTATGCCTAGGTATGGGGGGAAATCTATACTTTTTCACTCTTGAAAGCTACAATAAATGTTTATGGAAATACATAAGAAGAGAGAGCTGTAGTATTTTTAGTAATAATGATTTGTTTTGGTAGCAAGGAAGGAAATAATGATTTGTTTTGGTAGCAAATTAGAACTTGAAAGGTAAAGTCTTATTGGTAAAATGTACTGATCTTTGTTGAAATTAGTGATTAATGAGCAATGGAATATTTTTTTTAATGGGTTAAAAAAAATTGGGGTGTGAGATATTGATTTAAGGGGGAAATAGGTGGTGGTCTGTCTTTGGGTAAATGAGCCTGGCTGGTATCTTTCGGAAGGATTATATTAGAAAGACGATCTCTGAAGAATTTGGAACTGTTAAAACAAAATAAGGATTTGTTATAACTTGGTATTTGAAAGGTAAAGTTATGGATGTAATAAAAAGGGGTCAAAAGCTTGGGTGTGGGGTGTTGATGTAAGGGGAAAATAGGTGGTGGCTTGTTCTTTGATAATGTAGTAGAAGGGAAGAAATAGGGAATTGTATTAAATAGAATTAGAAATGTTTTAAATTGGTAGAAGAATTAACATATATGTTTATTGTTAATAATTTTTCTTTTTGAACTTGTGAGGTGGATGAATATGAATAAGAAGAATGTTTGACAATAGAAAAAATTGAAATTTATTTGTAAACTCTAGTGTATATAAGGTTACTTATACTTTGTTGTGGGAAAAATTGGAAGTCCATTTTAGTTTTGTGTTGTGTTTTTGTGATGTTTGTTTGTGCTTTATTTTTATTTATTTTTTTGGAAAATAAAATTTTGAATAAAAAAGAAAGCTACAGCTACAATAAATGTAGAAAAGTGAATTTTATGGGTTGGAGTCCCATGCCCACTGGACAAAAAGAGTGAGGAAGTCATCTTCCTGATTCCTCCTTCGCCCTGCAGCCCCTTATGCCTCCTGAAAATCTGGATGGCTCATGGACCCTCTGGAGCCAAAAGAGAAGTGATGCAGGGGGCTGAATGGAGAAGGGGAATCAGTGAAGACCACCTCCCTTGTCCCCTTCCTCCAGCAGGGAGTGTCTGCTAGATCCCAGTGACTTCTGAGAAAAGAAGGAGCATTTTCATGCAGAGTATGACCAATCTGGATACAACCCAGATTGAGATGATTCTATAGTAGCCTTTCCCTTCCCAGCCTGGTGCCCTCCAGATATTGTGGACTACAGTTCCCAGAATTCCTGACTAGGGATTTGTGAGGAATCCAATGTGTGTGTGGGGGGGTGAAAATCTGACAGATTTTCTCAACTCGGCCCTATGGATTCCACTCTATCAACCCTACGCTGGTTCTGACTTGATCTAACATGAGTTGATCCAGCATGCGGACTTCTGTTTTTAAAACGGACTGTGATTTGCTTCTCTTTTTTTTTTAAGCTGGGGACATTTGTGCAAAATTCAGGGCTCTGATGTGCAAATCTGAAATTAACTGTCAGAAAATTCAAGGTGGCCAAAGTGGAGTGTGTGCAAATGCAGTGAGAGGCGGATGCTTCCTTACATCTCATGTTAAATGCTATAACAAGAACAAGAAGAACAACAACTCTAAAAACGAGTCAGTCCCAATTTGCGCAATTTACACAATTTGCACAACTTTACACAAATTGTGCAAGAGATACACAGTTATTGGCTCCAAATTTGTGCAAATATTTCAAGCAATTTCACAGAAGCTGAAAACGAAACCCAACTCAGCCCACTTTTGGCCGTTGGTTTGAAAAAGTGTCAAAAGTCCATCAAGCGCAAACCGAATGAGTTTTCAAGTGTTGCACATCACAACCCTTGGCCATTCTGGCCTGGACTGCTGGAAGTTGAAGTCTAAGACATCTGGTGGATACCAGGTTGGGGAAGGCTGTTCTTGAGGATGCTTTATCCCTACAAACTGCTTTTGCAGCCCTCTCAGAGGAGCCAGTGGTGGTTTTCCTGTTAGGCAAGGTTAAGCAGCCACCTGAGGCAGAAAATATGGGTGACGTTAAGGGTAGCAAAACAGGTCTGAGCTATGGACATGACCCCAGAGGACTGTCTCCTGTGTAAACCCCATAAAACAAAATGAAGAGCTTAACAGGACCTGAGCTACATCCCAGCCAGCCTGCCACCCAATCCAAAGTGACATTCCACTTTTCTCTGAGCAGGTGAACTGATTGTCAACATTCCATGAATGTCCTAGATAAATTATCCTTCAAGCAATTCAACCATAATGCTTTTTAACATTCTGTGGGAGGAGGGAGGGCTCATAAGTAGTCAACATTAGGGATGTACGAATTTTGTTAAATCCGTTCTGACTGTTTCGTGGATTGTCAGACATTTTTTGTTCTGTCATCTGCTCATTAATGGAATCAGATCTAGGGATGTACGAGAATCATGAACATTTCTGCTAATCTCCCCCCAAAAGTAAAACAACCCCCCCCAAAAAAACCAGTACACAAGTCTGTGGAATCTGCGTGACTCGGGAAAAAAGCCATTCCACTGCAGAATCCCCTGGGCAGATTCATAGAAATCCAAACTCCTTTGAATCCGTTGCAGATTTCTTTGACAGCCCTAGTCAACGTTCAGATGTAGAAGATGTGTTATTACACATTGCAATAGGTGTGCAAATTATTATTATTATTATTATTATTATTATTATTATTCTAAGAAATATGACCAGTTCTGGAGCCCACACTGTCTTTTTTGCTTTTCTGTAGATTAGAGCACATATGAAAGGTAACGAACATTTCCTTTGTATCCAAGTAACTCCACACAGTGCAGAGAGTCTATTGTACAGTGTCCAACGAATGGTTAAATGGTTCAATCAATTAAAATGCAGCTCAGAAACTTGCCACTGTTGCTTGTAATGCAAGAGGTCCCTGGTTCACATCCTGGAAACGCCCATGCTGAATCAGGAAAATGGGGGCTGGAACTTGGGGGAAAGGCTGTACTTTTGTGGGAGGACTTTAGTTTTTGCATTCGTAGGGATGTACTGAAACGGGGAATTCTGGCTCATTTGAGTTTGCTGGATTTCCTGCCCACTTCCGATCCGATGATGAGAAGTGGGCCAAGTCCAGGTTTTTTTGTGGCCTTCTGTCTGTAAGACAGACCGCTATTTGCGTGTTTTTCAAACCGCCAATACATTTTTGCAAGCTGACATCAGGAAAGCATGTGGGCTTTAACACAACTAGCAATATTTGCACAAATAACACCAAGCCACGTGTTTTTTCGGGTGCTGTCTTGTGCAAAAAAGGCCTTCGAAGAACACATGGCTTGGCTTTGTTTGTGCAAATCTCACCAAACCACACGTTTTTCAGTTGCCATTTTACACTCACAAAGGCCATTTTCGTGCAAGAATGGCATCTGAAAAACACAAGGCTTGACACTATTTGTGCAAATAGCTCTAGTTGCATTAAAGCCATGTGCTTTCCCGGCGCTGGTCTGTGAAAATTTATTGGTAGTTTGAAAAAAAATGTGCAAATCACAATCTGTCTTATAGACAGAAGTCCACGAGCTGGTTTGACTCACACTGCAGCGAGTTGGCGCCAGCGCGTGGGTTAACTAGAATCCAGGGGGTCAAACCAAGGAAATCTGACAGATTTCCACCCCCCCAAATGGATTCCTCACAGATCCCTAGTTCCAAATTCAGTCTCTAGCACCTCCAATGAAAAGAATTTTAGGTAACAGGGCTGTTGGAAGACCTCTGCCTGAGACCTAGAGGAGCTACTGCCAGTTGCAGTAGCCAGCATTGGGCTATGGCCCAATGGTTTTTGTAAACTTCTCAGAAAGCTTTGTCTATTGGGCACTAGAGAAATGCAATAAATGAAATGAAATGGGAGGGGAAAACCACTGTATAAGGAGGCTTAATTTTTGCATTATTTATTTACAGAAAATAGCATACATAGATAGTATGTCAATTTAAGTGGTATGTTTGTTGTGACATAAGCTTTTCAAACCCAACTTTGGTCATGTGAACTAGTGGTGGACGATCTGCCCACCACCCAACTCGCTAAGTACTTGGCAAGCGCTGCTGCTGTGCCTACCTGAGCCAAGCAAACAGCGAGCGCCGGCCAAGCCACTCAGCAGACTTCTGGGTTCCCAGCGGGCCGCTTTTCACATAGGAAATGGTGTAAGGTATGTTAAAAGTGGTCGCAATTTGTGGAACTTGCAGAGATTACAGCCGTTTTGGCATATCTTATGACATTTCCTAAGTAAAAAGCACCTGCCGGGAACCCGGAAAGTCAGTCACATCCCCGGCTCAGCTCGAGAGAACGCGAGTCAAGCCGGGGACCAGGTAGGAGGGACAGAGTTCAAGGGGTTGATCGCGGTGAGTTCGCTGGACTTCCACCAGCCAAAACTTCTCATACATCCCTAAATTTGACTTGTGCCTTTCTGCAGAACCTTGTACAACAGCTGAAGAAGATATGAATCATAACAATATCCTCTTGAAGTGGATGCCTGACAAAAAAATATATGTAAGTTCTGGACAAGTGGTGGAGTTCACCTGTAGATTCGGCTATCAGCCAGATCCATCTTCCCCTCCATTCAGACAACGTTGTGTTGAAGGAAACCTGGAATATCCAAAATGTGTACTGGTACGTATAGTGTAATTCAACCAGAATAGCAAAAAAATCCACCACACATGCCAGTGCAGTGGGGGGGGGGGTTTTCTTAATCTTAGGGAAGAATGCACTTGTTGAAAGTAGGTTGATTTTGTGATTACACAGAACTCTATTAACAATTGCCCAGCAACTCGAGAAGATATGAATCCTAACAATATCCAGTTCAAGTGGATGGATATAGAAAATATAAATGTAAGATCTGGAGAAGCAGTGGAGTTCACCTGTAAATCCGGCTATCAGCAAGATCCGTCCTCCCCTCCATTCAGACAACGTTGTGTTGAAGGCAAGCTGGAATATCCAAGATGTATACAGGTACATATGTTGTAATTTAACCACATTACAAAAAACAAAAAACACCACATGTGCCAGTTCAGTGGCTGAGTTGTTTTTTTCTTAACCTCAGGAAAGAATACACATGACAGGGTTCAGACAACACGATAACCCACACTCAGGGGTGGAGTATGGGATGAGTGTACGTTGTCGTTGACCAATGGGGTGTTGTTGAGGGTGGGCAGGGGGAGAACAAATCTACTGCAATTGACAAGGCAGCCACACAAATTACTATTTAGAAGCCTGTACCTGATCAAAACTAATGATATCAATGAATAGACAGGAGGGCTCCTTTGATCTTTATTATCTGCCTTTCCTGCACAGATCCTGAAAGTGTCAGATTATAGTCTCTTATCTAGTTCTTGTGTATCAAATCAATGTAAATCATAAATATTATTTAAAAACTGCATTTTGTTGCCCATCAAGAGGCATTTACAAAAGGAATAATTTAATAAATGAATGCATACACCTTTGTGTTCTCACTTTCTACTTTGTATTAAACAGGCACATCATAAATAAGGGGAAGAAGACATATTTATGTTTAGCCAGAAATTTGGTCTCCAGGAGTCATTAATCACTTATTTTCAATCTCTTCAAAACAAGATGCTTTTGCAAATATACTTTCTACGGAATGCATGCAGCTGTTAATTCAGCCAAGAAGACCATCAGCAGATGGGCTGTTC
Organism: Shinisaurus crocodilurus; assembly: GCA_021292165.1. Lineage (NCBI taxonomy): Eukaryota > Metazoa > Chordata > Lepidosauria > Squamata > Shinisauridae > Shinisaurus > Shinisaurus crocodilurus. The sequence goes on along the minus strand of CM037877.1, from coordinate 149,311,916 downwards.
TGAAAACATGCTGATACAAAATGAGCCAATGTGACTTATGTGACCTGTGTGATGGCAGTTTGCCCTTCCCCCAGGAAAGGTTCTGGTATCCATCTCTGGCCCCAGAGTTCCAAAATAACAGAAATGTTTGGTCCCATCTCCGATGGATAGAAGTTCACCTGGGCTTTGTCGCCTTCACATTTGCTCTCATTTTCTCAATTCTATTGAGACTTAGTCTTGCTAGATTATTGCTTTGTCTCCCCTTCCTTCCTTTAATTTATTCTGTCATTCTTCTATTTCTCCCTCATTGGATATAGAGGGAGTCTTGGACCTGCTGGCCCACTAAACTTAAGGCACAATCCTGTGCATGTTTAAGACAGAAAAAGGCCTACAACTCCCCATGCTGCCTGGGGCATGCTGGGAGTTGTAGGCCTTTTTTCTGTCTAAACATGCATAGGGCCATGCCCTTAATTGAAAGCCATGAGTCCCTCTTGAACTTAATCCTAAAATGCTATGCTATTAAAGTAGCTGGGAAACTCAGGATGGTTTCAAACCAGATGGGCTGGAGGAAGTATTAGGAGCACTCAATGTGGGGCCTGGCAACATACTCATCAAATGTCTTTGTTAGCAGTTGCTTTATCAATTATGCATATTCACACTGTTGTTCTTTGATTCTCATTGCTCCGACTTGATTATTCGTGCATGCACATTGTATTGCCTTTTTTGCATTGCATTGTACTGATGGAGTTTCCTCTCTTTTCTTCTGTAGTCATTGGGGTTCACGCTGTCATTTTGGTATTCCCCATTGTATATCAATAAATCATTTAATTCATTTCAGTTACAATCATGAGTCTGTAGTCATTGCCATTGGTCACACTTTACCCACTGGGGTGCAAATGTGAACCCAAATTAAGAATAGCTATTCACAACAGATCACTGAAGCAAAACTGGTGTCAGAGCTTGGCTACCTGGCTCCTCAGGCAATTCAGCACGAGAGGTATATTTATTTACTTTCTTACAGTATTTGTATACTGCTCCATATCTAAGCAGATTTCTGAGCGGTGAACAATAAAAAGATAAAGACAGATAAAGACAATGCATAGAAAACAAGGTATCATTAGCACTGTGGCTGGTCAGTAAGGAAGGCTTCCTGGAACAAGGATGTCTTCAGCAGGCACCGAAAACAATACCATGTCAGAGCCTGCCTGACCTCCAGAGGCAGGGAGCTCCATAGAAGTGGATCTGCCACACTGAAGGTGGACTCCAGTTGGGCCATAGGTCCATGTGGAACCACCAGGAGAATATCCTCCGATGAACACAGTGACCAGGGCAGGTTGGTAAGGGAGAAGGAGCTCTCTCAGGTATCCTGGTCCCAAGTTGTTTAGGGCTTTCTACACTAGTACCAGAACCTTAAACCTGGCCTGGTAGTGAATAGGTGGTAGCCAGTGCAGTTCCCTCAGCAAAAGAGTTGCATGCCAAAAAGGGGCAGTTCCTGACAACAGCTGAGCTGCTACATTATGCACTAGCTCCAGCTTCTGGACCAGCCTTAAGGGCAGCCCCATGGAGTTTATTGCAGTAATCCAGTCTTGAGATTACTAAGAGCCTGTATCACTGTGGCCAATAGATCAGGTTGCACAGATACCCTTTCCAAAGACTTGTGAATAGCTTGCAGAAATTAAATTACACACCATAAACAATTGGTTTCTTCACAGCAGGGGCCCATCAACTTGACTCCGGGAAGACAATCTCAAGTGAAAATCTTTTCAGTGTTGTAGCTCCTGGCAAAAGATTGACATACATAAACTAAACTCAATACTAAATTATCATAAATAGACCTGGTAAGTATTCAAACATAAAAGACATTGATCTCCACGAGGTCTGCCAGCAGGCTAGGGCCTGCTTTAAATACCAGTGCAGGCCAAGTTAATGCTCCTCTTCTGCTACTATTCCTGACCAGAACCTCTAGCCCATAAACACAGAGAACCCCGCAAGGAGCTTCACTGATCCTCCCTCCTGATTTGACATCTCACCCTAGGTGACACACCCAATCCCCCCTCCTCCTCAGAATCACACCACACACCAACCAGCAAAGCTTTTCCCTCTCTCTCCACAGACTGACTCTTAACTGTCAACTCCTTAAATGACCTTTCCCAACCACTCTTTTCCACTTAGCTAGAATCCCCAACCAATCAGAATTGAATTTACCTGGTCCAGGCCCCATCTAACAATATTCAATGCAATTCTCTCTCTCGCCACTTTCAGAATACTGCTAAGCAACCACTATACAGGCTTTTTGACAATAACAACAATAATAGGGCCTCAGGCCTACTCAAATACATTGTAACTTCACAGAGGCCACACAAAGTAAACATTTTATAACACCAATAGAGGGCATTTCTTCACATTCATTGATTTTTAATTTTTTTTTGGCAAATAAAAGGGGTAGCTATGAGTTCCCGCAATGCCACATGGCCCTGGAAATCACAAACTGAAAAAGAATCAACATGATTTCTGCAAAAGTAAGTCATGTTTCATTAACCCTTTAGAGTTCTTTGAGAGTGTCAATAAACTCATGGACACATGCATTGTTTACTCGGATTTCCAAAAGGCATTTGACAAAGACCCTCACCAAAGACTCCAGAGCAAACTTAGCAGTCAGAGGGTAACAGGTGCACCCTCTTCTGGATAGGTAAAGAACAGAAAAAAGAGTAGGAATAAATGGTAAAATTCTTGCAATGGAGGAATATAAACAGTGGGGTACCACAAGTATCTGTATTAGGACCAGTGCTTTTAAACTTGTTCATAAATGATCTGGAATTAGGAGCGAGCAGTGAGGTGGCCAGGTTTGCTGATGACACCGAATTATTTAGGGTGGTTAAAACAAAAAGGAGTTGCAAACTTGGGAGAATGGGAATTAACATAGCAAATGCAGTTTAGCGTAAGCAAGTGAAAAGTGATGCACATTGGGGGGCCAGGGGGGGGGAATATCCCAACCACATATATGCTGATAAGACCTGAACTAGCAGTGACTGACCAAGAAAGAGAACAGCACAATGAAAATATTGACATGGCATGCAGCTGTGTGAAAAAAGCAAATTCCATGTTGGACATAATTAAGAAAGGAATAAAAAATAAATCTGCCAATATCATACTTCCTTTATACATATTTATGGTGTGACCAGACTTGGAATGCTGTGTACAGTTTGTTGGCGTGTGTGCGAGTTGGGAGATTTATAATCCTATCTGTGTGCTAACAGACGCCTGAAATTCCACACACAGATCTTCCAGATCTCACCTCCCTGCGCAGCGTGCAGCGTGCTGTGTCAGTGCCAGTTTGGCCAGCCCAGTCTGCCCTGTAATCAGACTTGCTTCCAGCTTCCCCTTTGCAGATGAATCCATGGAGTCAGGAAACACTCTGGAACACCACGCGTCTAATTCTACCTGTTTATTTACTTAGCAAGTAAAGTTCTACAGAGTATACATTTCCTAGTTACAGTCCATGTGCAGAGTATAAATGCATAGCAAGCATTACATCCAGTGGAGTAAGTTGAGCTTCACTCCACCTCAGCAAAGACGTTACATGGTTGCAGGAACAAAGTCTAGCAAGAAGAACAAGAAGAAGAGAGAAAGTAGTCCACCTTCTCTCTAAGATGGCTTCAGACAGAAAACAAGTTAGCACGTCATCAGAACATACAAACCATGTGACCAGCTCATATTGTTCTCACAGTCCAGGTTCCCATGCGAAAACACAAGGATCCCAGCAAGACACAACAAACCTGTTTACAGCCATTCTGTCTCTTCCATGTGTAAACAATGTGCTGCAGCTGGTAAAGTGATACATATCACAACATCCCCCCACAAGCTGAGTACATCTTGTTTCACATTTGCTCAATGAGGCCTAGCGCCATCATTAGCTTCCTGTGTCTTACTACAGGCAATGGTTTTGTGAAAAGATCTGCCACCATGTCCCCTGTTGCACAGTATTTGAGTGTTACCCACCCTTTCTGCACACAGTCCTTTACATGAGAGTAACGAACATCAATGTGCTTGGTTCTTGGCCTACATTTTTCACTTTGTGCCATGCTTATGCAAGCTTGGTTGTCTTCAAAAATTGTAACAGCCTTGTCTACTGGTAATTGCAAATCAGTAAACAATTGTTTGAACCATTCAATCTCATTGCATGCTTGAGATAAACTGATGAATTTAGATTCTGCACTAGATACAGCCACACAAGATTGTTTTCGTGTATACCAGTCAATTAGACTTTCACCATACAGGAATACAGTTCCTGTATTGTATAAATCTGCCAGTATCATACTTCCTTTATACATATTTATGGTGTGACCAGACTTGGAATGCTGTGTACAGTTTGTTGGCGTGTGTGCGAGTTGGGAGATTTATAATCCTATCTGTGTGCTAACAGATGCCACTTGTGGACTTTCTATCTGTTGCAGCTCCCCAATCAGCATCAGTGTACACACAAAAACCTCCCTCTGTGTGTGATGACAATTTCAGTTTGCAATTCATGGAACCTTTTAAATATCTTAACACACGTTTCACAGCTAGCCAATCATACATAGAAGGATTTTGTGTTTTCCTGCTAAGTATGTTCACAGCATTGCTGATGTCTGGCCTACTCACATTTGCCAAATATAGCAGGATTCCAATAACACTCTGATATTTTCCAATATCCTCAAATTCAGTGTTATCTGTGTGTTTTTGATATTCAAGAGTCATTGGAGTGGTAACTGGGTTACAATTCTCCAATCCATGATTCTCCAGCAATTTCTGAATTTTCCCACTTTGTTCAACCAAGAAAGAACCTTCTTCATCCTGAGATAATTGCATTCCAAGATAGTGTTTTACCAAACCTAGATCTTTCAGTTCAAAGTGTGCTTGCAATTCTTTTGCAATTTTCTCTTTTTGACTTACTGATTCTGTTATCAGCAATATATCATCAACAAAGACTAACAAATACACCCAATGTCCCAGTTCTGTGTGACATGTGTACAGACAGTGATCAGCCTTGCTTTGTTTGAATCCCAAACTAATCAAAACTCTGTCTAATTTTTGGTTCCAGCACCTTGCTGCTTGTTTCAACCCATATATGGATTTGTGCAAATGACATACAAGACTGGGATTTTCTACAAAAACTTTTGGTTGTACCATGTAGATTTCCTCTTGTAAATCACCATATAGGAAAGCAGTTTTTACATCAAAATGAAATGCCATCATTTTTCTTTGTGCTGCCAATGTCAACAACAATCTTAACGTTGCATACCTTGTTGTTGGTGCAAACATGGAATCAAAATCTATTCCATGCTTTTGTGCAAACCCTCTTGCCACGAGTCTTGCCCTGTACCTTTCCACCTGCCCCTGGTGATTTGTTTTCACCTTGTACACCCATTTACAGGTGATGGCCTTGCGCCCCACAGGTAAAGATACCAGACTCCATGTTTTGTTAACATGCATGGCATTGATTTCATCCTGCATGGCCTCAAACCAATCATTTCTCACTGCTGGTTCCATGCCCTGGATTTCCTCAAAACTTTGAGGTTCTAAAGCTATTTTGAGAGCTTTATGTACAACAGTTTTCGCACAATCTCGTCTCAAATGATTTGTAGATCCACAAGTGAAGCATTTTTTCACTTTTAAAGCAGTGGCTTGGGTTACTCCCTGCTTGTTATTTGCAGCTTGGCTGTTTGCCACACCAGCCTGGCTTTCTGCAAACTTACGGCCAGAGTTGTTTTTCTTTCCTTGTCGCCTTTCCCACTCAGAAAGAAGTTTGCCTGACACATATTCCATCGTCAGGTTTTGATCTGGCTGCCCCTCCATCAAAGTGACAATTGTATCATAAGATGGATCAAGACTTGATAACAGAATGTAGACCTGGTTCAGTGGATCAATAGTAATCCCTTGAGCCCTCAGCCTGTTAAACAAGTCTCTGACAATACTCAAATGCTCTGGCATAGAGCCACCTGGCTGCAAGCTTAACTTGTATAGCTTACGTGCCAGAAAAATTCTGCTCCCCGCTGTTTGCATTTGATACATGTCTTTCAACACATTCCAGCATTCTTTTGCTGTGTTTTGAAATTGGATAAACCGCACTTGTGAGCCTTCAACAGATAAACAAAGAATCGCTCTGGCTTTCTCATCTCGACCTTTCCATTCATCGTATGCCTGATCACCCACTGCAACTGGATCCTGTGTTACTACAGACCAGAGTCCCGCATGGGTTAAATAATGCTGCGTCTGAAAACTCCACAGCGCATAGTTAGATCCAGACAGTCTCTCCATAGTTTGTGGATTCAGGGATTGTGCAGCCGCCATTTCTGTGACCGGGGGATTCTCCTCCTCCTCCCCAGAAACTTCAGCCTCGCTCTCTCCCTCCAAGCTATCGGCCTGAGAACTTTCCTGTAAACCGTTTGTGTCAGCTAACAGTTTCCTTCCCCCCTGCTTCTGCCCTCTTACCGGGTGAAGGTCCAGGAGATAGTTCTTCTTTGATGTCTTCCTCCTCTGCCATTAATCACTGCAATTCACCGGAGTCAAAGCTGTTACCAAAGCTTTGTTAGAAAACAGGTCCTGGTGCTGGTTCTGGTGCCGACCTCTGGTCTGGGCCCATAACCCTGTTGGCGTGTGTGCGAGTTGGGAGATTTATAATCCTATCTGTGTGCTAACAGACGCCTGAAATTCCACACACAGATCTTCCAGATCTCACCTCCCTGCGCAGCGTGCAGCGTGCTGTGTCGGTGCCAGTTTGGCCAGCCCAGTCTGCCCTGTAATCAGACTTGCTTCCAGCTTCCCCTTTGCAGATGAATCCATGGAGTCAGGAAACACTCTGGAACACCATAGGTCTAATTCTACCTGTTTATTTACTTAGCAAGTAGAGTTCTACAGAGTATACATTTCCTAGTTACAGTCCATGTGCAGAGTATAAATGCATAGGAAGCATTACATCCAGTGGAGTAAGTTGAGCTTCACTCCACCTCAGCAAAGACGTTACATTGTTGCAGGAACAAAGTCTAGCAAGAAGAACAAGAAGAAGAGAGAAAGCAGTCCAGCTTCTCTCTAAGATGGCTTCAGACAGAAAACAAGTTAGCACGTCATCAGAACATACAAACCATGTGACCAGCTCATATTGTTCTCACAGTCCAGGTTCCCATGCGAAAACACAAGGATCCCAGCAAGACACAACAAACCTGTTTACAGCCATTCTGTCTCTTCCATGTCAGTAAACAATGTGCTGCAGCTGGTAAAGTGATACATATCACAACACAGTTTTGGTCACCACACCTCAAAAAGTATATTGTAGAGTTTGGAAAGGTGCAGAAAAGGGCAACCAAAATGATAAAGGGACTGGAGCAACTCCCCTATGAGGAAATGTTACAATGTTTGGAACTGTTTATCTTAAGAAGGAAAGTAAGGGGAGACATTAATAGAGGTGTAAAAAATCATGCACAGAGTGGAGAAAAGAGATGGGGAGATGGTTTTCTTCTTCTCTCATAATATTATAATATTAGAACCTGAGATCATCCTATGAAGTTGAAAGGTGAGAGATTCAGGACAGGTAAAATGATGTATTTCTTCACACAGTGCATAGTTAAACTATGGAATTTGCTGCCACAAGATATAGTGATAACCAGCAATTTGGATGGCTCCAAAAGGGGATTGGACAAATTCAGGGAGATTAAGGCTAATAATGGCCACTAGTCATTATTGCGGTATGTTACTTTCAGTATCAGAGAGGCAATATGCATCTGAAGACAAGTTGCTGGGGAACATGGTGCTATTGTGCTCATGTCCTTCCTGCTTGTGGGTTTCCCATAGCCATCTGGCATTGTGTGAACTTGCATAATTGAACTTCCTTCCGTTTGAGTATAAGAATTACAATAATTATGTGACTCATTTTCTATTATTTTTCTTGCTAACCTTTGAAAAATATAACTTACACAGCAGTTACTTGTTTTAAAGTAAGGAAGTTTTTTCCAGTAAAAGCATCAGAAAATGGAAGGATCATTATGACAGGAACATAAGAGGCTAACCAAAAGTTTGTGTTTGGCCCGGTGGTACATTTTGAATGCATTGGGAGCTTCAAAAAATGCAGGGGTCTGATCACATCTTTTGCACAGCTGTAGAACAATGGAGTGTACCTGTAGCAACATGCACAGGTAAGTGGGAGAACACCTCTTCCTTTTAATGCAACATACATGGTATTCAGTAGTAGAGTCAAGGCTCACAGGACAATGCTGTGTAAGCAGTTTTTTTTTATTAGCAGGGATACAGATACTGCTAATGTCCTCTGTCACCCCAACCCCCTTAGAATTCCCTGTTCTCTCTGAGTTTAGCTGCAATCCTCACAGTAGCTGAGGGACAAGGAATAAATTTTCCCAGCAACAGCATATTGTTCCCTGTTGTAATGCAAAGTATTTTGGAGTGGATTGGTCCGGAATGGGCAATGAAAACCCATTAGCTTTATAAAAGGCCTTCTCCTGGTGAAGATGAAAACTTCTACAACTGGTTTGTTGATATGGATCAACAGAGCTGCCTGCATTTTTGGAGTCTTGGTGGCATTGCTATGGGGTCTGTCATGATGAACACCTGCACTTCAAAATTTACCACTATAACACTGGTCAGAAACCCTTCTGGATTCACCAGCCCCTGGAGCAGACCATTAATGATGGCCCCTCCGCCCCACATATTTTTTTATTGTAAGGTCAGCCTGGCTGTGGTAGAAAAGATTTTCAATCAAATTGTGGTTAATAATGTGATCTGCATGGAATATTGCTTAGGAAATAAATGCACATAGGTGTGATAGTCTAATTTAAGTTCACAGTTCTTGGGAAACATTACAATAATATTTACAGTACAGTAAAAGAGCATCTTTTACTTCATGGAGCGCAGTCACATAAATCTATATTATTATAAATAGTCCATGCAAAATATCCTACCAATTAAATATATATATATATATATATATATATAACCAATTCATTTATTTCGTAAGTCTGTTTCATGGTGTATTTGTACGTATCTCTTTTTCATACCTATCAGTTATCTTAAGAAATTTGTATTTCTCCTAATTTTGCAATGGAGTTCTCCAATCAAAACATGCATACAAAAGTGCATATATGAGGAGAAAGCACAGTAAAAAATGACTATATTCATGAAAACAATGTTCAAAGATGCATTACACATTACACATTGCATATATTATGCAAAATTGCATATAGCAGTGCATAAATTAGGAGAAATGCACACAAAAATGCATACAAATTTTCCTGGAAACTTAAAAATAAGAAAATTCTCAAAGTTCAGAATTAACTGAACTTAACATTGGAAAAATTCCCAAATGTTTTAGGGCAAACCAAACTTAAGATGCAGTATGCCTGTATACACAAGTTGCTACTGCACTCATGCCCTACTTGTGGTTTTCCCACAAGTAGCTGGTTGGATCTTGGTCTGATCCAGCATGGCTCTTCTCATGTTCTTAAGACTGGAAAAGTGAGACACTCAGAGATACCAGACCCAACAGATTAGATGTGCCTAAGCCAACAAGAACCAATGAAATTCATCAGGCCTTACTCTGTTTGGATTGGGACTTAAATTCAAAAAAATTCTGCTTTCCACCAAACTTTTCAGCCAGCCACTGTAGTTGTGCATTTAACAGCAGAATGAGATGCAGACATTAACAGATGATAATGTTTCTCTCTGTATTGCAAAAAGTTTCATAATCTGATTTCTTCACATCCAGCCTTTCTTAAAAGCACAAGACAAGGCCAAGCAAGGTTGTTCTGGGCAATTGCTATTAATCATACTCTGAAAAGTGGACTTACGCTTTCATTATTGCTGCCAAAATTGCTACATAAATCTGAGCTGGGTTAAAAATTTCAGGGGACTCCTCCTCCTCCTCCTCCTCCTCCTCCTCCTCCTCCTCCTCCTCCTCCTCAGGTTGCTCTATCAAACAATAGGAGCAGCAAGAAATAAACAATAGGAAGAAATAATTGGTCAAACCAAAGATGGAAAAAGGCATTTGCAGTGACAATCATTGGAGTATTTAGGTAGTTGACAGTGATGATTCTGTGGTACACAGAAGTGCTATGAAGTTCTTGTTGGTCTGTATTGTCCCATTTCTTCTATTGACATGTTATGCTTGCCAAAATGGTAAGTTACAAAAGCAGCAGACCAAATTTTACCGCGATTCATTGTGGGTTGAATCCAGACTAAATGAGTTGTTCTTAGGTCCAACTAAAATCAATGTGAAGAGTTAGTCAAGGGGAACCAAGTGCAACTGATGGGGCACAATCCTATGCATGTTTAGACAGAAAAAAAGTCCTACAACTCCCATTCTGGCTGGGGAATAGTGGGAGTTGTAGGGATTTTTTCTGTCTAAACATGCATAGGATTGCACCCTTAGTCTGGATCCATCACGATAGAATCAGTTGGGTTTCACCAGAATTGTAGAACTTGATGTAGAGACAGGAATCAGTTTGCTGTTGCATCTTTCTCCATTAAGTAGCGTATTTTTCTCAAATCTAATGTTGAGACAGATTCTTCAAGAATTTCCATAGAACTGGCAGCAACAAGTCACTTAACAGTTTGTTAATATATAAACTTCTGATGATAGCAGGTATGGTTAAGCAACATGAAGGTGTGACCAAGAGGGTGTGGCCAGGCAACATGAGGGTGTGGCCAAGGGTATGGCCAGGCAACCAAAGGGCATGGTCAAGTACAAAAGTTATTAGAGGAAACACACAAAATCTTATATATTATATTATTACATTGTTATATTATGTATAATTTTATAATATTTTATAAGTGGCTTTTGTAATTTTTTTTACCTTACTTAAACTCTTATAATTTTTTTTTACTTTTTTTATTGAATTTTCCAAAAGAAAAACAAATCATATTTGGCATCCATATCCAATCTAAGTTTTCTCTGTTTTCACAGAAAGAATTTCTATCACCTTTACTAATATTCAAAAATCAAAACCCAAAGTTATTAAGTCACTTTCCCTCTTCCCCAAGAAGTCCACCAGAGGTTTCCAGTCTTTCATAAATGAAGATAATTTTTTTCTCTAATTAAACAAATCAATTTCGCCATCTCTGCTAAGTGGTAAGTCCAAAATTTTCAACAGCCAGTCTTCTATAGCTGGTATTGCTGCTTCTTTCCATTTTTGAGCATAGATTATTCTTGCTGCTGTCATCATATATTGTAATAATGTTCCATAGTCTTTCTCAAGTTGTAAATCCATTATGCCCAATAAGAACATTTCTGGTTTAAGTTGAATATTCTTTTAAATACTTTTAAAATCTTTTGTATCCATGTGTGTATTTGTATCCAATATGTTTTCACTTTTTTACATGTCCACCAAACATGATAAAATGTTCCTTCATGGTTTTGACATTTCCAACATCAATTTGACACATTTTTTATACATCTTAGCCAATTTCACAGGGGTTAGGTACCAATGATACATCATCTTGTAAAAAGTCTCTCTAAGATCAGAACACAATGTAAATGTTATACCTTTAGTCTACGTACGTTCCCATTGTTCCATCATTATATTATATCCAAAGTTCCTTGCCCATTTAATCATACAATTCTTAACTTGTTCTTCTTCTTTTCCTAACTTCAGCAGAAATTTATACATTTTTGCAATTACATGGTCATCACCTGTACACAATTGTATTTCAAATTCAGACTTATCCTGTTCTATATCATACATTATTTTATCCACATTACGGTAAATCTCTCTGATAATTGCATGTATGAAAACCAATGTAAGTTATAACCTTCTGTTGCTAAACAATCCAGTGTTTTAATCCAATATGTTCCCTGATGCAATTCCAATATTTCTCGGTATTTTTTTAAACCAATTCTCATTGCTTGTCATTTCTTTCCTTTATAGTGCCTCTTGGGGTGATATCCATAGGGGTAATTTTGGGCATAACCTAGGCTTATATTTGTTCCAAACTCTTAATAACACTCTTCTGATATAGTGGTTCTTAAAATCTACATTAACCTTAACTTTGTCATACCACAAATATCCATGCCATCCAAACTCTTAATTGTTGATATCTGGTGGTTTTCATGGGGGGGGGGGTCAGTGCTTGCAGGGCAATCTCTTTTGGTTTTAAAATTGGCCAAAAATGTTCCCATCCAAATATACTTAGGAATGTAATCTTTGTTTTGGCTGTTCCTCTGAAAAGCCAGTATAACAGCAAAGATGTCTTACAACTCCCAGCATACCCAGCCAGCATGGCTAATGGCAAGGGATTCTGGGAGCTGTAGTCCAGCAACATCTGGGGACCCAAGGTTGGAGAGCCCTGCTCTAAATGAAAGATATTTTTGTTAAAGAATTCTGCCCGCCCCTGCCCCAGCTTCTGAATGTCATCGACATAACTGAGCTGAGAAAGTACGAGAGTGGTGAAGAGATAGGAAGTGTAAGGAGCATTTCCTTCTTCAAGGGCTGTAAAAAATAATGTATGAAGATGGAAAGTGGCAAACACCCCCACAGTGTCTTGGTTAGTATGCTCTTCCTTTTATACTTTGCCCTTTTATTTTCAGAAAGCAGGCAGTAGAAGAAATGTAGGTGCATGTTTTATAGAAGGAACACTGTAAATCTAGATACGTCCCTGGTCCCTTATGTTCAGTATGTATTTATATTTAAGTAAATAGATGTTTAGAAATGCCACCATCATCCAGTTCCTTTTCCTCACAAGGAAATGGTGGCAGTAACTGTTCCTGGAACATCCAACCAGTTGGGGAAGTGGGGAGCTTTTATGCTTGTAAATAACCATTAAAGTGCCCTTTGTGCTGCTTGATTCTATTGCACTGACGAGTGCTTTTCAGATGTGAGTTGTGGAGATCCCCCTGTAATTGTGAATGGTGATACAGTAAATCATATCCACAGAAAGTACCTGCCGGCTGAAAGTGTGAATACTGATTATGGATGAATGGATCCCATAGTTCCAAATCTGCTGTTCCATAGAAAGGTTTTAGATTCCGTTCCAGTCTTCTGAAGGTGGGGAAAGTGACTAAGAATGCAATCCTATGCATGTTTAGACAGAAAAAAGACATACAATTCCCAGCATGCCTTTTTTCTGTCCAAACATGCATAGGATTGTGCCCTAAGGCAGTGAATAAATGCAGACACCATTGTTTCAACATCAGCCAGCTTTCCCCCACCCTCATTTTGGTTTGTTTGTCATCTAGCCTGGTAAAGAGTTCTGGAACTCTCAAAAGACTGGATATTATTTGGGGTTGGCCTAATAAATGTATTGCCCTAATATGGATTTTGAATGTTTCCTGGATTATGGCATGGTAAAGGTGGAGCAGGCAGTGCAGATGTTATGGCTGGCCACCATTCCCGTGTTCAGCAAGGTGGCAAGAACCATGTCCACCTCTGATTACCTACAAGATGCTTCCTAATTCAGGACCAAATTTGAATAATTATGGGGGATTTCTGTCAGGATGTACAAGAATTGCATTTCAGTTTTCAAATCACCTGAACTTGCCCTGTTCACAACCCCAAATGGGAATGGGAGCACATTTTTTTCAAAATACATTTGCACATTCACAACCTTGCAACCACATTTTAAAAATCCATCTTTTTAAAAAAATGTGCACTTCGAAATTAAATAAACATGCATGTTTTCAAAAAGTACACATTTTCACACTTCAGTCAATGGGGTGAATGTGTGCACTCTGAAAAATGCGCACAGAAAGGCACACTTTTCCCATCTGAGATGTGCACTTTCCCCATTAAAATTAACTGAAAAACAGGTCACGCATGGAAATGTGAGCAAACCAAAACAAGCTTCAAAGAGAAGTTCAGAGAATTTTGGTGAGCTCGAACATCCCTGTTTCTCCCATCCCTAGCTGAGTGCACTAAAGCACCAGAAGTTGTCACCTATCCAAAAAGTTAAGCTGCCCTACTTCAAAGAATGCTTCATCTATGAGACCATGCAGCCTGATTAGATGGAGAAAAGGCCTGAGTGTGAGTGAGTAACTGATCCCCTCCCTTTCCATTTATACTCTGGAAAAAAAACTGGGCTACAGTGTACATGTTAAACAAACCTGGGTATTGCTGCAGTGAGTTGTGATATAAGACAGTACCACATTATCATAGAGGACCTACTCCAATTCTACACTTCATCTGGATGCATCCAAACCATATTCTGTAGTCCTGCAAAATGTTCTGTTGTCCACTGCAACCATCATCTCTAGGGGCATCCCTAGTGGGCTTCTGAATTGACCCTGACTGTTCAGAGCAGATACCAAAACCAGCAAAAAGTCTGACTGGCCTATAGTTCCCAGGTTCCTCCTTCTTGCCCTTTTTGAAGATGGGAACAACATTTGCCCTCCTCCAGTCATCTGGCACTTCACCTGTCCTCCATGATTTCTCAAAGATAATAGACAGTGGCTCTGAGAGTTCTTCTGCCAGTTCCTTTATTACTCTAGGATGCAGCTCATCAGGCCCTGGAGATTTAAACTCGTTCAAAGTAATCAGGTGCTCCTTGACCATTTGCCTATCAATCTCAAGCTGCAATCCTGCCCCTTCAGTCTGCACTTCAGGTTTGCCAGGGGGGTCATAGACTCTCTTTTGGGAGAAGACCGAGCCGAAGTAGGAATTGAACACTTCTGCCTTTTCTTTGTCTTCTGTTATCAATTTGCCATCCTCATTGCGTAGTTGAACCACCATTTCTTTCCTCTGTCTTTTACTATGCACGTATCTGAAGAAAGCTTTCTTGTTGTTTTTAGCTGCATCCCTCGCTAACCTTAGCTCATTCTCAGCTTTAGCCTTCCTGACACTATTCCTGCAGTTCTGTGCTACCTGTCTGTACTCTTCCCTTGTAGCCTGTCCTTCCTTCCACTTCCTATATGTGTCCTTTTTTGTTTTCAGGTCATCTTTGAGTTTATTGTGAAGCCACATTGGCTTCTTCTGTTGCCCTCTGCCTTTTTTCCTTGTGGGAATTGTTTGCAATTGTGCCTTTAAAATTTCCTTTTTTAAAAACTCCCACCCATCCTGGGCTCCTTTTGCCATGGAGTCGCTTGCCATGGGACCTTACTTATCATTGTTCTGAGTTTGTTAAAATTGGCTTTCCTAAAATCCAGGGTACGTGTTTGGCTACACTCAGCTTTTGCTCCCCTTAGAATCAAGAACTCAAGTATATAACATGGTCACTTTCCCCCAGAGTTCCCGAAACTGCCACTTTATCCACTAACTCGTCTCTGTTGGTTAGAGTCAGGTCAAGAATAGCCGATCCTCTAGTTCCTTCCTCCACTTTCTGTAAGAGGAAGTTATCAGCAGCATTAATTTATTTTTAATTGCCCAAACTGCTTCATATAGTGTGCTAGTTACACTGACTTAAGCTCTTTAGAGAAAAATGTAGATTGCCCTATGCCTTTAAATTCCCCCATCTTCGTGGAGATCCAGAAAAGAAAACATACAGCTCCTGCAAAATGCCAAAATAGTCAACAACTTCAGGTACAGTAGACACTGCCTATTCTCCAACAAGGTTAAGTGAATGGGCTGCACATGGTACATAGTCAGCATACCTGTTAATGTTTTTAAAGAGTGCTTGCAGCCCTTTATCCGAGCCCTTCATGTTAGATGCATTATCATAGGACTGACCACGGATATTTTCAAGTGAAAGCTTATGTTCACCCAGGACTTGTTGTATTTTGTTGAACAAGGTCATGGATTTCTATCGGTAAAAATGTTAAAAAATCTGACACAGAGTTTTCCATTATAGCAGTATCGAACCACAATTACCAGCTGGTCAACATATGTCAGGTCAGGCATTGAGTCAACAATAATAGTGTAGTATTTGGTGTCTAGGTTGTTGATTTGATTCACAATTTCATCTTTCACATGTTTTCCCATGATTTCTATCAATTCTTCATACACGGTTTTGGATAGGTAAGTAGAATTTACTTTTTTCATTTTTACATTTCTCTAGATGTTCATGTAAAAATGGGTCAAACTCTGCAATAAGTTCAATGGCCCCCATGAAGTTTCCATTATTTGTGAGCTCCACTTCTCCTCATGACCTCTAAATGCCAAACCTCTTTCACTTAAAAACTTTATAACAGCTACAACTCTTTTCAGTACTTCAAAATAGTACTGTATGGTTTTGTCATCTGTTCTTCAAGTTACTGATCCACAGGATTTTTATTTGACTTTCTTGTTATCCACATTGGCTTAGGCTAATCTAACACTATTTCTCCTTTATTACTTACCTTACTTTTCTAAATATAACATTTATTTTTGAGTAGGGCTAATTAAAATATTGTATCCTTATGAACATTTTACCGAAAAAAATTCTTGTCTAGATTGCTATCACGAGTCCTATCACGTTGAAAAGGCAATCACAATGCTAACGTGATTCACGTTAGCATTGTGATTGCCTTTTCAACGGCTCCCCTTTTTTGTTATGACACATCATCTACTGTTTGTATCTACCAAAGAAGATATTTTTATTACCTATAAATTTTTACTGTATTTTAATTGTACATAGGTAAAATTGTTATTATTTATTGTAATAGTATTATATGTTTAGTATATTTTAAGGTTTTATAAGATTGTTCGTGTAAATAGTTACCGAAATGTTGTCCTTTACAATGACCGCAGACAACGAAATATGCTTTCATTTTTTCGATTATGGCTAGCCTAAGATAAATAATTTTATGAAAAGTTTTAATTTCTGTCATAAATGTTAATAGTGTTTTAAATTATTTATAATCATTTTATACTAAATATATTTAGAATGAAACATCCTTAATTTGAATGTTTTTTCATTTATGGCTAGCCTACATGATACTCTAATAATCTTTTAATTTTCATTATAACTATTATTTTGTATTGAATTACAGTATAATATTAATATTATTGTTTTTTTTTTTAAAAAAACTTTCTCATACAGTAGACCGAAAAATTTTAAGCAATGTGGACTAAAGTCGCTTCTGGGGGTCCTCCGGGATTAGGGGCCCTGAGGCTTAAGCTTCATTAGTTTCATAGTAGATCCGCCCCTGGTCAAATGTAATTGTGTTGGACTTACTTTGCAATTTTCCACTTAAATATATATTAAATCTGATATACCTGTGGTAACTGTTTCCAAATGGTTCAACAACACTCACATCTCATACTAGGTCCTGGGTGGCACCACTTAGGGTTAAATAAATCCAGGGTCCCCCTGGTCCGTTCTAGGTCATTTAAACCACCAAGAAATTTAACCTCTTTGTCATAACTGGAACATGCATTTATCCAGCCACTGTGGGGGTAGTTGAAGTCACCCATTATTACACTTACTCGTTTGGATGCCTCCATGATTTCATGGGGGATGATAGCATGGTATTGTCACCCACAGTGCTTATGTAGATGAGAGGTTTTCAAGTCTGCTTGGCACTATGCCCTCTTTGACGTACAGAGCAACTCCTCCTGCAGCAGAGCAAAACCATTCCCCTAACAGGAAGGAAGGAAGGAAGGAAGGAAGGAAGGGCAGGAGACACTTGAAAAAAATAAGTACAGTCTAGTTAGGAGGGTCAGCTAGATACATTTAACCCTTGTAATTTTCTTACCCTTTTTGTTCTTATGGCTTTGGTGAGTGTGTGTGTATATGTGTTTGTTTGTTGTAAGCATTCAGATGTTAAAACCTTTTTGCTGATAACAATACTTTTTCAGTAAAGTTTTAAAATTCTGTTGCTTTAACGTTGCAGTCTCTTTTCTTCTTGGGTTCCCCAGCTCACGCCTAGAAGACAAAGCTCACACTACGAGCAGGATGTTTGCCAGAGGCTCAGAGGGCGGCTGTTTGGTGGAAGCAGCCAGGGACAAAGAAGAATGCCACCTGGTGGCAGCAGAAAGGTCATTGGTAAGGAAGGGCAAACTGGAGTGGGGCATTCTATTTGGCCTGGTCTCCCTTCCTCTCACAAGCCAGGGCATAGTTGGTCCTGTGACAACAAGAAAATACTATCACTTCTGCACTTCGGCTAATTGACAGAAATTGGCAGATCCGTCCATCCTTAGAAGAAGCACAGAATCACAGCAACTTACCATTTTTGCTTTAAAGTAGAGGTGTCTGCTGTTTCTGACCACCATTGTGCCAAGCCCAAACACACTTTAAATTTGTCCTTTTAGTGATTTAGATGAAGTCTCCTTTTCATTGGCTTGCTGAAAACGCTTCAGGTTATTTCTAAAGTGAATGTCCCTTTTCTAAACAGGGCACTGTTCTGTCAAGGCAGGCTATTCAGCACAAGGGTGAATCCAGGATGGGAGGGAGAAGAGCTGGCAACTGCCAGAACAGCACTGTGTCCTCACAGGAGGTGGGCATGCATGGTGGACTCTTCCATCCTTCATAGTCTGGTGCTGTCGTTCAGCATCCCTGCTTGCTCTGTGTGTTTCTAATTCCCCTCACTTTGCCTCCCGCCCGAGCCCAATGCTTTCTTCACACCCCAGTTCTAATCTCCTCCTTTCCACTTGCTTTGCCTTCCTGCCCATTTCCTCTACTTCCATCACTTCAGTTGTTTGTCTGTCCTCAATCTGTGCACTCTGTTTCCCTGACTCACTCTTACCCCATTGCCCAGTTTGGGGCAGCCATGCCTTTAAAAAGAACACACTGCTACTCCAGGCCTTCACATTAGCAACAGCCAGAACGTACCATTTCCATGCTTTCAGGGGCACATGAGGATTTGTAGGTGCCTTAAAGAGCAATCCAATGAGGCTGCCCATAACCCTCCAAACTCGGAGGATTACAGGCATCCTACGGAGGGTGGAAGGAGTGCGAAGGCAAAGGTCGCTTCCGTGCTTCTCCTGCCTTGCAAAACTGGCCTTCTAAGTGTTTTGCCCCAGGGAGCGAGGAGAGGAGGCTGAGGCACAGCCAGGATATGGCGTATGCTGGCAGAGCCTGTCTCCTCCCCTGCCTGGCCCCATGCCCTTGGAGCTGCAGCCAGCGCAGTTCTTTCCATGCTGGCTGCAGGGCGGAAGTAGGGCACCCCAAGTTCGGAGTCACAGCTCCAACGTCAGAGCAAGTTTCCGAGGTCAGAACTGGGACACCGAATAAACCTATGGCTGTCTAGACTCTGTCTAGCGGCCATAGGATTGCACCTTTAATGTTTTGAAACTAAAGGGTTTTTTTTAATGCTAGAACTTAATAATGTAAGACACAGGTTTTACTCTAGTAACCACAAAAAGGCAGCCACACACCTTGATGTGTGTGGATGTAATATGCCAAGGGATCAAATCAGTTACATGAGGATATGAAAAAGAAATATTAGCAGTGCAATCCTATGCATGTTAACTCAGAAGCAAGCCTCACTGTGTTCAATGGGGAATATTCACCAGTGCCTGTGGCTTAGAATACAGGCCTATGGCTTACGCTGGCTCAGCTTGTCTGAGTGTGGAAAGCTAAGCAGGGTCAAGCCTGGTTGTTACTTGGATGGGAGACCCCTCCTCTAGTTTCCTGCATTGAGCAGAGCCTTGTAGGCTCCTTCCAACTCTATGATCTATGAATCTAAGTGTACATGGCTGCAGCCTAAATATTTAAAAATATATTG
The DNA here is from genome assembly GCA_021292165.1 of Shinisaurus crocodilurus. Classification (NCBI taxonomy): domain Eukaryota; kingdom Metazoa; phylum Chordata; class Lepidosauria; order Squamata; family Shinisauridae; genus Shinisaurus; species Shinisaurus crocodilurus. The sequence continues at coordinate 149,292,382 of CM037877.1, read as the reverse complement.
CAGAGTTTTTAACAGTTATCTACCAATAAAGAAATTTATTTTTGCAAATAAGTATTTTTATTTTTTAAATGAACATAATATCTGTACAGGCAAATAATAATAATAATAATCCATTGCAATTTTACACAATCAGTGTATAATTATGGCTGCTACTTCTCACTGAAAGTTCAAATGTCTGGACTCAGAAATGTATCTGCAAAACACTTCCTCACTAGATCCCAGTGCATTTTTTCATTCTTTCTACAGTGTCAGATTTGTAATGTTTTAAACTGAATTTTATTAAGAGTGAGCTGGACCTATGTTTGTAGCCATTTTATAACTTTGCCCATGACAAACATTGCAGGTATGGCTTCCATGAAGTAAGTTTCCCATTTTAGGTCCATGATCCATTGTGAGCGGCTGCACATCAGCCATGAAAAATATATTTGCAAATTCCAGCTTGATTTGATAACATTAAAAATAAGTGATCAATGATTACAGAAGACCATATGCTGGTTAAAAATGTCTGCTGCACGCTTCATCCCATTCATCATATGCCTGTTAAATGCAAAACAAACAAGGAAGAGATGAGGTTACATGCATAGATTTTGTGTAACTCTCTTTGTCTTTAACACATTTATGACATTAAACTGGTTTCATACAAAAGCAGTAGAAGATGACTATTATAAGAGGGTTTCAACTTCTCAGCATGTTAAGCCTAAAGTGGCCTAAGATATGCAGATTATCCTACCACTGAGGAACAATTGCTACCATATTTACTTTTCAAAATGTCTCTTTTACAATCAAAGCTCAGAAGCTCTATGAATGTTGACACATAAAATACGTTTTTGACATTTTAGGACAGCGGTCCCCAACCTTTTTGGGACCAGGGACTGGTCCTGTGGAATAAAATTTTCCATGGACCAGGGGGGTGTCGCCCACCGCTCACCTGCTGTGCATCCCGGGTGGCAGCACCGCAGAACCAGGAACCACTTCCGACTTTACTAAAATGCTCATCAGAGAGGCAAGCAGAGGGACGAGCAGCGGGGGGCGGTGCTCGCTGGAGCGCGAGTGCACACCGAGAGCCAGGACGGGGTGCTTGCGGCATGTCCCAGTGGGCGGCGCGCACCGCGCGACAAGCACCCCATCCTGGCTCTTGGAGTGCTTGCGAGCTCCAGCGAGCACCCCCCGCCGCTCGTCCCTCTGCTCGCCTCCCCAACTAGCATTTTTGTAAAACCGGGCAGCACAGCAGCTGGGCAGCGCGGTGGCTGGGCGGCGCGGTGGCTGGGCACCGTGCGGCCCAGTTCTTAAGAGGCCACGGACCAGGACCGGTCTGCGGCCCAGGGGTTGGGGACCCCTGTTTTAGGATATAATTCTGATATGCACTAATAAAACTCGAGGCCTGCATTCCTTTTCTATAAAGGAACGTGTTCATACAACATTTCCATCATTTGTTGGTGAATGATGGCATTTCCCATGGCAGATGGGTGTATGTTCAGAAAATACCTAATTGCACAAACATTTCTGATATTTACAGGCAAATCTCAACACAAACTTAATATCTTTAGTAATGTCATCTGCCAGTAAACAATGACATCTTCAATTGCATGGGTGTCAATGTCAAGGCCTAGATGTGCAACACAATCTTTTCTGATATGTCCCAGTATCTCTTGAGAACCAAGTCAACAAGAAATGACCCAGTTTCAAATTCAGGTCCATAATTTACCTGTGGGCTAAATCCAATGTTACATGAATTGACTTCTGCTCATCCAACATGGGTTTCCTCCCCCCCTCCCAATCCACAACTGCTACATTGGGTCCTGCAACCCTTTGGAGCAGATTTGTGGGGTGCATAGAGGACTGCAGAGGGGAAGGAAGCTTAGTCTGCCACTGGCAGAAGGACACCATTGAATGCAACCCAGTATACTTTAGTAGCTTTGATATTGTTTCTGTAAGGAAATGAGTTGGCTTTCAAATATTTCCTTGGGCAAACTTGATTAATCAAATGATTCTCTGTGGTCTGTAAGAGTGGCACATGGGGCCAGTTACTAACTCCACCTTAAGGTCTCTTCATTCCAAGCTATGTCAGAGTGTATGTAGAGAGATCTTTTAAAGCATCACCCTCCCTCACCTGGAAATATCATCAAGCTTTGAAATAAAGTCAGGATCAAGTCTAGTTGTGCTTAGAGTAGGCATGGGGTGGTCAACTGAGGACACTCTGGGGCATTTTTGCCTCCTGGATCCCACTTCCCCACAGGCTACACTCCACAGGGTCCCTTCCAAAAACATTTTGCTTTTATTTTAAATGAGGGGAAATCACTCCTTGCCATCAAAATTCAGTGGCAAAGTGATCCATAGTGCTACAGAGTGCTACAAGGGTTAAATTTAGCTTGTTTCCACAAGCTAAATTTGGACCTTTTGGTGTTCCGTAGCCACTATCGACACCATTTTATTTTTTGTAAAAAAAATTTTTTTTTACTATTTTGGGGGGGCAGCAGGGGTAGTGTTGCCCATCCCAGGAGTAGACTCATTAAAATCAATGGGACAAGTAAAATTAATCATGACTAACTTAAATCCCATGGATTTCAATGGGTCTACTTTAAGCATGACAAAGTCTCGATTCAATTCAGCTGTTAAAAAGAATAGGCTGGATCCAGACTAAGTTAGTTGCACTTAGCCCCCATTGAAATCAATAGGAAATTTCAGTCATGACTAACTTAAAAGTCCCATAGATTCCAATGGGACCTAAGTGTGATGAGCTAAATTTGGATATAACTCATTGATGATTAGGAAGACAGAGTACTACAAAAGCTTTCTGGAGCCAGACTAACGGATGGACCAGGTCCGCAGCTTGGGGGTCATTCTAGACTCCCAGCTGTCCATGGAGGCTCAGGTGTCAGCTGTGAGCCAGGCAGCGCTGTATCAACTCCATCTGATATGGTAGATTACCTTCCTAATAATCTGCTCTCATCAGTGGTTCATGCCTTGGTCTCCTCTCGCCTAGACTACTGTAATGCGCTCTACGTGGGGTTACCCTTGAAGACGGTTCGGAAGCTACAGCTGGTACAGAATGCGGCGGCTCGCCTGGTTAAAGGCAGCCGCCAGCGGGATCACGTCACTCCAGTGCTCAAGGAGCTACACTCGCTACCAGTTGCTTGCCAAGCCGAATTCAAGGTGTTGGTTTTGACCTTTAAAACCCTATACGGCTCCGGTTCAGTCTATCTCAAGGAGCGTCTCCAGCAACATCAGGTAGGCCGCTCAACAAGATCTGCCACAAATGGCCTCCTCCTTGTCCCTTCAGCCAGAGCAGCTAGACTGGTGGGGACGAGGAAGAGGGCCTTTTCTGTGGCAGCCCCCGTACTGTGGAACTCTCTCCCTAGTGACCTCCACCATGCCCCCTCTCTGCTGAGCTTCCGCCGCTCACTAAAAACTTGGCTATTCAGGCAGGAATATGGGGTGGGCTAAGATTTTAAAATTTTATACTGTTTTAATGTATTTTATCCTGTTTTTATCTTATGTACATTGCCCAGGGTGGCTGGTTTGCTGGCCAGATGGGCGATAAATAAATGCAAATAATAAATAAATAATAATAATGGGAGTTAAGAGAAGGACCACACAAAGTGTTCTCAAAATTTCATGTTCAACTGTTGAATTTGATTAGCAACTCATGTGATTCTGTCTATGGATGGCTTTGTCATCAAGTCAGATATGTCATTGACAAAATTACATGTCAATAGTTTTAAGTATTAGGAGCTGAGGACTACGAAGACAAAAAAGGTGGATAATCGTACAAAGAACGGCATTGACAGAAGGTGAATGTTGTTGTTGTTGTTGTTGTTAATTTTATTTATATACCGCTCAACAGCCGAAGCTCTCTGTATTCACAAGAATGTTGAAATACTACTGAAAATGGAAGGTGTTTTTCAATGCAAGCACATACACACATGCACACACAATGTAAGTAGCTTTCATTTATCACCAATTAAACCATGTGTTGCCACAAATGTCTGAGTAGTTACATTAACTCAAGGCAGAAAGCAAAGATTGCAAGAAGTCTAAGAATTCTGAGTGCATTCTCCTGATGAAGATGATTGGGTCTCATCGTAGCTACAAATTTTGAAGAATAAATAAAGAATAAGTTTTGAAAACAAGAAATTAGAGCTTGCTACAATGTGTGGTTTGGCAACATATTAGCAAAGACAATCAGACCCGGTTTTTATCATGAAGTTTTATTTTATTTTGAAATAAAGGTTTGTTTTTTTTAAATTAAGCCACTAGTCAGAAATTAAGTGCTGAAAGGGAGTGGGTGTGTTGGACCCAAAGATTGTTGCTGTGTGCTTTTGTACACTGCTGAGATTCCTCAAAATGATAGCGGTATCGAGGGGACTGAGAGATGCTTGTCTGTTCATTGGGAGCTAAAGTAGACCAAGTGATGCTTGCTGTCTTTATAACAAAAACAAAATGATTTGCTTTAATGAGAGGAAGCTGTTCTAAACTCATTTGGTGTTATACATCCACTGGGGTTGATATCACCAAGAATGGAAAGGGCCTAGAGGTCCAGGGGAGTAGCCATTGGTTCACATATTTGGGTAAGTGCTCCACAATGTGATGAGTTGAATGCACTGGACTTAGCGGTGGATCCAAGCTGGGTCGGTGCCTCTGAGTCGATTTTCGGGCTTGGCGTCGACCCGACTCTATCTTCTGAGTGGCGCGGTGTGCCGCTCGATCGGGCTGCTTCGGCTCGTTCGTCACTTCCGAAATGCGACGGGACCTTGCGCAGGCGCAGAACGTGCCATAGGGGTCCAGCGCGCCTGCGCAGGGTTCCGTTGCGTCATTTCTGGTCCCGGCAGTGATGCGACGGGACAGAATGGGCCGCACGGGCGGCTCGCCGCGGAGAGGGTGAGCTGCCCCGAAGACAAGGTAAGGTCTCACGCAGGCATGAATGGGGCTGATTCGGCCTCGTTTTGCCCGCGCGAGGCTCCATGTCCCATCCCTAAATTGGCTCTGATGAATTCTAAGGATTGTAGGAAGAAACAGATTTTTCCCCCATGGCAAACTGGTGGATTGTGGGCTATATGTAAACAAAAGTGCCACGGAGCACACAACTGCACAGAAAGAAAGTATATTATCGAAAATTATCACAGTAACCCCTCAGAAAGAGATATGTGTCGACTGACCATGACAAGGAATAAACAAATATATATATAGATAACTAACAGTGAAAAAACATGTTGTGAAGATCAACATGAGATATGGTACGTAATAGTATCAACTAATAATGAAGACACCAGAATGCTGCAAGCATGTGCCAAAATATATAATATAAACAAACACAGCCAATCAACAATTGATGAAAAATATAACACAAAAAGTAGGCAGGTCAGTAACAATAAGTAAAACTACAGTAAACAAAGTATAAGCAAAGCCAAAATGAGAGAGGGGCAGGGAAAAACAATCTGAATGTAATGATTAACAGGTGACAAAATCAAAGCAAGGCTGATGATAAAGAAAAGAAGGACAAACACTCCCTAAAAAAGAAGTTAACTCCATACTAGCATTTAACCCACGTGGATACACTGTGTCTAATTTAAAGATCCATTCGGCTTCCTTTCTTAATAACAGTTTGTCAAGATCATTCCAGTTGTATTTGTGAGGGTACGGTATATTCTTTCAATGACAAGAAAGTTAAAATCATCATATCTGTGTGCCTTTTCAATGAAATGAGGAACCCTTGGTGCATCTAACATGTGGTTTTTTAACTTTGAACGGTGTTCCAAAATACGTGTTCTTATACTTCGAGTAGTCTTACCCTCATACAGTAGCCCACAAGGACAGATGATAATATAAATTACCCACTTGGTAACACAGTTAGAAAAATGATATAGCTTAAAGAGCCGGTTGTCCCTGGGGTGTTTGAAAATCTTAGTTTGTAGAGTCAATGCACAGACAGAACAGCCACTGCACTTAAAATGTCCATAAACCATGCTTTGCACAGTGCGTGGTGGATCAAAGTCTGTATGTACTAGTAGATCTTGAAAATGGTTGGTACGTTTAAATCCAATCTGAGGTGTAGACTCACACCCCGGTATATCAGACACAATGTGCCAATGTTTCATAATAATCTCCCTAATTGAAAAGGCAAGAGGAGTATACGTAAAAGAGCATGTGATACGTAAAAGAGCACCTAGTAGGGTTAGGTTCCGTATTGCGTAACAAGGTTTGGCGGGAGACCATAGTGGCTCTCCTTTCTGAATTGTCAATGATCTTAGTGGGATATCCCCTATCCAAGAGCTGCTGCCGCATAATTCGTTGATTCTTCAAATATTCTTCTGGCTCAGATGAATTCCTTTTTAGACGTAAATACTGCCCATAGGGTAGGTTGGACCTTAATTGCGGTGAATGATACGAAGAAAAATGTAAAAGTGAATTCCTGTCTGTAGGTTTGGTGTATGTTTTAGTGAAAAGCCTATTATGTGTCCTGTATACCATAGTATCCAAGAAAGGGATCTGTAACTTGTCCATATGGTACGTAAATTTGATGCTGTCATGAATCGAAAAAATCCTGTACCATGTTGGCATCCGAAAATATCAAAAATATGTCATCAATATAACGTTTGTAGAATAGAAAATATTTATAAAAAGGATTGTTGATAGCATTACAAATAATAGTACTTTCTAAATGTGCCATAAACAAATTTGCAACACTGGGGGCAAAAGGACTGCCCATAGCCACTCCCTTGACTTGAAAATAAAATTGATCAGAAAACCTGAAATATTTTTTTTCCAAAATAATTTCCATCAGGTTGAGCAGAAAAAAGGTTGGTGGAAGAAGATTATCCTTGTTGTCAAGGACCGATTCTATAATAGAACGAGCTTCATCATGAGGAATGTTAGTATATAAAGAATTTACATCAATAGTAACCAAAACGGATTTAGCTGGAATAGATAAATTCTCCACATTATTAATGAAATCAATTGTATCTTTCAAATATGACGGGATCTGTTGGACACTGGCCCGGTGGAGGAAAACCAGGTTTATGAATCTTCGGAAGTATATAAAAAATTGGTACTCGTGGATGCAAATTCTGTAGAAAAGAGGACGTGGAATCATCGATAAAGCCCAAAAGCATGGCTTCAACCACAGTAGTCCTGATGATAGACATTATATGTTTAGTCGGATCCAAAGGAATTAATTTATAACAATCAGGGTCATTGAGTTGTCTATAAATCTCCTGTAAATAGTCTTCCCTATTTAATAGAACTATAGCACCACCCTTATCTGCTTCCTTGATCACAATAGATGTATCATTCGACAGATCTCTAATGACTGTCTGATCCCTATTGGACAAGTTGTGCCAATTCCTATGTGATGATTGCTCTAATTTAAGAAGGTCCTTTTCAACCAAATGTTCAAAAACTCGGATGTGGACTACTGTGGTTGAAGCCATGCTTTTGGGCTTTATCGATGATTCCACGTCCTCTTTTCTACAGAATTTGCATCCACGAGTACCGATTTTTTATATACTTCCGAAGATTCATAAACCTGGTTTTCCTCCACCGGGCCGACCTATTATTTCAGGATCCAATTCTTTATTGGAACCCCTATCCCAGTATGTAGACTATTTCTTACGTCCCTTTGTCCAACAGATCCCATCATATTTGAAAGATACAACTGATTTCATTAATAATGTGGAGAATTTATCTATTCCAGCTAAGTCCGTTTTGGTTACTATTGATGCAAATTCTTTATATACTAACATTCCTCATGATGAAGCTCGTTCTATTATAGAATCGGTCCTTGACAACAGGGATAATCTTCTTCCACCAACCTTTTTTCTGCTCAACCTGATGGAAATTATTTTGGAAAAAAAATATTTCAGGTTTTCTGATCAATTTTATTTTCAAGTCAAGGGAGTGGCTATGGGCAGTCCTTTTGCCCCCAGTGTTGCAAATTTGTTTATGGCACATTTAGAAAGTACTATTATTTGTAATGCTATCAACAATCCTTTTTATAAATATTTTCTATTCTACAAACGTTATATTGATGACATATTTTTGATATTTTCGGATGCCAACATGGTACAGGATTTTTTCGATTCATGACAGCATCAAATTTACGTACCATATGGACAAGTTACAGATCCCTTTCTTGGATACTATGGTATACAGGACACATAATAGGCTTTTCACTAAAACATACACCAAACCTACAGACAGGAATTCACTTTTACATTTTTCTTCGTATCATTCACCGCAATTAAGGTCCAACCTACCCTATGGGCAGTATTTACGTCTAAAAAGGAATTCATCTGAGCCAGAAGAATATTTGAAGAATCAACGAATTATGCGGCAGCAGCTCTTGGATAGGGGATATCCCACTAAGATCATTGACAATTCAGAAAGGAGAGCCACTATGGTCTCCCGCCAAACCTTGTTACGCAATACGGAACCTAACCCTACTAGGTGCTCTTTTACGTATCACATGCTCTTCTACGTATACTCCTCTTGCCTTTTCAATTAGGGAGATTATTATGCAACATTGGCACATTGTGTCTGATATACCGGGGTGCGAGTCTACACCTCAGATTGGATTTAAACGTACCAACCATTTTCAAGATCTACTAGTACATACAGACTTTGATCCACCACGCACTGTGCAAAGCATGGTTTATGGACATTTTAAGTGCAGTGGCTGTTCTGTCTGTGCATTGACTCTACAAACTAAGATTTTCAAACACCCCAGGGACAACCGGCTCTTTAAGCTATATCATTTTTCTAACTGTGTTACCAAGTGGGTAATTTATATTATCATCTGTCCTTGTGGGCTACTGTATGTGGGTAAGACTACTCGAAGTATGAGAACACGTATTTTGGAACACCGTTCAAAGTTAAAAAACCACATGTTAGATGCACCAAGGGTTCCTCATTTCATTGAAAAGGCACACAGATATGATGATTTTAACTTTCTTGTCATTGAAAGAATATACCGTACCCTCACAAATACAACTGGAATGATCTTGACAAACTGTTATTAAGAAAGGAAGCCGAATGGATCTTTAAATTAGACACAGTGTATCCACGTGGGTTAAATGCTAGTATGGAGTTAACTTCTTTTTTAGGGAGTGTTTGTCCTTCTTTTCTTTATCATCAGCCTTGCTTTGATTTTGTCACCTGTTAATCATTACATTCAGATTGTTTTTCCCTGCCCCTCTCTCATTTTGGCTTTGCTTATACTTTGTTTACTGTAGTTTTACTTATTGTTACTGACCTGCCTACTTTTTGTGTTATATTTTTCATCAATTGTTGATTGGCTGTGTTTGTTTATATTATATATTTTGGCACATGCTTGCAGCATTCTGGTGCCTTCATTATTAGTTGATACTATTACGTACCATATCTCATGTTGCTCTTCACAACATGTTTTTTCACTGTTAGTTATCTATATATATATTTGTTTATTCCTTGTCATGGTCAGTCGACACATATCTCTTTCTGAGGGGCTACCGTGATAATTTTCGATAATATATTTTCTTTCTGTGCAGGTGTGTGCTCCGTGGCACTTTTGTTTACATATTATCTTTATCAACTGCAGCCTTCGCTGTTTTTGTGCTTTTCTATTTCAGGATTGTGGGCTATGCCATGACCTAATCTGGGTCTCACTGCTGGCAATATAACTTTTTCTCTTCTTTTTCCATTCTTTTAATGATTTACAAAAGGAGAGAGATGGAGGAGAAGAAAGGAAAAGAGAGTGACTAGGAGAAAATGAGGGATGGAGAAATATAGGAAGAGGAAAAGCACAGAGAGTGGGGAGGGGAGGCAAAGAAAACTGAACATATCCAGTAACCAATTGAAAAATGGGTCCCAAGTTGTAGGCTTGGGTTTAAGGTAGGTGCTGGTCTGAGAATATTCATGACTCTGACACAGATCCAGATAATTCAAAGACAAGCAGACCTTTTTGATGAACATGACTTTCTAAAGATTAAGAAAAAACTCAGCGTATGTGTGCTGGATTTTCTGTTATTGTGGTTTAACTGCAATATACTTACATCTTGGATATTCTAATTTGCCATCTTTACATGCTGCTCTGAATGGCGGGGAGTCTGGATCTTTCCGATAGCCACGAATACAGAAAAATTCTGTTGTATCTCCAGATTCGGAATATAGTTTTGAACCATACACCCACTTCAACCTTATATTGTTACGTTTCATATCTTCTTCAGTTGCTGTACAAGGAGCTGCAGAAAGGCACAAGCCATTTAGTATTGTAGAGATCAATTTGACCCTGAGGAGTTCACTTGACAAAGTCTTTATTAGTTAGGTATGAAAAGCTTATGATGTAATTGACTAAAGCTGTTCAAGGCTCCAGCAGGTCACTTTCTTCTCTTTTCTACCCATCATGTTCCTCTCTCTCTCTCTCCCCCACCCCATAACATTCCATGTCTCAACCATAGGCTTAATTTACAGACTCACAGTCTGCCCAACCCAGGTTCCTTTAAACTAGGGGTGGGCAATTTCTGTAGGTCCGGGGGCCAATTCACCCTCCCCGAGGAAACCAACAGGGCTGTACCCTTCCATCACCTCTGAAACCTGCACCACCAAATTTGCTGCTGAAAAATGTGAAGGCATGGGGGTGGGAAAAAGCCACTGTTTTCTTTTAAAACAAGGTGAGTGGGGAGTGTGCACCTTGTTTCAAAGGAAAAACACAGGTTTTTTTTGCTGCCCTTCCGAATTTCAGCAGCATGTTTGGTGGCACGGGGGGTGCCCATAGGCCACGTGCTGCCCACTCCTGCTTCAGTCAGTTTTCTCTCTATATACATATAAATTCATTCAATGACAAAAATCGTTCAGTAAGTCCTGGGACCTCACAGGTGTTTGTCAGCCCTTTTGTTTGTTTTTAATTCTCTTAATTTACAAAACTTACATATTTTTGCTTTTCTAGAGAGTCCTTCAAGCATGGAGAAACCACTCCCTTATTTCTGGGTGAGTGTAATTAGCTTCCAAATAGATAGGCATTCAACATTAGAAGAAACACTGATGACCTTTACCTGTGGTTTAGGCCATGTAGCAGTAAGAAGGAGAATGCGGGCTCCAGAACGGAGTCACATATCTTACTTAAACATTAATTAATGTTTATACACATACTACTATATTTAGGAAGATTTCTTTTTATATAAAAGGCTAGAATATGAACACTGAGAACCTATGAGCTCTCTCTTCCTGCACTCATGTCACTGATGGAACAACTGACTGATGCGACATGATGTTCAGCAACACTGTAGCTGCTTAGAGGAAGAGGAAATGTAGGGAATGAAACTTCAGTTGCTGTGATGGAAGGGGAAAGTTAGTTTGGCTGGGTGAAAGGATTTGTACAGAACTGGAGCTCTTGCACAGCTCTCACTCATTTTGATCGCATTTGCCAGAAGACACTACCTTTAATGGCAGCTGCCTCACCTTGCCTCATGGTCGGGCAGCTTCTGGCTCCCTAAAAAGGCAGGAATGAACACTTCATCATAATCCAGCACCATATAAAATTACCCCAGCTGACCTCACAACCATGACATAAACATCAAATTCAAGCATTTCTAGATTTACAATATTCTTCAATAAAATAAAAAGTAATCGCTGCTTCTTATACCTATGCATCTTGGTATAGCTGACCAATGACCATTGTAACAAGATACAAGTGAAGATCCTTCCATTAAGTAGAGATTTTGGCATTGATATCGCACTGATTCGCCTGGCATATATGCTGCTTTGGGGGTGTTCACAATATCTCCATTTTCCATAGGAGGTGGGCGACCACATTTTCCTGCAGCATCTATAGTGATGATGCATTGAATTAGGGAAAGATTCTATTAGATGATATCTGCTATGGTTTCGATTATTGTAGTGCTCACACATATCTCTGTAAAGTTATTCAACTCCATACAATAGAAAAATAAGCATGCAACATTTTGAAAAAATCTTCCTTTTAAAAAAGAAAAACAATTTATTACTGTTTGTCTAATGAGCTATGCATAACTGATGGACAACAAACCATCAATAAGTTGTCATTGCTTCATCACTTTCTTGGTAGCTCAAATAGACCAATAATTACATCAATAGCAGTTGCTTTTACATCAATGGGATCTCATGGTGGGGTTGGGGGGTTCCCTATATTTTGCTCACCTGTGTACTATCAGTATTTTTGTATTCCTGTCAGCTTTTGAAAAGTCCTATCAGTACCTACCTAGCAGAGTCTGGCTGGTAACAATAGACTCTGGAGAAGCGTAGAATTGAGGATCTTCTCCTTCCTTAAGCACCTTTGTCCATTCTCCCGTTTTGCCCCTAATGCCTGGAACCACTGCCCAGAATGCCCATGAAGTCTTTGGCTTACTTCTAGGGCCAGGCTGAATATTCTTTTCAGATTATTTTTGTCACCTTTGGGGGATGTTGGAAAGGGGAGGGGAAGGCAGAAATCCCAGCCCAGTGGAGAAATCCTCAAGTTATTAAGGGCACGTTGGTGGAGGGAAGCTTACTGTTTAGCAGTTAAGGAGTCACTGGCAGTGGCTTCATTTTGTTTTTAACACTGTTTTCCTGTTTGTACAGTTTTTACAGCCGTGCAAAAGTGGCACCAGTGATCTCAATCCGGAGGCATCTCACCTGCAATGCATCTAAGAAATGAAGCTACATCACAACATAACATCCATTCAAATATTTAAAAATGTGAACACCAAATACCTGTGCAACTTGGTGCTTCTGTCCATTGTTTGTTCAAGCATGTTACAGTAGGACTTCCGAAAAGACTGTATCCTTGGCGACAACGATAGCGCACCTTCTCCAAAGGCAAGTAATGTTGCTTTCTTTGACCATCAATCTGACCATTAGCCACTTGAGGTGGAGGAGGGCATGTTGCATCTGAAATAGCAGATAAAACAGGATTTCAAAGACATTTTGAAACTGCACTCCCCCCCCCCCAAAAACAATATCCATCCCTTTGGGTTGTGCACAGAAAATCTATTTGCCTCAGAACCTGCCCCACTGGTTCGGTTAGGCAGTTGTCTCAACTTGAAGCCTTAGTGCTAAACCACACACTATGGCAAATACGTAGCATGCAGCTGATCCTTGCTTCCTCTTTTTTTTTTTTAACCTCCAATTAATCCAGATCTGGACTGCTGCATGCAGGTAGGGAGAGTTTAAACTTTCCCACCCAGCCGCTCCCCCCGCCACCCGAATTCACATGCACACCTGTGCACACATACATATACACACACACACACACACACACAGGCTAACAATCCCACTCCACTGGCGGTTCATCCTAGATCCCAGGCAGAGCTTCACTGCACCTCGTTTACTAAAGCCTCAAACATCCTCCCCATTGACTATAGTGGAATTTTTATTTTTCATAGAATTGGATGAAATTTTCAGGTCTATTAGCCCATTCTAAGAGGAGGAAACCTGCCAAATATCAGACAAATAGGTTCAGGGGTTATGAGGAAAAAACATTATTTGAGATTTTTCAAAAAACATGTTATTTTCTGCTCCATTTTCACCAGTCACAGAAAGTACAAAGCTGACTTGGACAGAGGTGGATGTCAGCCTGGGACTGGATTTTAGGACAGGATTGGTATGGACTGGAATAAGGAAAGGTCACACAAGCAAAACAACCACCAGCTCTACTAATCTTTTAGACCTGCCATCCACAATGTGGTGCCCGTGGCTCCATTCCATGGTGCCTGCAGGGCTCTCACTGCCCCTTCTTGCCATCGCTAAAGCTAGTCACCCCTGGTGGTGCTTCTGTGTAGGTGCTGCTCGACTCCCATCCTTAGCTGGTGGTGGCACAACATTGGGCAATGCATTCTGGGGGATCTAAAATGGCCACTGCCTGCTGGAAATGCAGGGCTGCCCCAAGTCATTTTGCTGCTGAAGTGAACGACAAGATGGAGACCTTCCTTCCATTCAACTTAAAGTATCTGACTGGACTGGCCACTGTATCTTACTTCAATCAACACTGCTCATGAGACAACATCTTCCATTGTACATGAGGACAGCAGGGTAGATTAGACTCCAATTTAAGTTTTAATTTGATGGTTTTGAGTGGATCTTATATAAAAATCATGCAACTTCATGAGGATCCATTTATATTTACTACTGACAACTACTTTTTTTTGCTATTTTTTTAACTGGCCATGCCACCATAATAGCCATTTTGACGTGGCACCTGTAGTCATGCATTTTCAATGCTAGACAGTGTCAAGATGGCCATAGAATTTTTTGGATTCCCAGCTATGAGGTCGGAAAATCTCTCCAAACTTTTAGCTGGCGATCGGCACTCTGATCCCCCTGCTCCCCATCGCAGCCGGTGTAGAAAGAACTGCACTGGCTGCTTCTCCGAGGTCATAAGAGCAACCACGGAAAAGGGCTTTTGGGGGTGGGTGGGGAGGGAGGCAGGAAGGAGACCAGCACCAGCAAAATACAAGGTATCCTGGTGGCTCTTCAGCCTCCTTCCCTCCCGCTCCACTTAGATAGCCCAAATCAGCCATCTAAGTGCTTTGCAGAGCGAGAGGAGCACAGAGGCGACCTTTGCCTCTGTGCTCCTCCTGACCTCCATAGGATGCCTCTGATCCTCTGAGTTCAGAGGATTTTGGGCATCCCCATAGGATTGGGCCTGTAATGTATTGTCTAATTTGGCTGATAGAAGGTAAAGAAGAATGTACATCAGCCTTTCTCAACCTGGCACAGGCAGGCAGCATTGTTTGGGAATTATGGGAGTTGCAGTCCAACACATCTGGAGGGTGCCTAGTTGGGAAAGGTGTATGCACATAATCAAGGATTTCTAGTTAGGTAACTTCACAAATTTTGAGGTAAACCTGCATATTCCAATGTCTATAACTATGATTCCTAAACAGTGTCCTGTGGCACACTAGTATCCTGCAAGATAACAGCTTTCATACTGCAGGAAATAAATTAATTTAAAGATTAAAGACTTCTGTGAGCCCAAAAGCATATATTTACACACACATACATACAAACATACAGAGAGAGAGAGAGAGAAGAGGCTGCCAACTGCATCCCTGCATAACCTCCTCTGACCTTGTCTCCTTTGAGTCAGCCTGCCCTGGATGTGGGTATCTCAACTATAGGTGCAATTCAATTATTCAGCCACCCCCAATGCAGAGACTAAGTGGGTGAGTTCGGAAGCCACAACAGAAGGAAGTATGGCTCACACTGGCTCAGCTTGTCTGAGTGTGGAAAGCTAAGCAGGGTCAGGCAGAGAGAGCCCTGCAGGCACCATGGAATGGAGCCACGGGCACCACATTGTGGATGGCAGGTCTAAAAGATTAGTAGAGCTGGTGGTCGTTTTGCTTGTGTGACCTTTCCTTATTCCAGTCCATACTTGGATGGGAGACCCCTCCTCTAGTTTCCTGCATTGAGCAGGGGGTTGGACTCGATGGCCTTGTAGGCCCCTTCCAACTCTATGATCCTATGATATCCTATGATAACCCACCCTGCAAACAAGCTACACAAGGTGTGTTCATGAAAGAACCCACGGTGCACCCAACAGACAATGGAGCTCACCATGGGTTGTCCCCCCTCCTTCCCCCCAGTCCTCCAGCCCATATCCCAGGGGACTCGTCTCCTCTCCCCACCTCGATCGCAAGCCATTTTTCACTCGCCATGGCTAATTCCCCTTCCCCTCTATTTTTTTCTTCAGAGATTGCTTATCGCGATCTCAGAGTCAACAGCCAGTGACAGTGTGGCGGAGTGACAGGCAGAAGCCCAGGGAGGGCCAACCTGAACATTCCAGAGGCTCTGATTGGTTGAAGCAGAGATCATAGAACCCCAGGGAGTTGGCAGTTGAGGGGAGTTGGTTGTCAGTTGCGGAGAGAGTGGGTTGGAGTGAGAGAGGGAGTGGGAGGTTAATAGAGTAGGTAGGGAAAGGTGGTGCTGAAGAAAAGAGTTCAGACAGGAAGTCTAGTACAGTCATGCCTTGGATTGAGAGCATAATTCATTCTGGAAACGTGCTTGTAATCCAAAACACTCTTACATCAAAACGAAATCCCCCCCAAAAAAATTGTACAGAGATTTTTAATTTAAGCCGTACTACAGTACTTGTCTTGCAAGACATCGCTTGTATATCAAGTAAAAAAAAATTAAATAAATATTTAAAAATTTGCTTGTCTTGCAAAACACTCTCAAACCAAGTTACTTGCAATCCAAGGTATTACTGTAACTAAGTTGTGAGAAAGCAAACGTGAAGGTGTTAGTAGAGAACAGTTCACAGGAGTTTCCGCTTAGGGAGTGAAGGACCTTCTGTCTGTGGAAGAAGGTGAAGCTCTGAACTAGTGAGAGGGACAGTTAACTAACTTCAAGTAACCAAGCCAAGTTGATACAAAGAGCACTGTATAACATCTGCCTGCCTTTAACCTGAATCTGAGCAAAGAACAAGTTTGAACGTAACTGTTGAAAATCCAAGTTATCTGTGCCTGAGTTGAATATCCGTTTAGAGACTTTGTTAGGACAATAAATCAATCTTTTTATTCAAAGTTCTAAGTGTCCAGAGTCTGACTGGTAGACAGGAAAGTAAGAAGGGAATTAACAGAGGGGCACCCTACTTCAAGTAATCAAATAAAACAAACTGCTCTTAATAGAGACAAACAAACATGGGTGAACAGCTACATCTAAACCCTAAGACATATCATCGGCTCACACAGCTTTAGAAGACAGCTTAAAGTCTGAAGTGACCAATACAAGGGGGCACTTGGTGAGAGTGAAGTACAGTCATGCCTTGGATTGAGAGCACAATTCGTTCCGGAAACGTGCTTGTAATCCAAAACACTCTTATATCAAAACGAAATCCCCCCAAAAAAAATTTGTACAGAGATTTTTATTTAAGTCATACTACAGTACTTGTATTGCAAGACATCGCTTGTATATCAAGTAAAAAAAAATTAAATAAATATTTAAAAATTTGCTTGTCTTGCAAAACGCTCTCAAACCAAGTTACTTGCAATCCAAGGTATTACTGTACACGTTAACAGTGTGAGGTTTTGGAGGAGGGGTCCCGTCCACTACAGACAGCCCCTCCAAAGTGCCCAAGTGGCATATTAGAAAGGCTGCCACTGTTTTGCCACCAATTTTTAAATTATTTTTCTTGCCCCCCCAAATGTGTGCAAATGTTTTAGTAATTTTAAAAAAAATTGTAGTCAGATTGCTCAAGTGTGCACTTGTACACTTTCGCGCGCCCAAACTGAGCAGTGTCACCTGGGCAATGTCCTGGGAGGTGTCTGCTGTCAAAGTGAAGTCAGGCACCCTCCATGGACATTGACCAAGAGAGGTTGCAAACAGGTTTATTTTTTACTTTGCTTTCCCCTGACAATTGTCAGAAGGCAAGCTGTCAAAGGAAAGGAAAGCTGCAAGTGATCTTTGCTCGTGAAAAGGGGGTGACTAGTAGATGACCCCCTTCATGGCAAGATCCTCTAATTTTTTTTGGTTGGACCTGACTCTTCTCAGTGTCCTGCATTTTTTCTGCCCTTTCCCGAGACTCTAGGTGCTTGGGAAGGTGGAAAAGTGCGAACCACCCTTTTTCTGGGGGCATGCAGCTTTGATAGCTGTCAAAGCTCAGGCTTCCTTTTAAACTGGGGTTTTTGACAGGGACATAAAGATATACATAGCAGATATGTAAGCTGTCAAAACTCCTAAAAAAAATTGAAAATACTTGCTCACATTTGGGTTGCAAAAAAATGAATTTTTTAAAAAGGTGGCGAGCCAGTGACTGCTTGGGCAGTTTGAAGAGGTTATAACTGGCTGTCCACTTGGAGATCACGAAAAGTGATATGCCACCCAAAAATGGGGGAAAGGGGGAAAAAAGCCACAGCAAGCGAAAACTGGCTCGTAATCGCAGTGGCGGACACCGAGCCAGTGACGGTCACTGTACTGTGCCACTGGGACACTGGCACTGTCCTGGGTGAGCTCGGCAAGAGGTTTTTGCTGCTCCTGCTGAGTGATTCTCTAACCGCTAACCATAATCCTAACCCTGGACCCACAATGGGATCAGTTGTCCGGGTTCGGACAACATGACAATCCATCGTGGGTCCAACAACCCCTAGAACTAACCATGGGTTGTCAGGGTGGCTTGTTCCCACGAACACACCACCCTGCAGGAAGCAGTCCGGCTTGCCATCCACAATGGGTTGTCATGTTGTGCAAACCCAGTCAGTGGGTACATTTTCACATCACACTAACCCACCCTGGCAGTAAGCCAAAGTGGGTTGGTTGTGCGTGCAACAATCCACAGTGAGCCTGACAGATGATCGAGCTCATCGTGGGTTACTAGCTCCCTCCCTCCTGCTCAGTCCTCTCGCAGGTATCCCAGGGGGACACCACATGAGGAACGAGTTGTTTGCCCACTCCCCACCATGATTGCGAGCCATGTCAGGTGTGCCATGCCTTTTTTTTCTCTTTAAACCTCCCCCCCCCCCCTGGGAGATTGCAAAAGCCCCCCACCCACCCATTTCTAGGGAAAAGGAGTTTTGACAGCTAGCTATCAAAACTCTGGGTCCCTTTAAAAGGGGGTTCTAACTAGGCAATGGGTTTTTTTTTCACTGGGATATACACAGCCTTGTGTCCCAGCCAAGAACCACCCATTGTCACAACTCCTTTTCCCTAGAGAAAGTGGGTGCCCTTTTGCACTTTCCTGAGCACCTAGAGGCTTGGGACAAAGTGCAAAATGTGCACCAGGATGGGAACCAACTGGGGGCGAGGGATGAGTATCTTTGTGCACAAAGGGGGTGTAAATCCCCCCCAAAAAAACTTTTTTCATGCAAGGATCTGTCACACATTTGGTTTCTCTTGACAGCTCATCTTTTAAAACCAAAAGGGGAAAAAAATTAGAGCCTCTTCCCGGCAATGTCCAGGGTTGGTACCTGCTGCAGCTTGGCAACAGGCACCCCCCAGGACATTGCCCAGCTGAGACTTCAAATCCCAGCAGCTGCACAACTGCACCAATTTTTTTTAAAATAAAATAAAATAAAATTCAATTTCTTTTGTGCAAAATGTTTTGCGTACATAAAAATTGGTGACCATGGGCAGCCCCTTCAAGGTACCACTGGAGAAATTTGAAGGGACTGCCTGAAGCTGTCAAAATGGGAATCATGAAAAAAAAAAATGTTTACAGGGAAGAAATGCTGTGGTGAGCCTGAAATGGCTTGCAATCACACGGGAAATGGGGAAGCCAGTGCCAGCTGCCCCCAAGTGTCGCTTCGGCACTTTAGCGGTGGCTTGCACTGGCAGTCGCCCGGGAGCCCCTTGGCAAGAGCGGCAAGGGTTTTTTGCTGCTCTTCCCAAGTGACTCCGTGGCCAATTCCCCATACCCATGATGGGGTCGGTCATCCCGGTTTGAATGACATAACAAGCCATCACGGGTACAACGACCCCTAGAACGGCCCATTGGTTATTGCGGTGGCTTGTTGTCCTCAAACAAGCCACACTGGGGAAATCAGTCCAGGTTCACATGACACAACAACACACAATTGGTTGTCATGTTGTGCAAACCCAGTCAGTGCCTCAGACAGGAACACTGGGGATGGACTCCTCTCAGGGTGGATAAAGATAGTTTTCATTCTTACTATTTTTAAAATCAACCTTTTTGGATGGAATATTGCAGTCTGCCTCCAGACCAGTTTTAATTCAGAAATTAAAAATATGCCTCAGCGATGCACTGGTCTAGTTGCCTCCAATTTCCCCTACTTCTCTCTCTTTACATTCTCTAGGCTTGCCTTTGGCACTGAGCAAGAGGATCTGGAATTCATCTTTGAAATTACAAATTCCTACCTTCACACCTTGGTGGTTCTGACCACTTCTGATTTTCACACGTTATAGTGGCTGATCCAGGCATTTCAAAACCTTCTTGACATTGATAATGCACTTGGTGGCCAGGCAGATAGACGTTTGCTGTGCCATCCACGATCTCAGCATTGACAATTGCAGGGGGCTCTCCGCAGGTTCTATCTAAATGGGGAGATGATGCAAACAAATAAGGGCTTTATCTCAATTATGGTTTCCCCAGGTCTTGCATCATAAACAATCATTCATTATTCATTTCTTACCAGGAACAAAGATAACAGTGCTAGGCCTTTTCAGGCATTCAGTCAAGGATGACAGAATGTCAATGCATACAGTAGAATCGCAAAGAGCAGGATTGGAGCAAGGGGATCTCTGCCTCTGTTCTATGTGCACTTAAAGTTCAGGAAAGAGCCTGTGTGTTTATCCACATTATGAGGAACACTGCTTTTTCAGAGAGCTCCATGCATATTCAATTTTATGTGCCTGGGTTGTGTTCTGCCTTTTAATTGAAGTAGATCAGCAGTGCAGACCACAAGCATGATCCTACTCTACACACAGTCAAGGATCATCTGGAAAAGGGCCTCTATTACAAGGACACTATGGGCATTGTTATGAAGTGGCACAACAGGGCATGTGTCCCAAATCTTTTGTGCTTTTCCAATGACATCATCTGCCTTACTACAACCCTGCCTCTTCCTTCTCAGCTCAGTAGTCTTCCAGTGACTAGGAAAGCATAGGAATCACTCCCTTAGCAGACCAATGGGGGTGTAGCAAGGTAGCAGCCTTTAAACTATAGAAGACACAGCACCTTTCCCTCCACAGTCTCATTTCCTCTCTCTCTCTCTCTCTCTCTCTCTCTGCCTTTCTACTCTTACATGCCCACTGCTTGCTTGCAATACAAGTTTTCAGTATGCTTTTTATGTAGAAAATGGCATAAGATACATTAAAAGCAGCCACGATTTGCCTAACTTGTGCAAATCGCGGCCGTTTTTAACGTACCTTACGCCATTTTCTATGTAAAAAGCATATTGCCATGAACTCGGAAGTCGCTCAGCTCGTGAGAATGTGAGTCAAGCCAGGGAAGCAGGTAGGCTGAGTGGAGCTTGAGGGGTCGAGCCTGGCGAGTTTGCTGGATTTCCACCCACCCCCCAATCGAGCTCTGCACACATCCCTAGTTCACACAGCATCTGGTTTTACTGCCCCAAACTGGAACTTTTGGCTTATGCAGAAGTAAAGGCTTCAGCACAGGAAAGGCTTTAATTAACCTCCACAAACTTATTTCCTCTTCACCTTTCAACCTCTCCTACATAGCTGCAGGCAGCAGATTATACCAAAGGAGGATTAGAGCTATGTGATGTCATGTTCCAGGAAGTGCTGTGGAAGCTACATGCAGAGTGCTTCTTGGCACTTCCGGGAGGCATTGGGTTGTAAATGTTTTACAGTTTAAAAAAAGAACGAAAAAGCCTGTAACCACCTCACCTCATAAATTTAGTTAAGGTATGGCTAGAGAAAACCTAATACATCCAATCACCCAGACTTTTCCTGGACGATCCTCAGAGTTTCTTCTGTCCACTCTGCTTGACGGCTCAAATAGCTCAATTACCAAGAAAGTTGCAAACATTTTGAATATTGCTATTGTGACCAGACCTTCTATGCTTGTCTGATTCTGTTTTTATTTTCTAGGTTTTTATTTGAGTGTATAATTAAGAGCTGGTGTATCTTGTTTGTATTGCTTTATGTATTGGTGATATTCATTCAAGGCTAGTTAAGGTATGTCCAACCCTCGCACACCCTCTATTTAATAGAGTCGATCACCTCCTCCCAAATTCCTCTGAACTGCTAACCCTCTGAAAAGAGCCACTTGGCTTGGGGAATTCTCCCTTTCCCTCTCTCCCATCTCCACTTCCAAGCACCATTCTTCTTTTCCTCTTCTTGTCTCACATCTCCCGGCCTTTCTTTTTCTTCTTTATTCCATCCACAGCAAGTCTTGGGGAATTCTCAAGAGGGAGGGTGGTTGCTAAGAGAAGTTCTGAACTGTATCTAAATTTATACGAACAGGCAAGAGGATTCGTTTTTCTCCTCCTCCTCCTCACCCAATTCTTTTGGAAAAGTGGGTTCACATGATTTCAGAGGAAGTAATCTGGAGGTATTCCATTTGTCAGTTGCCACTATCCAGGAACGAATAACAAGTTTTAATAAAAACGGGAGGGGGGATTGGTGTGGGGGCGGGGAGGGAGAGATAAATACTACCCACTTATACAATCCTATGTATCATCATCAGGCGATCACTCGTGACTGAGTAAGATTGTCTTCCAGGATTAAAAAAAAAATTACAAAAAGGAAATTTTAAAAGGAGGAAGTTCTAAAGAAAATTGTGTAGACTCTAGTGATGGGTCCGTAAGTGACTGTGGACTGTGGAGGCCAATTCTAGATCCACACAGCTTCCCACAGTGAGGACACAGGTTACCAGAGGGAAGATGGTCCTGTAAAGGATTCGTTTGACATGCTTTTCACTTAGCACATTTCTCCCTTTCACCTTGCACTCGGGCTTCTTCAAAGTCCATGGAACCTTTGTGAAAGGCCAACCTCCGCCTAGATCGTTCATGGGCCAGAGCTTCCCAGTTTTCAATGTTTATGTTGCATTTTTTTTTAGATTAGTCTTATGAACATCTTTAAACCGTTTATATTGACCACCGATATTCCGCTTTCCATCCTTGAGTTGGGAGTAAAGTAGCTTCTTTGGGAGACAGCAGTCAGACATTCGAACAACATGACCGGTCCACTGAAGTTGGCGTTGAAGGATCATTTTTTCAACGCTAGTAGTCTTTGCTTCTTCCTAGTACACTGACATTTGTTCGCCTATCTTCCCAAGTAATTTGCAGGATTTTCCGAAGGCAACGTTGATGAAATCTTTCAAGGAGGTGGAAGTGACGTTTATAGATAGTCCATGTTTCACAGGCATACAATAAGGTTGGCAATACAATGGCTTCATAAACCAGTGTTTTGGTATTCTTACAAATATCCCGATCCTCGAACACTCTGTTTCATTCGAGAAAATGCGGCACTTGCGGAGCTCAAACAATGCTGGATTTCACTGTCGATGTTAGCTGTAACAGAAAGATAGCTGCCAAGATAGGGAGAATGATCGACATTTTCCAGTATTGTCCCACCAAGCTGGATAGATGGCATCACCAAAGGGTTAGCTTGCACTTGCTGATGAAGCACTTTGGTTTTTTGATGTTAAGTGAGAGACCAAGTTTTTCATATGCTTCTGCAAAAGCATTTAGGATAGTTTGGAGATCATCCTCTGAATGTGCGGAGACCACATTATCATCAGCATACTGAAGTTCCACAACGGAGGTTGTAATTACCTTACTTTTTGCTTTCAGCCTGCTGAGATTAAAAAGCTTTCCATCTGTTCGATATATAATTCCCACACCAGTGGGAAGTTTCCCCTCGTCAAGATGCAAAACCATGGCGATGAAAATAGCAAATAATGTTGGGGCGATAACACATTCCTGTTTAACACGAGATCCCACTTTAAATGGAGCACCATGAGAACTGTTGTTGTCCAAAACCGTTGCCGTCATGTTGTCATGGAGAAGTCGCAAGATATTAACAAATTTATTGGGGCATCCAGTTTTCATAAGGATAGTCCAGAGAGCTGTTCGGTCTACAGTATCAAAGGCCTTAGCCAGATCGATAAATGCCATATAAAGGGGTTGATTTTGCTCCCGGCATTTTTCTTGGAGCTGACGTGCAGTAAAAATCATGTCTACTGTCCCTCTAGAGGGGCGGAAACCATATTGAGTTTCAGGGAGGATCTCTTCTGAAATAGATAGAAGACGGTTGTGAGAATCCTAGCAAATATTTTACCTGCGGTAGCTATGAGAATAATGCCCCGATAGTTTCCACAATCTGTTCTATCACCCTTCTTAAAGAGGGTGATAATTATGGCATCCCTGAAGTCTTCTGGGATCTCTTCTCTTATCCAGATTTTTTCAATGAGTGTTGCACAAGTTCGGGGGGCCCCCTTCTTTAAAGATTTCAGCAGGAATCCCATCTGGTTCACTAGCTTTGTTATTCTTAATTTGATTAATGGCTTTTTTTACTTCATCCAAAGTGGGGAGTATTGCAAGTTCCTCTCTAATTTGTTTTTGAAGGATTTGCAAAAAAATCTCATTATCCACCTTAGATTTACGATTTAAAAGGTCATAATAATGCTCTTTCCAACGCAGTGCAATAGACTCTTTGTCTTTTAAGAGTTTGGTGCCATCTTTTGATTGTAAAGGGTTTGTACCATAGGTTTTTGGTCCATAAATGGCCCATGTGGCCTAAAAAAAGCCCAGTGCGTCATGAGATTCTGCAAGTTGTTGAATTCCTTCAGCTTTCTTTTTCCACCAAGCGTTCTTAAGTTCTCTTGTTCTTCTTTGGACCTCAGTCTTTGCACTAGCGTAGATTTTTTTCTTGGCAGCGCAGTTAATATCATTTTGCCATATTTGGAAGGCTTTCCTTTTTTGGCCAATTATATATTTAATCTCATTATCATTTTCATCAAACCAATCCTGATGTTTCTTAGTTTCATATCCAATAGTTTGTTCACAAGCTGCAGTAATGGAGGTTTTCAGCTTAGATCAATGGTCCTCAGTGTTATCAGGAGGTTCCGTAGGTAGATGTTCCTTAAGAAGTGATTGAAGATGAGTTTGCTTAATAGGAATCTTGAAGGGCGTGGATGTTCATTTTACGCCTTGGTTTCCTTCCTTGAAGCCTACGTTGGGGAGCAATGTTGATAACCATAGTGGACCGGATTAGTCGGTGGTCTGTCCAGCAGTCGTCGGCACTCACCATAGCCCTAGTAAGAAGT
Organism: Shinisaurus crocodilurus; assembly: GCA_021292165.1. NCBI lineage: Eukaryota > Metazoa > Chordata > Lepidosauria > Squamata > Shinisauridae > Shinisaurus > Shinisaurus crocodilurus. The sequence continues at coordinate 149,267,712 of CM037877.1, read as the reverse complement.
ACATCACGGCGATAATCCAGAAGATGCCAGTGCTTTGACCATGGGTGCTGCCATGATGTTTTAAACTTATTCTTTTGTCGAAAGAGCGTGTTTGTAATAGTGAGATTATGCTCTGCACATATAGACAAAAGTAAGAGTCCGTTCGGGTTGCTATTACCAACTCCATATTTTCCAATAGTTTCTGGCCATAAATCAAATTTACGCCCGACTCTTGCGTTAAAATCACCCAGGAGGATAATTTTATCCTCCTTAGGTATCTCTGACAGGAGAGTGTCCAACTGGGTATAAAAACTTTCCTTGATGTCTTCATCAGCATCTAACGTTGGTGCATAAGCGCTCAAAATAGTTACCTGCTGGTTATTGGCGAGCTTTAATAGAAGAGTTATCAGATGTTCGTTAATGCCAGTAGGAACTTCTGACAAAGAGTTCACTAGTTCGTTTTTGATGGCAAAGCCTACTCCATGTATTCGTCGGTCCTACTCAGGTAGTCCTTTCCAGAAGAAGGTATAACCTCCTTTTTCTTCCTTCAACTGTCCCTCTCCTGCCCTTCGAGTTTCTTGAAGTGCTGCTATGTCAATTTTAAATCGTCTCAGCAGCTCCCTTGCAATAATAGCAGTCCTACGCTCAGGGCGTTCACTATCTATGTTATCCAGCAATGTCCGTATATTCCATGTTCCAAAATTCAAACGTCTTTTTCGACCGCTAAAATGGTGACCCCACTGGACGCGGTAATCCAGTCAGGGGAGAAAGAGGTAGACTATGTTTAGGGCACCTTTTCTAGCCCCCTCCCCATACGGGGTGAGCAGAGTGGATCCTAAATAGGGCTGCTCAGTCATGGATACAGCTGCCGAGCTGCTCGACTACCTCATTCCTTGAACAGGGCGACTGAGTCTGCATCCACCGCCCATGTGTTGGTCCATGACTAGGGGCTTCCAGATTCACAGTCCTGCCCCCGTCGCCATTCGCCAGTAACCATGGGACTTTTTTTTGTTTGTTTGTTTGTTGGTTGGGTTGGGTTGGGTTGGAAGACGCCTGTGCGTGAAGCTGTTTTATGTGGGGAGACCGGTGCACAACGGATCACCACACAAACTTGACAGAGTACGGCAATGATCCAATGGCACGGTTACCCTGACGATTGGAAAACCATTCTCTGCTGCAGCCTTCATCCGCCTTCATAGCCGTTGTAATTTACTCAGAAGTAAGTCCCATTATGTTCAGTGTGGCTTTCTCTCAGGCAAGTGTACACAGGAATGCAGCCCAAGTTACTTTTGTGGGGAGGTCTGCAGCCTGATCCTCTGCAAGTTTATCCAGAAGTAAGTCCAGAGTTGTGAGCATGGCACTGCAGGCTTAATTAACTTCCTGCCCCATTCTACTCCATTGACTTGGCTACCCTTTCAGCAGAGTCCTATGCGTGTTCTGTCATTTCTGTTTTTTCTTTTTCTTTTTCTTTTTGCATGGACTATAGCTTTCTCCATAACTTAGCCCTAGTATTGGAAACAGACTACTTCACAGAATCCTGGTGAAGTTTTGGCACAAATTCAGTTATAGGGAGGAGGAGACAACAATTGCTTGCATATAAAAAGGAGGAAGTAGAGGAGAGTTGCAAAAAAGAAAAGAAAAACATCTGTTTTTATGAAGAGTAGCTGGAGGGTGAAAAAATGAGGAGGGATTGTTGTGCGGAGGGGAACAAAATGTATGTTATATGTTCTGGTTGGTTGTAGTTTTCTTGTAACAGGTGTGGCCAGTGCTTGATCTCTAAAAAGGGAATGCTGAGGCTTTAATCTGTGTGGGATACATTCCAAAGAGAATGTATAGGGAGGGGAATGTTGTGATTGCTCAGGGGTGAGAATTTTTTTTGCATATGCTCAGCAGCACTCTATATTTCACTGTTATTTTTGCTTAAGCAGGGCACACATGCAAATTTGCATCATGCCCCTGTGCCCCTGATCTTCTAAGTACCTAGCAAACCCCCTGAAGGACACTGCATCTTCCCATGACTCACAGTCGCATCCCATGTGGTGCCCGTAACCCTCCAAACCAGGGGTCCTCAAACTTTTTAAACGGGGGGCCAGTTCATTGTCCCTCAGACTGTTGGGGGCCAGAGTGTTGGGGGGCCGGAGTGTTGGGGGGCCGGAGTGTTGGGGGACCGACCCCCACCGCCGGACCCACCACCGCTGGACCCGCCACCGCCGCCGTACCTGCACCCACCGCTGCTGCTGCCGCCAAAGCTTCACCGCCGCCAAAGCCCTGCCGCCGCCAAAGCCCTGCCGCCGCCAAAGCCCCGCCGCGCCGGACCCCCCGCCACCTCCGTACCTGCACCTGCCGCTGCCAAACCCCGCTGCACAGTCACCCCACCGCCGCTGCCGGACCCCCCGCCCCCACAGGCTGCTGCCGCCGCTGGACCCACCCCACCCCTGCTGCCGCCAAAGCCGCGCCATCGCCCCGCCGCCAGACCCCCCAGGACCCCCCCGCTGCCAGACCCACCGCACCCCGCCGCCGTACCTACTACACCCGCTTGCCAGCCCACCGCAGCTTGTACCTGCACCCGCTGCTTGCCCTGCCGCCGCCGGCACCCTGCATCCCGCTGAGCTGCCCAAAGCCCGCGCCATCTGCCCCGCTGCAGCCACCTGCCGGACAAAGCCCCCCCCGACCCACCCTCGCCCACTGCCGCTGGACCCCCCCGCTACCCCCCCACTGCCTTCCTGGTCCTGCGTGCCGCCTCCATGGTCCTGCACGCCGCCAGAGCCACTGCTCCGTCGCGCTGGACCCCCGCCCGCGCTGTTTTGATGGGGGGAACAGCCCTGTTGCCCTGGTTTCCCCTGCCAAAAACAGGGCGCGGGCGGGGGTCCAGCGCGACAGAGCAGGCTCCCGTCGCATCACTTCCACCTGCGACGGGACCAGTGCGGGCGAGCGGGCTGGCTCTCCGCGGAGAGCAAAGATTAATTGGTGAGCCTGTGTGGACATGGGTGGGCGGCCGCCAGGCCGGGTGGAAGGGCACGCTGGGCTGGATCTGGCCCCCAGGCTGTAGTTTGAGGACCCCTGCTCCAAACCCTCCGAACATCTAGTTGAGATAAGTTTTGCTACAAACTTATCTGCATTAGCAATTTAATTGGCTGAGTTCCTGGCTGGACAGCCGCCTGGTGATTCAGACCAGACCAGGTATAAACAGGACACATTCTATCCTTTTCATAATCATAATTTTTATATTTCCAAGTCTACACAGTTCAGTCTTAACAGATAAAGAATCATAAAATTGTGTTGAGACAAAAGACAAGCCCTGGTTCAAAGAACAGTCACAGCATTCTTGACCCATAAGTACATTGTTGGACAGATTTACAACTAGGTTTCTCTTCTGCCCTTTTTTCAGGAATCCAGGCCTTCCCAGAAGTGTTTCCATGTTCTTATGACCAAAATGCTTTTGTTTCCAGTTTATTTGGATTTGTTTAAAAAAGAACTGGACTCAGAGGCTCCAAGCTCATCTTCCGCTCCCCTGAAGTCCCAATCACTAATGATACATACTTTAGTCCCTTTTTCTCTTCCTTTGTTAGCCAAGAGTACACACTGTTATCATCATAGACTCTTTTGTCCCTGATAAATATATTTCTGGCCCAATATATATACTTGGCAAGTGTGTGTGTGTGTACACACACACACACACACACACACACACACACACACACAGGGCACTTTGAAGATCTGTACATATAATATATTCACAGACCTACAAATAGCAGTGAAATTACATCAAGTGTTACTAGGGCATGAACAGGGAGGGTTGGGAGGGAAGCGAAGTTTCATAGATCAGACTCAAGGCAGACACAAACAACAACAATAGTAAAACCAAAACCTGTTAGCATGCAAGGGATTGGATTTTAGGACAGGATTGGTATGGACTGGAATAAGGAAAGGTCACACAAGCAAAACAACCACCAGCTCTACTAATCTTTTAGACCTGCCATCCACAATGTGGTGCCCGTGGCTCCATTCCATGGTGCCTGCAGGGCTCTCACTGCCCCTTCTTGCCATCGCTAAAGCTAGTCACCCCTGGTGGTGCTTCTGTGTAGGTGCTGCTCGACTCCCATCCTTAGCTGGTGGTGGCACAACATTGGGCAATGCATTCTGGGGGATCTAAAATGGCCAGTGCATGCTGGAAATGCAGGGCTGCCCCAAGTCATTTTGCTACTGAAGTGAACGACAAGATGGAGACCTTCCTTCCATTCAACTTAAAGTATCTGACTGGACTGGCCACTGTATCTTACTTCAATCAACACTGCTCATGAGACAACATCCTCCATTGTACATGAGGACAGCAGGGTAGATTAGACTCCAATTTAATTTTAATTTGATGGTTTTGAGTGGATCTTATATAAAAATCATGCAACTCCATGATGTTCCAAACAGAACAGCTCTCATATTGCAGGAAACAAATTAATTTGCAGATCAAAGCCTCCTTTCTGGAGAGAGAGAAGAGGCTGCCAACTGCATTTCTGCATAATGAATTGCTCTGACCTTGTCCTTTGGGTCAGTCTGTGCTGGAGGTGGGTATCTCAGCTGTAGGTGGGTATCTCAGCTGTAGGTGCAATTCAATTATTCAGATACTCCCAATGTAGAGACTCAGTGGGTAGGTTCGCACCTCTCGATAATCCATCCTGTGAATAAGCTAGGCAGGGTGGGTTGTTTGTGAAACAACCCACAGTGTACCCAACAGATGATCAGGCTCACCATAAATTGTGTCTGTCCTCCAGCCGGTATCTCAGGTGACTGGGCAGTTAAAGCTGCCTTGTCTACTCTCCCCACTAGGGATGTGTGAGGAATATATTAGGGGGTGAAAATCCAACGGATCTCCTCGGCTCGGCCTTGTGGATTCCGTTCCGTCAGATGGCTCCAGCTTGTTCTGATGCGAGCCAAGCTAGCAGGTGGTTTCTGTTTGCATTTTGTTTAAAGGAGCTGAGCACTGGTTAGGGCTCCTTTCTCAGCAAGTTGAGAACATTACAAACAACAGGTACCTCTTCACCTGCCTTCATTCTTTTAATACAACTCAAGTCAACATTGTGTCACTGATTGGATACTGCTGTGTTTTAATGATTGCATAACAAAAGGGCATTCTTTAGCTGGCTGGCCAGGTTGCTTTCACAATTCAGCTGGATAGGCAGCTGGTGCCTCCTTTTTTTTGCCCCACAAGTACATAAAAGCCAAACTGTTACAGCCTATTTGAAAGGGAGCTGTAGTGGATTAAGAAAGGATCCCCCCAAAATCAGCAGTTTCATTCTGCAATGTTGAACAATAGTCATAGTAGACCTGATCCTTGGTTATTTTTTTGATCTAGCACAGATCCTTATGATTTCATATGATTTTGGACTAATAGTCACTAACAGTGCAAGCCTAGACATGTTTACTCAGAAGTAAGTCCCAGTCTCACTGTGTTCAATGCAGCTTTTCCCCAGGTAAGTGGATATAGGATTGCTAGCCTTCATCTTGAACTTTAGTTCTTCAGCTCACCAGCCTCTTAGAGCAGGGGGCACAGCTGCACAGCCAAGTTCCCCTGAGTTAAGCTGTTTGCAAGCAGAGCTCTTTAGGTTAAAATCTAAATTGGCCTTCCCCAACCTGGCACCCACCAGACATGTTGGACTACAACTCCCATCAACCCAGCCTTGGGAAGGATTCTCACTTTCCCTACCCTGTGGGAGAAGACATTAATATTCAGCAACAGCAGCAAAAGTCTGAGGAAGGGCTTGGCTCAGTAGCAGAGCTTTTGCTGGGCATGCAAAAGATCCTGGGTTCAAAGGAAAGCTGCTGCCACTCAGTGTAGAATGGAAGACAAGACTGGGCCAAATGGATCCTATGGTCTGAGCTGGTGTACAGCAACTTTCCATGTAGCACATGGTTTCTTACTTCAAGGGGATTCTCAGCTGTCCCATATTTACTGAACTCTGCTCACTGTAGTTGATTTGATACTGGAAATAAGTGAGGTGTATGAAGAAGAGAGAATTGTAGCCTCTAGGGATGAATCACCCTTGTTCTCCCACCCCCCACTTTCATTTTCATTATCAAGATAGGGCTGCAAACTTTTATATTGATTATTGCATCTGTGCCTTTAACAAGCAGTTTTGTGTAGATATATAAACAAGTGAGGCCCTGTAACGCAATGTTCGAGTGTGGAGTACTCCTGTTCAGGGTTCTAGCCAGCCAGTCATGCCTTCTTCCAGGTGACTCCACTCCATTTCCCCTCCTGGTTTTCTATGGCTGACTGGGGAATGCTGGGAGTTGCAGGACTTTTTTCTGTCTAAAAATGCATAGGATTGTGCCCTTAGAGTGCTGTGACCATTAAGCATGCCCAGTCCTCATGTGGCTCTTTGGGGTGGGGGGTTGCTCCCTTAGCTTCCCCCCCCCCCCGAGTTTTTCTATTTCTGCAAATCTTGGATGCTGATACCTCCCTCTTATTTATCAGTGGTATATATGTGTGTCTGTGTGATGATAATTATTCCTACACTATGAAAAATGTCACCTCCTGATTTCTGTATGTCAAGCTGCTGTTAAAGGCACAGGAGCAGGCCAGTTCTTTTTCCTGGTTAGTTGGCAACCCAGTTCCCAGTACTGCCAGTGCTAACAACAATCTTAAAACTAATAAGAATCAGCTTCACTTTAAAGAGGTTTCAGAGTTTCATTATTATTATTATTTTGGCTTGGAGTCTATACCCCTTCAGTCAGAATCTTATCCTGAGGAGTGCATGTCAATTACTGTGGCCCACAGCAGCAGTAGTGGGTCATAGGAAGCAGTCCAATGTGTGAAGGACTTGAAAAGAAATTTAAATTGAGGTTTGACTGATAAAATTAAGTAAGTTAACTAATAACCAGATGTTTATGATGGACAGCCCAACCAGGAATACAAAACAGATAACAAATCTTTGTTGTCTATTTGGTATTTCTTTGTCTATAAGATAAGCATAGTAACAACTCATTATACTAAATTAAGCAAATATTGCAAAGCTCAGCAGAGGGAGGAAGTGGGGGAGGTGAAGTCAGTCAATACAGGTATGGAGGAGTTGGAGGAGATTCACAGTACAGCCTACTGCGTGTGTAGATGGCCAGAAAGCCTTCACAGATGCAAAAGAGTTCTTGGATGGGTCAGGAGGAAAGGTAGTGAAAGTCCATGAAGCTCAAAGGGAATTAGTTTTCCAGCCTTGCACACATCCCTACTGAGAGTAACACCTATAGAGAGAACATGGACTTACATCAGAGGAGGCATCCAGCAAGAGACAACAAGCCCCTAACTTCTGTAAGCGCCCGCCCCCCCCCAGACACACATTTACACAGATGCATCTCTCTCTGGCAAACTTGCCCCCAGCACCACCTCCCTCCTCATCCTGAACTTGCCAAAGAAAAATGCCTGCTCAGAAGAGAGAGTGGAGAAGCCCCACAGCCAGGTGCCAGGGAATGATCCACCCTTGCACAGGAGTAACACCCATAGAGAGAACAGGCTTACATCAGAGTAGCGCCATGCAAAATGCGGCTCTCACCCATCAAGCACTATGCCAACTCACATACCCACACACTGAAATATATATTGCAGAAAAATGCAACATATAAAAATGTTGTGATACAACTGGTCTGAAGAGACCCAGGATTTAGTGGCAGAAATAGTGTGAGGAGGTCGGTTTGGGGTGTTGGTAAAAATCCAGAGGGTAGATCTCCCCCAGGCTTGACAAGTTAAATTGGCATAACATTAAGAGTTGAACTGCAACAGAGGTTCCCTAATGACTCATGAGAAAGCCTTTACAGATGCAAAGGAGTTCTCGGCTCCCAGTGTGGGGGATTATTTTGAGCACATTCCGGAAGCTGGAAAAACCCCCCAACTAGATCAACTTTCTAACATCCGTTGGAAAGGCAGTGAAAGTCTGTCGAACTCAAACAGAGAGTTTTTCCAGAGTTGCACATCCCAACGTCCCTGCCAGGATTGCGAGTCCCTTTTCACTTGCCACAGCTTTTTCCCCATTTCACTTTTTGGGGGTGGGGAGCCAGTGATAGCCCCTCCAAAGTGCCCAAGTGGCACACTGGAAGGACTGTCACTGCTTTATCACCTATTTTTTAATTATTCTTTTTGCCCCCCAAATGTGCACAAATATTTTTGTAATTAAAAAAAAAAATCGTAGTCAGATTTGCACAATTTCACACGTCCAAACTGTACAGTCTCGTCTAGACTATGTCCTGGGAGGTGTCTGTTGTCTAAGTGCAGCAGGCACCCTCCATGGACATTGAGCAAGAGGTGCTGCAAACAGGTTTATTTTTTACTTTGCTTTCCCCTGACAGTTGTCAAAAGGTGAGCTGTCAAGGGAAAGCAAGACAGCAAGTGATATTTACTCATGAAAACAGGGTGGCCAATAGATGACCCCCTTCATGGCAAGATCCTTTGATTTTTTGGGCTGGACCTGACTCTTCTCAGTGTCCTGCATCTTTTCCACCCTTTCCCAAGACTCTAGGTGCTCAGGAAGGTGGAAAAGTGTGAGTCACCCCTTGGAGCACTGGGAGCATGGAACTTTGACAGATTCCTTCTAATCTGAGGTTTTTGACAGGGCTAATCAGGGTTTTTTGACAGGGAGATATGCATATACATAGCACATATGCTAGCTGTCGAAACTGAAAAAATATGAAAATATTTGTGAACATCTGGGACACAAAAATATATTTAAAAACACATTCAGTGGTGAACCAGTGATAGCCCCTCTGACGTGCAACTTGGGCACTTTGAAGGGGGTGTCACTTGCTGTCAACTTGCAGATCACAAAAACAATCTCCCCCAAAAAGGGAAGGGGGAAGTGAAAAAAAGCTGTGGCGAGTGAAAAGGGGCTTGTGATCGTGGTGCGCCCCTGAGCCAGTGAGGGTCACTCCATGGTGCCACTTGGGCATCGGTGGGGCCGGTGGCACTGGTGTTGGCTGGACAAGCTCAAGAAGAGCGGCAAGGGTTTTTTGCTGCTCTTGTTAAGCAGCTTGCTAGCTGTTTTCCTGGAACCATGATGGGATCTGTCACCCAGGTTCAGTGGCACAACAACCCATTGTGGGTCCAACAACTCCTAGAACAAGCCATGAGGTATCAGGGTGGCTTGAGCTCAAGAACAAGTCACCCTGCAGGAGCGGTCTGGGTTCACACAACATGACAACCCACCGTGGCTTGTCACCCACAATGGATTGTTGTGACATGTGAACCCAGTCAGTGACTGGGGATGGACTCCTCTCAGGGTGGATAAAGATAGTTTTCATTCTTACTATTTTAAAAATCAACCTTTCTGGATGGAATATTGCAGTGTGCCTCCAGTTTTAATTCAGAAATTAAAAATATGCCTCAGCGATGCACTGGTCTAGTCGCCTCCAATTCCCCCTACTCTCTTTTTGCATTCTCCAGGCTTACCTTTGGCATTGAGCAAGAGGATCTGGAATTCATCTTTGAAATTACAAATTCCTACCTTCACACCTTGGTGGTTCTGACCACTTCTGATTTTCACACGTTATAGTGGCTGATCCAGGCATTTCAAAACCTTCTTGACATTGATAATGCACTTGGTGGCCAGGCAGATAGACATTTGCTGTGCCATCCACGATCTCAGCATTGTCAATTGCAGGGGGCTCTCCACAGGTTCTGTCTAAATGGGGAGATGATGCAAACAAATAAGGGCTTTATCTCAATTATGGTTTCCCCAGGTCTTGCATCATAAACAATCATTCATTATTCATTTCTTACCAGGAACAAAGATAACAGTGCTAGGCCTTTTCAGGCATTCAGTCAAGGATGACAGAACATCAATGCATACAGAAGGATCACAAAGAGCAGGATTGGAGCAAGGGGATCTCTGCCTCTGTTCTATGTACACTCAACTGAAGTTCAGGAAAGAGCCTGTCTGTTTACAACTGGTATCCACATTATGAGGAACACTGCTTTTTCAGAGAGCTCCATGCATATTCAATTTTATGTGCCTGGGTTGTGTTCTGCCTTTTAATCAGGGGTGCAGATCACAAGCATGATCTTGCTCTACACACAGTCAAGGATCATCTGAAAAAGGGCCTCTATTACAAGGACACTATAGGCATTGTTATGAAGTGGCACAACAGGGCATGTGTCCCAAATGTGCATGGGTTCTGTTCTGACCTTTGATTCCCCTGAAGAACAGTCTTTTACCTCTACATCAAGGCTAACAACCATCCTATCTTTACACAGGATGGTTGTTGTGCTGACATCATTAGATAAGTACTAACACAAGTACAGCTAGTGCTAAGGAAAAAAATCTGCAGTGCACAGCAATAGTGTCCTCCTCACTTTCCTTCCTCCAATAAGTGCACTGCAGTACAAATCCCATTAGGCTTGTCACTTCATCCCCCATCGAGATTCACATCGATTAATTAGAATAGGCCCTTTTTGATCCTCATCTCTGCTTTTCCTATCTAGCCCAGGCAATCTACTGAAAACTGGGGGCTGACATCAGACTAATTTCAAAAGAAACCAAACTTTTTTATTTACCTTGTACAAGAAATGCACTGAACATTTCAAAAGTCTAGAAAAATATATTTAAAGGAACAGTTTCCTAATGCTGATTTTAAAGACTGCTGCCAGTATAATGTGCTATAGCACCGTACTTTGGGAAATATAGAGAAAACTATTGTATGCATCAACAACTATATTTATATTTTATATTTTTATTTTATTATATTTATTATTGTGGAGAAAAAGCGCCAGAGTTTCCTGCACCACACACACACACACACACACACACCTCCTCATGTGTAAACAAGTATAATCCCAGCTGGGGGCTGGGAAAGTCATGCAAAATGTACATAGTTGCTCTGATGGCGCCTCAGAGTCTCCCATGGCAGTTGATGTCTCAGTGTCACAGCTATTGGCATGTAAATGCCCCAAGCACTCTATTCATGAGCAAAGAACCACCCCTCCCCTTTGCCTGGTCCAGATGAAGTTCATCCTGATTGGCTAAAGACACCTGGGCTACTGAAAGGAGGGGTGGGGCTTCTGGGTTTTGTTGTTGTCTGCATGCTTTTGCAGGAGGAGGGCTCTGCTGAGGCAAGCCCTGAAGAGGACCAAACAACCCCCAGGTAAAGAGAGTAAGGCCTGGGTAGTGAACTAGCTTTGTTGTTTTATAGCTCTACTGTGTATACCAAAGTGTCTCTCCACCTTTTCTCCTTCCCTCATTTCCCACCTTTTGTTGTAATCTGTTTACCTTAAATAAACTTTCCTGGTTTTACCCCACATGGAGTGTGTGGTTCCTCTGCGGTTCAGTGCTAAATCCAGTATACAGACAAGGCCCTGAGAGAATCAAGTCAAGACGGCAGAGCTAAGGCTGGCAGTTTTGCATCTGGTCTTGAGCAAAGGACTGGTTGGCAGTCCTTTTTCACAATTATATTTATACCCCACCTTTTTTCCTGCAAGGAACCCAAGGCGGCTTACATAATCCTCCTCCGCTCCATTTTATCCTCACAACAACCCTGTGAGGTAGGTTAGGCTGAGAGTCAGTGACTGGCCCAAAGTCACCCAGTGAGTTTCATGGCCAAGTGGGGACTAGAACCCAGATCTCCCGACTCCCAGTCCAACACTCTCACCACTATGCCACACTGGTCTTTTCACCAATAATGTTACCTTCCCAGTGACAAAAACATGTAATTTAGTTAATAACTTCCAAAGATATAACAAAAATGTGCATGGATGGAACATAGGAAGCTGTTTCATATACTGACTGGCAGTGATGCTCAGAGTTTAGCCTTTTGCAGCCATACCTGGATATGCCAGGATTGAATTTGGGACTTTTTGCATGCACAGCACGTGCTCTACCACCAAGTTACGACTCACCGATAAATTAGGAATAAGAGGCATATTTAGAAGATCGTTGTTAATTATGGCTTATGTCATAAAACTTGCACTCATGTAAAAATAAAAATATTGAATTTCACTGAGTAAATTTAAAGTGATTTTTAAAAATCAAAGCATATGTTATTTTAAAAATGGTAAAATATTGTTCCTAATTGGTCCATAAGAAGCACAAGACATTATGTAGGAACATCTCACAAAGTACAGACATTCCCAGCCGTACTCCAATTCAGGGCATCAAGTACCTGGCAGACAACGTGGATCATGACACCAGAACACTGGATGGAAGTAATACTTTCCTTGGAATGGGAATAATTGCCACTATTAAACAAGGAGTTGGGCAATGTAAATTACTGCCAGCAGTGCATGTTACCACCCATGTTGGGTGCCATACTGTGTCAGTGCCACAGGTAAAGTGCCACCCATGCTAGGTGGGGATTGTGGGAGCTGTAGTTGTAGTCCTACACATCTGGAGGGCACCATGTTGGGGAAGGCTGCCCTAGAGGATGTGGGTGCAACTGGTTCTATTGCTCTACACTTCTTCAAAGGACCTTGCAGTGAAATGAGTTTCATCTCCTATCATCAGCAAGTAACGTAAGGTATCACGGATGATAACCCCATTTGGAAACTGGACCTGCCATAGAACCTCTCATAGCCATTATGTTCTCCAAGACTTGCAGGATCTGGCATGATGCAGACCATATATAAAGGACCACCCTGGCAAGTTTTTCATTTTTCTGCCAATGATTGATATGAGACTACAGATATGATATGTGTGAAATCAACACTAACCTTTGTGCAAAGAAGCTAAGCATCACAATATGACCCCAATCTTAAAATGTAGAAGAAATATGCAATTTGCTTGTTTAAAAATTGAGGGGGAGGCAAATGTGTCAATTTCCAGCACTTTTTAACTTGCTGTATCTGTAGCATTTTTTTTATTGCATTGGTTTGAAATTTGACACAATCGAGAGCTCTTCACGTAGATGGTGGGTGCTAACTTTCAGGTTATGAGCTCAACAACAGGTTAATTTTTATAAGCAATAGTATTTTGAGGCTTATACTAGTAGAACCTTTTCTTTTTCTTTTTTACTACTTGAATTAACTAAAGGGGCTTCCCTGTGCCCCATAACATATTCAAGAGTATATCTAGGCACACTGCTGCCATGTCTTTGGTAGTTTTTAATCAAATTACACAGCTTATGTCATTGGAACACTAAAATGATCGAAGGTGGAAAGCAACGGATGCAGTTTGTTGATGCACATTATAGTTCTATATGTGTTCGCAAAATTTTATTTATTTATTTGGTTTATAGCGCACCTTTCCGGAGCCCAGGGTGGCTAAAAATGTATATATAAAACAATACAACACATAAATACCATTAGATCATCATTCTAAAATCTCAAATATATAATAAAATACAATAAACTTGATTAAAATTAGAGTGGCAGCCATCTTTGAAAGCTCCAATTTGGGAAGTGTTCCTCTAACTATAATTTTCTAGGTTTTCAATGTGTTCAATATATTGCTTGTATGAATTAAATTAGATTTTGTTTCTATTGCAATTAGTTTGACATTAAACCATATTATAAAACCATAAAAACGTGGACTTTTCAGGCGGGAATATGGGGTGGGTTAGGATTTTTAAGTTTGTACTGTTTTTAATTGTGTTTTATACTGTGTGTGTGTGTGTGTGTGTGTGTCCCCTTGTATTTTATTGGACTGTACATCGCTCAGAGTGGCTGGATGTCTGGCCAGATGGGCGATTCATAAATATAATAAATAAGTAAATAAATAAATAGTGCCTGGACTAGTCTTTCTGCAATCTTATTTCCTGTTTTCCTGTCCCAGGGTTGTGTTCATATACTAATGCACATTTCAAACATATTCCTACTTCATCTTACTTTAAGAGATTTGCTCCCATTGTAGTGTACATGAAAAGACAATTCATCAATGCCAAATATGCCCTATGTCTCCTGTCTTGTATTGTTGTATCACATTTTGCCATGGCCCCCACGAATTCACCCCACCTCATGAGTGGGCCGGCCCTGCTACTGAGGGTCCACATCCCATCAGGGGCCCACTAACAAAAGCCCCTGGACTTTCTCCTCCTTTTCACCATTGCAACCTGCTTGTTCACCTGCTTCTCACTCTGGCCCAGACAACAGTGGTGGTGGTGGTGAGAAAGAGGAGCAATCGATGCCACTGCCTACTTGCTCACTGGCTCTCTGCTTGTCAAGCAAGCAAGTTTGAGCAATGATTAGCAAGAGGATGAGTGTTGTAAATCAGTCCGGTCCACAGATAAGCCATTGTCGTTAACACAGTCCAAGGTTGAAAGCCAAGAGATATGTCCAAAACCAAAATAAAACGAAGCAGTGTAGGAGCAGGTTGAAGCATGGTCAGGGGTGTTCCAAAGTCAAGAAAGCACGAGTCTCGGTCCGGGGGCTGGCAGGAGTATCTGGCTACTGGTCGAGTTGCAATGACAACTGCTTCCAGCGTCCGAAGTGTGTTTGGGGCCTGTCTTTTAAACAGGCACTGATTGGCAAGGCAGCACAGCTGAGAGGCCAGGCTGCAGATGACACGTGCCTGGCCCCACCCCAAACACACTCTGGCACAGCTGCCAGCATGTCTTCCAAACGGAGGCACAACAATGAGGAGCAATAGCAGCTGGTGACAATGATGGTGAGAAGGTAAACTCACTGAGGGAAGAGGCCCATTGTGGGGGTCCTGCCTAAGGGCTCTTCCTTAGCCTCCTCCTCAACCTTTGGCATTGCACTAATTGGGAAAGCAGTGACAGCGCCTCTTCCCCATCAATCACAGCCCACGCACATAAGGAAGGCAGATTGCTATGGCTGCTCCTTCTGCTGCCAGTGATTCAACCACCCAGCAGAATGGGCAGGCAAGCAGTGGGGGCATCTCATAGGATTCATATAAATATGAACCTGACTTATGAGGATGCAGGAGATCATTGGCCCCTCTAGCACAGGACTGTCAAGTCTGACTGACAGGACCTCTCCATAGTCTCAGCAGAGGTCATTCCCAGCCCTGCTGCCCCAGATCCCTTGAACTGGAGGTATCAAGGATTTAACTGCAACCATGCTTGTACTTTGGCATTGTGCTACGGCTTCCTCATACATCATTGATTGGGTCAGAAGAACTATTTAGGTTTCAGAATAGTGGGCAATGGATGTCTGTCTGAGCCTACAGAGAGGAATATGGCAAGGATGCCCATTCTCCCCTTTGCTCTTCAGCAGATACTGAACTCCTCTGTTTCCAGAAGTAATTAGCTTGAGAATGGCTACCCAGACAAAGCAAGAAACAAACCATGACAGGTGGGAGGTTCTGGCCATGCTCCTCTTTGACAGGTAACAGTCAGTGGTCCTTCAGCAGTTAAACGTGGACGGCATTTGTAATTTACTTTTTCCCCAGGCTGATAACGGTCTTTTATTCTTCCATCATATGAAACACTGGAGGGCTTGGGGAGCTTGGGGGGCCTTCCACATGATTTTTCTGAGAAGATATAAAAATGAGAACATAACTTTCGAAACAAGCCACTATATCTCTGCTGGGATTTCCCTGAACAAAGCTCCCTGTTAATGCAAAGTATTTATTTTTGAAAAGTGAGAGACAGGAGGGCAGACAGAAAGGGTGCAACTAGAGAGCGGGGCCAGCAACCAGAGTGTTTCAGAATAGGGTGCATATTGTGGACAACCCTGCAAAACAAAACCAGTGGTTTGGTTATCTAACATACCTGTCATGGGCGATCCTTGGAGAAATGTATGGATTTGGGCAGGTCCTAGTTCAGTGGTTTTTAAACTTTCTGCCTTCAGGGAATTCTTCCACAGCAAGTTGCCTACTAGGTACTCCAATATGTCACAGAGGACAGGTGCTCAGTTTAGGCAGTGTTTTGACTATAAACTGTTGGATTTGGCCATTGCCTACATAAGTGACAGTGCTCCCCATAATGTGCTCTATGCTCTCTTGCTATTGTGTGTTATGGGAGAAGGCCAGTGAAGGTGGGCATTGATCAAGCTCTTGTGTATGGAAGCTTGTCTGTCTTGACTGAGCTTGTCATGCAGGAACCGCAGAGAAGTTTCCAAGACCCTCCCAGTGTTGCCCAGAACCATATCTGAAAATCAGTGTCATATTTCGAATATTCAAGCAACAGAATATTGTGCCCCAGTTTAAATGACCATCATTGCTACAAGAGCAAGAATATTTGAAGACTGTGCAAGTTGGCTCTTCATTAGAGATTACCTCTTGAGGCAGTAGAGAGACTGTATCCACAAGTCTTTGGCTTGTCAACATTTGTGTAAACTCACTGGAGTTCCTTGCCCCATGCTTTCCTGCATAGTTTCAGTGGCATAAGTTTGAGGAATCCACATGCAACGCTCTTTATTGGAACTATAGTCAGCCCCTACATCAGGGGTGGGCAACTACTGCTGGCCCAGGGACCCAATTTCTGCCCCCACAACCCAGCAGGAGCTGAACCCTCCCCAGAATTGCCACTGCTACACCATCAGCGACAGCGTCCGAAGTGTGTTTTGCTGCCAAAATTCAACATCCTGATGGTGGTGGAGGAATGAATGCCAATTTTACTTTCATAATAAGGTGTGCTGGCAACATGCAGCTTGTTTTAAAGGAAAAACAGCCTTTTTTCCTGCCACCAAATTTTAGCCACAAATTCAGTGGTTCAGCAGCAGGATGGTGCAGGCCACAACATTGGCCACAAGGGTCACATGTGGCCAACAGGCTGGGCTTTGCTCAGACTGTCATTCATCTTTGGATGGAAGCACATTTTCTTACCTTCGCAAGATGGTGGTGGGGACCACTCCATATTATTACATGTTGCAGAATCTGATCTACCAATGGCAAAACCTTCATGACAACGATACTTCACACTTTCACCAGGAAGATACCTTCTCTGGGTACTATTTATTACCTCACCATGGTCAATTGCAGGGGGGTCTCCACACCTTAAATCTGGAAAACGGGTGATACAGCATGTTGTTAGTGAATAAAATCAAACAGCAGAAAGAACACTTTCATAGTGTTCCATGTGTATAATAGCTTCCAACCCTTCTTCAACTGATAAGGCATTCCAGATACCGCCACTGCAGAGTCATTTTACTGCAGTGGGTGGATGAGAGCTAGAGGCTTATAATGCTTTTGTGATATCTGTTTATTTGCAGATGTATGAACTGAGGGTGGGAGAGTAAGTACAATAAGTACCCTAGACATACAATGTTTCCTCTGTGGAAACACAGGATGGGCCTACAGTAGCACAATCCTAAGTGGGTTTACCCAGAAGTAAGTTCCAGTCAATTCAGTAGGACTTATTCCCATTAAAGTGTGTTTAGGACTGCAGCAATAGTTGGCATTCCTTAGCTAACTCTGCAGTCCTAACATACAGGCTAGTATTAGACATAGTATCCCTTGTGAAAAGTCTCCTCATTCACCCATTATTATTTACTAAGGAAGCATGCAAGATGAAGTGCCAATAGCTTCCCCGCCCACAGCAGCCAATGAAATAGACGGCTGGAGGGGGAACTCACAACAGAACAGATCCATTAAGACATTCAGATTATGCACTCAGTGAAGGCAGGTGTAGGGGAAGCATGGCAGCCTCTATCCTCCTCTACACATAGTCAAGGAATGCCTGAACACAGCCTAAGTGCATGCAGCTATATGTATATAGTTCTGGTGGAATACGTATGTATTCCACTTGATTGGGAGCCTGACTGGTGGCAGAGTTCCTGATTGCATGGCCACAGCTCTCTTGCAGGTACAGTTGCCTGCATGTGTGGGGGCTCCATTCAGGCATTCAGTGGGTGCACACAGGGGAAGGGGTAGAGCCTGACACATTCTCCTACATGCACTCACTGAATGCATGGGGTGAATGGCCATGAACATCATGGCAAGGGGAGACCAATCTGGCCCCATCCATCAACCCAGAAGAGGAGCAGCTGCAGGGGGCTTGCTTTCCCTCACCCTGCCAGAAAGATCACTCAGCTCTCCCTCTCACCTTGGCAGTGCAGCGCTGAAGGGAAGCAGACTCTGACTCCATCGGCCAGGGGAATAAGGCCTGCTGGGCTGTGTGAGTTTGGTGAGTGTCTCATTGCAAAATATTATAAGCCACTTGAGGATCACTCAAGTGAGAGCTGGGATATAAATCTTCTAAATGAATGAATGAATGTCTAGTGCAGGGCTCTCCATCTCCAACCTTGGGTCCCCAGATATTGCTGGACTACAGCTCCCAGAAGCCCTTGCCATTAGTCATGCTGGGTGGGTATGCTGGGAGCTGTAGGCCAGCAACATCTGGGGACCCAAGGTTGGAGAGCCCTGGTCTAGTAACATCTTGTGTTTTGCCTTACTAAGTGTTACAGGGGGGAAGAGAAAGAGCAGAAGACACAGGGCGGCTGCTTTTGGCATTAGCCATGTGTTGGCTATAACATGTGATTCCTGACTTCCTACTGAATACTCCTAATACTTATCCTTAATGTTCTTAGGCATGATCTAGCCAATGCTGAATACTTTAATCTCATTGGTTGTATCCAATGGTGCCTTTGTATCACTTCTGGCAGGTCTTCTGCTTGTACAAGGCAGGGCACCAAGTCTTCACTAATACCCATACACACACACACACTGCAGCTCTACAGGAAAGCTGCCTCTGAGAAGCAAACCATATGGAATATAGAACAGAAGTTTGCAATAGGAAGGGAAAAATCCAGCACCCTGCCTTTGGCAAGTGCAGGTGCTTTCTGTTAGCACAAAGCCACCATTGGATACAACCCATTATTTCAAAGGGTGACGTAGAGATGTATGAGAAATTCATTTCAGTTTGGTTTTTGATCAGAATTTACTCAGTTCGTACCTTCTGGATTGACTCAGACTCAATCTGTCCTTGAAGTCTGTACATTTCTGAGCTTTCAATGTGATTCGTGGACCCAAAAAAATGCATGTGACAGCATGTGTACATTTGAAAAATGTGCACAAATACACTTTAGTCAATGGGTTTTTACTTCTACTTTAAACTTTTAAACCTTTATAGTGTATCTTCTGTTGTATTTTATGGTTTTAATGGCTGTGAACTGCCCAGAGAGCTTTGGCTATTGGACAGTATAGGAATGAAATATATAAACAAGCAAACAATACAGTTAAAAAATGCACACAATTGATATGTACATTTGGAAAAATACGCATGAAAATAGACACAGATTCTCATGCAAGAAGAAAAAAAACAAAGCTCGCAATCTGATACGGGAGTTGGAACAAGCTTCGAGATGGAATTCGGAGAACTTCGGTGAGCTTGAGTTTTGCTGATTCGCACATCCCTGGGGTGACTTCACTCTCTGCCACTGAAATCAGTAGGACTTAGAAGTACTTCACTCTGGAAGGATTGAGCCCATAAGTAATATTTATTCTAGTAATCATAGTAGATTTTAGGCTTATAGATCCTGAAGGCTCTAGTCGGGGATCAATATTGCAGGCATATGCTAAATATCTAGGGAGGCTTGAGGAATTCACTCCTTGCAGATTCCAATTGGAATTTCCACACTCCACACCTCCTGGGATAATCTGAGGAGGGGATCTTAGTTATTCACCCAGCTGTTGCAGTTCCTAAATGTTCCAACATTGTTCTCGGCTCAAAAACCACATTAAAATAAGTTTTACAATGTTTCTTTTGAGAGAGAATATGTTTGGAAATATGTATTTTGAGAGAAAATATACATTTAGAAATAAGTTTTTACATGTGATTTTTTTGAGCAGAATTTGTTTAAAAAACTATGCAGATTAATGTGGAAATAGGACAAAATGGACTTGCAGATGAGCACATGCAACAGTGACACATGTCGGAAACTGCCTGATTTGTCCCTCTCTACAATAATATGTAACTTAGAACAGTTCAGGAGATAATATGACATTTTTTGTCACTGTCATGACCCCCACTCCAGGAATCCTCCTCTGAGGATGAGGGTGACTCACCCAGGGCCCGGGACACTCCTCAGGAGCAGAGTTCAGACACTGCTGCTCCAGACGTCGGGCCTTGTGAGGCTTTTGTAATCAGCCTGCTGCTAAGGAGCTCCAGCTGTGAGATGGGCGTGCCCAGGCAGCAGGCAGTATAAAAACGCTCACTCACTGAAGCCTGGGTATTGGGAAACAACGTCCTCCTTGATTCGTGTTCCTGATCCCTGACCTTGCTCCAGAACCCTGCCTTGCTTCCCGGACTCTTGGACCCGACTTCGGACTGACCCTGACACTGCCTCTGCTCGACCCCTGGACTTTTGAACAACACTCTCGGCTTGACTCCTAGGATTGTAAGACCACGCTTCTGTTACCCATCCCGCTGCAGCTCCCTTATCTTATCTCAGCTGGACATTTGGCAGCGCTCCCAGAAGTAAAGCCAGCTGCTGGCTGCCGGCCAGCCTTAAGCCGGACAGTCACATTACCATTTATATTTTTCTCTTGACATCCCATTTATGAAAATGAAGGCAAAATATAAAAGGAAGAGTGTACTAACCAAGACAGTGTGGTGGTGTTTGCCATATTCCACGTTCACACAATATTTTTTGTGGCCCTTGGAGACGGAAATGCTCCTTACAGCGGAAGCCTATCTCTTCACCACTCTTATAGTTTCTCAGCTCAGCTATGTTGATGGCATTTGGAAGTTGAGGTGGTGGTGGGCAGAGTTCTTTAACAGAAAATAACTTTCAGTTAGAATGGAGTGATCAAAATTATGTGGAAGACCTTGAAAGAACAGAATATTTAACCATCTCTTATTTATTTATTTATTTATTTAGTATATTTGTTCACCGCCCATCAGCCAAAAGGCTCCCTGGGCAGTTTACAAAGAGAAACAAGATAAAAACAGTCATCTTAAAAGCAAAAGAACATAAAATAAAATGCAGCGCAATATAAAATCACACAATAAAACCAAGCAGCCAAAAAGAATCAGTCCAGAGGTACAGTAGGATAATAAAAATGAATAAGAAATCAACCATGAAAATATTGGGCAAATAAAAAGGTTTTCACCTGGTGCCTAAAAGAATACAGAATGGCCACCAGGCACACCTCTTTCAGGAGCTGATTCCACAAATGGGGTGCCATAACTGAGAAGGCCCTTCCCCTAGTAGCCACCCTCCTAACTTCCTTTAGAGGGGGCTCTCTGAGAAGGACCTCCGAAGAGGATCTCAGGGTTCGGGCAGGCACCTATGGGATGAGGCGTTCCTTCAGATACCCTGGCCCCAAATCGTTTGGGACTTTGAATGTCAATGTTAGCACTTTGAATCGGGCCTGGACTTCAATTGGTAACCAATGTAATTCATAGAGGACTGGCATAATATGTTCTTGTTGGCTAGTCCCTGTTAGCAGCCTCGCTGCTCTATTTTGAATCAATTTAAATCTCCGGACTGTTTTCAAAGGCAGCCCCACGTAGAGCGCGTTACAATAGTCCAAATGAGAGGTTACCAGAGCGTGGATCACCGTTGCTAGGCTCTGTCTGTTCAGATAGGGTCGTAGCTGGTAAATCAGCCTAAACTGATAAAAGGCGCTCCTTGTAACCAAGTCCACTTGTGACTTCAGCGACAGTTCGGAGTCTAGGAGCACCCCCAAACTACGAGCCCTGTCCTTTGGGGGGAGTGCAACCCCATTCCGGGCAGGTTGAGTATCATCCCACCAGACAGACGACCCACCTACAAACAGCAATTCCATCTTGTCTGGATTGAGTTTCAGTTTATTGGCCCTCATCCAGTCCATTGCCAGGCCCAGACTTAAAAGTGAGCACCTTCCCAATTTTCCCCACCCCATCAGTGGGTTCAAAAGTGTTAGTTAGTTAGTTAGTTAGTTGCAGTGGCCTTGATCCGAAGAGCTGCCTGGGGGAATTCTGCATAAGCAGCAGAAGTCTGAGATCTGTTCCAATGAGATCCCCATTTTGCATTACCAATTTCCCTAGGACTCAATGCAGTGTGAGAGTGTCTGTTAGGACAATGTCAAGACTCAAGAGCTCCTGCTGGAATGTATGTTTAACTTCTACCCTTCCTCCACTACAGTGTTTTAATATGATTCCACTTTTTCATGTGCCTTGTTCTGCATGAGATCACATCAGAATCCCAGGAGGTAGGGGACACAGATCTCACTTCCTGACGACCTTAATGTGATACATGGATGTTATCATTCAATCCAGATTTTTGCTAACTAGGTAATAGCTGAGAAAGACGCAAAGTATGTATGCCATCCAATCCAGGCTTGTGTGCATCTGTAGCCTAGGCACTACAGTTGGGTTGATGTCTGGGCTGGAGCTCACAGAGTGATGTGAATCAGAGAAAACACACTCTGTGTCTCCATTTCTAAGGCTGCTTGAGCATAGCCAAAGCATTTGGCTGCTGAGTGCCAAGAAAGAAATCAACTGGCTGAAGTGGTGGTGGCTTCACCAGCTGCTCTTCCTCATGGATTTTTTATTCCACACAGCAAAACTGTCTCTGCTCATGAAGTGGGTAAATCCGATACTGCTGGCCAAAATCACACCAGCAGACCAGATAAGGCATGAAGAGCTCTTATGGGAAACTGTAATGAGCCTTTATGAAGGAACTTTACCCCAACTACAGATGCTATGCAGAAGGCATTCCTGAACTATTCTCCACACTTTTTCCACCTGGTGGCCACATTTGTCATCCTAGTTAAAGAACCATGAACTTATATATAGCATGTAAAACTGTACCTTTGCATTCTGCCTCAGGTGACCATATTCCATTAACACATTTTGTTTCATGAAGATTGGAATCACAGCTGTAGGTTACAACGTCATTGTGCTCATACCGCGGTTTCAGAGGTTTGGGCTTTACATTCTGTGGACGCGGACAGTTTTTTGCTTGATCTAGTAAAATCAAGTAAGATTGTTTGTTAACAAATGACAATAAAAAGGAATTAATTAAGTTGAAAATCTCACTAAACATTCATATGGCATGTTTAATTTTCCAAATCCCTTTACAGACTGTATTGCAATCAGTCCTTGCAGCCACCTTAGAGGACAGATGACTGTGTTACTGCCATTTTAAGGTGGAGAAGTAGTGACTTGATCATGGCTACATAGTGGCTGCTTAGGAAGTCACGCTGAACCACAGTTTAGTGTGATGTGAACAAGCCTAGGTAGGGCTCAGATTCACCTACTCTGCCCTCCCCTCTCTTCAACCAGCATGGACAGAAGGAGGTGCTCACAACCTTTCACTTCTGTGTTTGCTTAACCACACGGCTTGTTCTGCTGTGCAAACTGGCAAACTGTGGCTGATGCTAACTATGCTTTGAAACAAGGCAACTTAAAAAAATGGATCACACCTCTTCTGAACAATATAATTGCATATGCTAACAAATACTGATACCATCCAAGAAGTGCCTGTATACATTTTAGTCATGTTTATTTGTAGTACCGTAACTTACCAACACATGAAGGTAACTCCCACTGTCCATGGAGACACTTGGCTGGGTTAGTCCCAACAATGACAAAACCTTCTTCACATTCATATCTCACAATTACACCATGCCAATATTTTTCTGAGTCAATGCTGACAGCATACCCTTTTGTAATATTGGGAGGTGGTCTACAGGTTTTTTCTTCCACTGTGGAAAACAGCAAAAAGCAATGTGAATGAAAATACTTATCCTTCATTTCCTTCCAATCCATTCTGTCCTTCATTTCCTAATGGCTGTTGCAGTTCCATCCCGTTCAGTCTCTCCACTTTGCCCGATAAAACAGAAGCCAAGGACAACCCTCCATTTTTCATCCCTGCCAGTGCAGCTACTCAGTACCTATTGCAAGTGTAGAATGAGGAACAATACTTCCATTTTTTTTCGTATTATGATTTCTACCATTCTTAACTTTATTGTGTATTGA
Organism: Shinisaurus crocodilurus; assembly: GCA_021292165.1. Lineage (NCBI taxonomy): Eukaryota > Metazoa > Chordata > Lepidosauria > Squamata > Shinisauridae > Shinisaurus > Shinisaurus crocodilurus. Next base: position 149,243,961 of record CM037877.1, on the reverse strand, counting down.
TTTAGTATAATTGTTTTGTAGGGATTTGACTTGCATTATCAGCCTCAATCATAGCAATGGAAACCTATGATTGGTATCTTAAGCAATGTATAAGCTAAACTAAACTGAAACTAAACCATCAACTAATTGCTCATGTTAATTTCACTACTTCTCCCAGAGAACTTCCCAGCATGTCCAACACTGCCACACTCCGCATTTCTCTGTTGGTGCGGCAACTCAAATGTCCTCAGTGGGCAAGGACAACTCTCCACTTCTAACTCATGTCGCAGGGACTAAGCATCAATTGCCAGGATCAGGTGGAGGGGCCAGTTGATCAGAGTATTCGGATTTATCATAAAATGTATATATTTATTTTCATAAAGATGTACTGATTTAGTGTGTTTCCTTTACAGTTTTATTAGTGCATTGAGCAAGCTAATAGACAATTAGGACCTACATTGATTACATAAACAGCAAGCAGAGCAATTATGTGGATCCTTACTCCCATTGAGTAAGCCCCATTGTGTTCAACAGGCCTTACTCCCAGGTAAGTGTGTATAGGACTGCAGCATAAGGTACCATTCATGTTACAATCCCAGTTTCACCTCCAACTTCAGCTCAGGATTGGTAGCTTTAGGTGGCTGTGGACCAGAAGGTACAGCAACCATCTGTTTTCAGAACCTTGGATAGTGGTTAGTCCTCATATGTTGTCTTGGTTGTCACTTGCCTTGTATAGCATGCAGTGTCAGATGGAATTTGTTTTTGTGGAGAAAAAGCCTGCACACACACACCTCCTCATGTGTAAACCAGGTGGTCCCAGGCTGGAGGCTGGGAGGGGCAGAATGTACAGGGGTTATCTGAGAAAAGCAAGATGTACATAGTCCCTCTTGATGGCCCCTGGCGCCTCAATGTCTGCTAGGCCCTTTGGCATGCAAATGTGGTTCAAGCCCTGTAGTCATGAGTCACTCCTCCCCTGCCTGCCCAGGTGAAGTTCATCCTGATTGGCTAGAGGCAGCGGAGCTACAGAAAGGAAGAGGGGAGGGGGGAAAGCTATATTGCCAGCTGTGGATGCTGGGTTTTGGTCAGTTGTGGATCATGGGCAGCAAGCTGTGCGGAGGTCCAAGCCTTTCGGGCTGGCCTCAGGATCCAGCCCCAGGTGGCTCCTGGTGAAATTAGCTGAATGAGGGCTTTGGCAGAGGTAAGCCTTGAAGAGGAGGACCACCCACCCCAGACCTTAGGGTGGGTGTGGTGGCCTCTACGGGTGGTAAGGCTTTTGCTGAAGTAGCCCTGAAGAGAACCGGACCTCAGGTAACTAGTGTGTGCCTGGGAGATATAAGGAACCAGCTTTTGTTATTTTGTAGCTCTATTGTGTGTACCAAAGTGTCTCTCTACCTTGTCTACTTCCCTCATTTCCCACCCTTTGCTGTAATCTGCTACCTGAATAAACCTTCCTGCTTTTACCCCACATGGTGTTTGTGGTTGCTCTGTGGTTCAGCTAAATCTAGGGTATAGACAAGGGCAAGTCCCTGAGCAGAGATTCAAGTCAGGACTGCAGAGCTGAGGCTGGCAGTCTGGGACCTTGGGATCTCTGGGTCTTTGGAAGAAAGGGTAGGTTGGCGGAGTCAGCCAGCCCCCCTTCCTTCACAGTTTTATTCTTAATAGTCTCATAAAACTTAGAACTAGAGTGTAAATGAAATTCCATAAAATATCAAAGTCTGGCACATTTTCAAATTTCACAATTTAGGGAAAATAAATTGTCACAATTTGACATCTACATTCAGCATTCAAATTCAAACACTGCAGTGCGGCAGTCTGTGACAGAATGCCTCTAGGGATGTGCACGGAACTCGATTGAGGGGTGGAAGCAGGGCGAACTCTCCCCACTCGCCCCCCCCCCAAGCCCCGCAGAACTCACCTTTCCCCAGCTCGGCACATCTCCCCGGAGAGGAGCCGGGGAGAGGTACTTCTGGGTCCCTGGTGCTGCATTTGTCACGTAAATACCATAGAAAACCACCTTATAATGGCCGTGAACAGCAAATTGTGGCCGTTTTAAAGTGGTTTTCTATGGTATTTAATTGAAAAACGCAGCGCTGGGACCCGTCGCGTCACTTCCGAGCTCCAGAAAGTTTGCCGGGTGCCTCGCTGCCACCGCGAGACATATCACGCAGCGGGGGTGCTCACTGAGCACAACAAAGAGGTGAGTGTACATCCTCATGGATCATCTGAAATTGAATATGGATGAGACTGAAATTCTGGTATTTCAACCTGATCGTGTGTCAACTCCCTTATTGTGTCCTTCTTTGCATATCCAGGGCTCAGTGGTGGCCCCGGTTTCAAGCTGCCAAGAGCCTTTGTGTTTTGCTGGATGATCGTTTGTCCTTGCATCCTTTTATTAATAGGACTGCCAAGACATGTAATTTTCACCTTTTGAACATTCTCAGGATTCGTAAATTTTTGTCTCCTGAAATGGCCCATCTGCTTGTTCAAGCTTTGGTGGTATCCCACTTGGACTATTGTAATAGCTTAATAGCTGGCTTGCCCTCTTCTATGCTTCTTCCATTGGTTCTGGTTCAGAACAGTGCTGTTTGTCTTGTCCTGAACTTGCCCCGATACTCCCATATTACTATGGCCCGTACGAATCTTCATTGGCTACCTATTCGGACTAGGGCCCAATTTAAATTATAGGTTCTTGACTTTAAGGCTTTGTGCTTTAATGTCCCTCATTACGTAGCATCTAGGCTTTCGTGGTATGTTCCTGGTAGGAATTTAAGATCAGTGGGCCAGGGATTATTAGCAATGCCACCAACATGCTCTGCGTTGTCAAGGCTGCAAACATTTCAGGACCTGGTTCCACTTTTGTGGAACAGGCTTCTCGTGGACCTCCGATTGGAGGAGGATCTTTCCCGCTTTCGTATGGGATTAAAGACCTATCTTTTTAGTCAGCCAGAATGGGTGGTTGGGCTAATGCGGTGGTTGCTGGGATTCGATACTGTACAGTAAGTGTTTGGTGTTGGTTATTTTATTGTATTGTTATGTTTATTGTATATGTTATTTGTCCCGCCCTTTGGTGTAAGGGGCGTTTTAAATAAACGTTGATTCTTCTTCTTCTTCTTCTTATTATTATTATTATTATTATTTATTACATCAAAAATTAAACTGTTTTGTTTAAAAATGAAGTCAATATAAATTTTACTAAATTCCGTTCTAAGTCATTTAACAGTTACTAACTGATATGACATGTCAGCAGTCAGATAAAGGACTACTGACACATAATAGCAGGCTTCGGATGTAAATATTTGCACATCCAGATATTATTCTAACAACATTCACCATCAAAATGTGCAACAAAGAAGTTTGAGGATTCTTTAATTACTATTTTTTTAGAACAATTTGTGTCAGCACTACTTAGAACAAATCCCAAATGGATCTCAAATGAGCTTGGTCTGTTTTGTTTCCAATGAAAGCTGATCTGAAAATTATCTGCAAAATCCCGCGGGAATTATTTAATAAACTATATATTCAACAGCTCAGGGGGGAGTTTAAATATAGTATTTAAACTGTAAAGCAAACACATATGGTAGTCTGATTTACTTCATAGTGTGGAAATTAACTTGTGCACTCTTGTTCCAAATGTTCTTTTCCATGTTTTCCTCTGTAGACATTACTCCACTACTACTTCTACTTGGGAATAGTCGAGGGTAGAGTCCGGTCTGCACAGAGAGAAAGTAGAACACAATCTCTGCAAACAGTGGAAATTGCTGAGTTACAGAAACAGGTTCATCCACACATATCATTTTCCCTTGTGAACACGTTTTTCTTGCAGTTATGGTTTACCTGTGCAAGATGGCGAAGATGTCCATTCTCCGTCAACACACACAATCTTATTTGATCCAGACATTGCAAATTTGACATCACACTCATATTCCACCTTCTCATCATGCTGGTATTCTTCAAGAGGGTCACTAATAATAATACCATTTGAAATGCTGGGTGGTGACTGGCAAGGGTCAACAATTTCTAGAAGTAAAAGAATTATCAGTCCAACCTTGGTTTCACACATTAGCAACAGTGGTATGGAAGAAGCCATGGGAAAATAGTTACTATGTTGCTGGTATGAATAAGTCTCAAGTGGCAACTTATTGTGCATTAAATGCTTGGTAAGACACTCATCTGTATCATTATTTCAGATGGCAAGGAGAAGTTTAATCTATTTCTGTACTTGGCTAGAAATCTGGGGAAACTATGGTGGGGAAATTTTCCTCACCACTCAACAGCGCAATACAGACAAATGCCTTACCATCAGGCCATCCTCAGTGATGTTGTGGAGCCAGGGCTCACAGGGATGCAGCAGTGATATTTTCTGATTAGCAGGGATGATTACCTCATCTGTCACTACCTCTCAGAGTTCCCTGTTTCCTGTGAGCTTAGCTGCACTCCTCACATTAGCTGTAGGGGGATGAATTTTCCCAGCAGCAATATATTGTTCAGTGCTGTAATGCAAAGTATTTTGGGATGGTTTGGTCTTGAATAGGCAAGTAAGACCCGTTAGCTTCATAAGAGACCTGCTCCTGGAGATGAAAACTGCTAGAACAGGTTTGTTGATATGGATCAACAAGCTGCCTGCCTTTTTGGATTCTCCTTGTGGGCGTGGCTATGGGTAGTGTCATGATGGGCATCTGCACTTCAACATTTACCACTATACCACTGGACATCTTGCAAAATTGTTAAAAGCATCGTACAAACTAACCCCTATAGTCTCTTCAGCAAGCCCATTAACTTGCCAACTCTTTATTTTCACTGTCTTTTCTCAAAAACTTTAATTAGGATTTTCATTCTGTTTTTCACTATGTTTTGGTGGCTCCAGGGAGACAGGCGGAAAACCTATCGCACGCCCCTTCATTTCTTTTTGAGAAGCGCTTCTTTTCTTGAACATCAAGCAAGGAGGGAACAAGGGATCCTGGTCAGCCTTCCTGGGTGGGTGGGGGGAAGGGTATAGCTGCTGTATGCAAACAGGTTCTCCCATTTCCTTGATCCTTGTGCATGAATGCACTTCCCCAGGGCTATGGAATGTTTAACCCAGGGGTGGGGTACTTCACTGGGGGGAGGTGCCAGATGACCACGCACCCAGCCCTCTGCAGGCTGGATGGCACTGAGTGGGTGGGGCCACACCCACTGACGTTACATGAATGGGGCCTCACCCTCTGATGTCATCCGGTCCCCAGCTGAAGCACCAGCTGCAGCTTCTCTAGCCAGAGCTTTGGTTGCAGACTGGTTTCACCTACCCTGTGTCTTCCTCTATTGGGGAGGATGCAGGGCAGGCAAAGCTGTGTGGTCCAAAGTGCCAGGTGGAGCAGTGCTTGATGCTTCCCCTACCTTGGCATGCCATTACCACCACCACCACCACCACCACCCAAAAGAAATCCCCTGAGGATCAAAGTACATGTTACTTTAAAGATGCTGCTAGGTTTTTTCTTTCTTTTTTACTTAAAAGTACACAGGACCTAATATGCATCGTCCTAGAGAACAGGGGGTTATAACTCTTTGCCCTATGTCTACTGGATGACTTTTTGGCAGTGTAAATTGGAGTTGCGGGGGCCCTGATCCACACTGGGACTACAGTGGGAAGAGGCAAAAGGTTAAAGTTGCCCGAGCCCCACACACACACACACACACACACTAGGATCCTGATCTGTGCAGTAACGTGTAGTAGGAACATAGGAAGTAGCCTTATGCTTCATCAGACCCTTGGCCATCTACCCCAGTACTGTCGACATGGACTGGCTATGGCTCTTTCCAGGGTTTCAGGCAGGAGTTTTTCCAGCCCTACCTGTCAATGCCCGGGATCAAACCTGGCACCTTCTGCATGCACTGAGCTATGACCCCTCCCTGTGAGCTACAGGCCCCTTCCTCAGTCTGACCCCAGGACATTCCATAACTAAAGGAATAGGCATTGTACACAGAGTCCACCAGACTCCCTCTGCAACACAGAACCCCTCTGATAACACTGCAGTTCTGGCAGCTTTCTAGCTTCAGAATGAAACTGAGCAAGCAGAACATAACTTTGCAACCAGTTGCTGCCATAGGGATTAATGGGGTAGGAAAACCTTAGTAACCGTTGAACCGCTGTTCAAAACTTCATCAAGCCAATGAAAGGAACTGCTCCTCAACAAACCTAAATAAATTACATCAGTAGTTTTTATCAACATTTGAAAGAAATATGATATGTTGTGCCAAACATGGGAGTAAAAAGGGTGTCAATTTTCAGCACTTCGAAACTTGCTGAACCTGTGGCGATTTTTATCAAATTTGTTTGAAATTTGCAAACTGTAGACTTCATCAGTAGATTTGGGGTAGGTAAGATCCAGGGTCCACATTGCCCCCCTGGAACTCACTGGAGGCTGCACCTCACCCCCACCAAATTTTCTACTGCTGCTGCCAAAATCGTTCTGCACGGGGAAAGCAGCAGCAGCAGCAGCAGCAAAAAGAAAAAGAAAAAAAAAAGGCTTCCAGGAGTGTGATTCTGCTTGGAAACAAGGTGCATGCTCACCATGCACCTTGCTCATTGCACAGCATCTGGGGACACATTGGCAGGAGCCACAGAAGCAGTCGGGGGCAGGGGGTCACATGTTGCCCATTCTTGAGATAGATCGTGGATGCCAAGTTTCAAGTTATTAGCTCAAGGGGTGTCCTTTCTATAAGCAACAGAATTTTGAGGATTGTAATGGAGGAACCTGTGTGTGTGTGTGTGTGTGTGTTGTGTGTGTGTGTGTGTGAGAGAGAGAGAGAGAGAGACAGAGACTCACCCCTTTAATTAATAGGTACTTCTTAAACAGCCTGTGAAGAAATGTGTACCAGTACCTTTGCAAGTTGGAGGCTGTGGAGACCATCCAAAGTCATAACACTGGGCAGAGCTAGGCCCAACTCTGTGGTATCTGCTGTTACTACACGAAAATCGCACCACGTCTCTGGGCAGATTTCGGTCCTTTTTTGGCTGAATTAACCCATGATCCAGAAACAAAGCTTCACATTGTATTACTAAAGAAAATGTTGAGGGAAATATATTAAATACAGTACAGTAATACCTTGGATTGCAAGTAACTTGGTTTGAGAGCGTTTTGCAAGACAAGCAAATTTTTAAATATTTATTTAATTTTTTTTACTTGATATACAAGCGACGTCTTGCAATACAAGTACTGTAGTACGGCTTAAATTAAAAATCTCTGTACAAATTTTTTTGGGGGGGATTTCGTTTTGATATAAGAGTGTTTTGGATTACAAGCACGTTTCCGGAACGAATTATGCTCTCAATCCAAGGCATGACTGTATAATTAAGTGCACTGAAGGTGCCTAAAATTAAACTGTTGAGAAAACGTTTGCAAATTATAAAAATAATTCCAGGACTGCACACGTTGCAGCTCCCTAAGGTGAAGGCAGTTGTAACATTAAAAAAGACTGCATACTGTGTCTGCCTTACCACTACTTCACTTTTAAATTAGAGATTTACACACCAGTGAATTGAACACTGGCTCAGCGATCTGCATTGCCCCTCTCCTTTTGCTTTGGGAGGACTGCCTGCCGTTTTATTTTTGAAATGCTACATGCATGTTCATTCATTGAAAAGCTCATTCATCATTTTATTTTTGGTGTTGTACGAAGAGTTTTTAAAGGGGTTGCAAAACTGCTCCAGGGGTGGGGCTGAAGTTTGTTCGTGATGTCACAGGAACCAGGCAGTCAATACTGGACAGTATCCAACACTGCCCATCCACAAGCAGGGCCCATCTCCATTTCTGTTCCACAAGCAGCCAGCCCTGCTGATTATGTTGTGCAAGCAGCATCTACCACTTGCACAACAGAGATTTAGCACTTCTGGGGACAAGCCCCAAAACAAGCAGAAATGCTCATTTCTAGAATGGGGCAGGTCATAGATTTCATAGATTTCATAGATCATAGAGTTGGAAGGAGCCTACAAGGCTATCGAGTCCAACCCCCTGCTCAATGCAGGAAACTAGAGGAGGGGTCTCCCATCCAAGTAACAACCAGGCTTGACCCTGCTTAGCTTTCCACACTCAGACAAGCTGAACCAGCGTAAGCCACAGCCTGTCAGCGGAGCTCCCTTATGCAAGTTCCACCAACCTGCCCCATTCCACTTGTTTTGGGTTGCCCCAGAAGTGTTAAATCTCCATCGTGCAGGTGGTGGGTGCTGCGCTTGCGTGATGGAATCAGCAGGGCTGGCCACTCATGGGCAATCACCATTGCAGACTGCCCACTGTCCAGCACCAGCTTATGCTGGAAACTAGTTTATTCAGACAGAGCTCAACCCTGGCAAGAAAAAGGTTTGCTTGGTTATCTGAAGGAATGCCTCATCCCATACGTGCCTACCCGAACCCTGAGATCTTCTTCGGAAGCCCTTCTCAGAGTGCCCCCTACAAAAGAGGCTAGGAGGGAGGCTACTAGGGAAAGGGCCTTCTCAGTTGTGGCACCCCATCTTTGGAATCAACTCCCCAAGGAGGTCTGCCTGGTACCTACCCTCTATTCTTTTAGGCGCCAGGTGAACTCCTTTTTATTTACCCAATATTTTAATGGATGATTTTATTTCCTTTTAGCAAATTATTATCGTCACTGTACCTCGGGATCGAATTGATTTGGCTGCTTGTTTTTACCTTGGTGTATTTTAATATGCTTATGTTTTTGTTGTTTTTATTGGATTTTTGGTATTGTTTTTGTAAACCACCCAGGGAGCCTTTTGGCTGATGGGTAGTAAATAGATGTTTTAAATAAATAAATAAATAAATAAATAAACTGATTGTAGCTAGGCCACGCCCAAACTGGACCCATGGCTTTATAAATGTTACAAATGTCTACTTACTTAGCTGAATACAGTGAACCAGCCATGTATGCCATTCTACTGGAGCTTTATAAAGCTCCTGATTTGCTGCCTTCCCGAGTCTACAAAAACAGGGGGATTTGTCAATAAATAAATAAATAAATAAAGCACCTCCCAAAGTGCAGGACATAGTGGCTGCTAAACTCAATGGCAAGTGCCACTTGAGCATGAATGGGACTCAGTTGAAAATGCACATTCTTGTAATTCTCAGCTATGGGGTGATACGAGGATGGTGGCGCAACAATTGAATGAATGGGCAGGCAATATGAGGAAATGCATTTGCCAAAGCTTTTGATATCAGATATCAAATCTTGGATCCTAAGGTAGCTTAAGAAGATTCAGGGAAGGAAAGGTTTCCAGCTCCTCCTTCCCCTGCTGCAACCCCTGAAAAGACTCTCCAGAGGGTCAAGAGCCCCTCGTTAAAATGTGGGGTGGTGTGCTGGGGGAGGAAACAGAAATGTTTTTCCTTCTGTGAACTTTAAGTTTACTTAACTTAGGATCCAAGCCAGTGTATGCAACCTCATTAGGGTTTGCCATTTTTTAAAATTCCCAGTTGGTTTGGACTACAAACCATGGAATTCTGATGGACATTTATGCTACTTGTCAGATGCTCACACCTTCAAAAGTCAGCATTTTATATCTGATTTCAGTAGACCCCATCACAGTTTGACTATCTCTATCTTATTTATTTATTTATTTATTTAATATATTTATTCACTGCCCCATCAGCCAAAAGGCTCCCCGGGGTGGTTTACAAAACAAGGCAACAAATAAAAGCAATCATCCTAAAACAAAAGCATCAACAATAATAACATAAAAATACAGACATATTAAAATATAACATAATAAAACCAAGCAGTCAAAATAAATTCAATCCAGAGGTACAGTGGCAATAACAAAATGGATAAAATCAGCCATTAAAATGTTGGGCAAATAAAAAGGTCTTCACCTGGCGCCTGAAAGAATAGGGGGTAGGCACCAGGCGCACCTCTTTGGGGAGCTGATTCCAGAGATGGCGTGCCACAACTGAGAAAGGCCTTCCCGTAGTAGCCACCCTCCTAGCTTCTTTTGGAGGGGCCTCTCTGAGAAGGGCCTCCAAAGAAGATCTCAGGGTTCGGGCCGGCATCCCGTTGTGTTTACAACTTCACTTGCCCATTCGCAAACAGAGACAAAGACTGGCAAATTCTGATAGACCTCTGCTGCTTGCTTGTCTGATTTTGCTCACTCTTGCATGCTGCTATCAAATTTCGATAGTCAGAACACCATGTTGACAAAAACAGGCAGGAATGCATGCCTATGCAACACACGAACATGCCGTGCCACTCCTGGGTGATTGGAGGAAGCTCACACACACTCTGCAGCCCCACTCCCTGAGTGACAAAGGCACAGTAATCACAGTAATAAAGTTGTAACAGGGAATTCTATTCCTTCACATTGAGAGGGCTGATGGTATGAAAGCAAGAGACAGGGCACAGTCATGTCAGCAGAATGCCAGTTAAAATCAGTTGGGTAAGTTGGTGGGAGTGAACTTAGGCAACAGATGGGTGGTTGTGCAGTTTGATTGGACAACAGTTCCATCTTCTTTAAGGAAAGGAGTTTGTTAGCCTTAGGAGCCAAGCCGGATACTGAGGGTTTAAAAGGGAAAGTGAAACCCCATTGGCCCCTGGTGTTCCATAACAATCACTAAGTACCATCTTACAGCTAGCTGCATTGTGAATACAGCTCACTTTTCTAACGAACAGCCATGGTGACACAGGGAGGGAGGAAAGCATTTGAGTGCAGCTTCTAGATCCTGAAATTTGTGACTGCTGGCATATTATTAATGGAAAAAGAACAGCCATCCGGGATTTGATCCTGAATGAGCATGCCAGCTTAGCCTACTATATCACAGAGACTTGGTTGGACAAGGCTGTGAAAGTGAATCTTCCACAGCTTTGCCCTCTTGGTTTCTCCATGTAGCAGCAGTCAAAATCTGTGGGGTGGGGAGGTTGAGTCACTGGCAGTGGCCTATCATGATTCTATCCCCTTGATGAGATACCTCATCTGTCTGTCTTCTAGTTTTGAGTGTGTATATCTTATGTTTAGGACAGAACAGGGATTCTGTTGCTGACTGTACCATCTATGTCACTGTCCAACAGCCCATTGAGACCATCACTTGCCGAGCTACTTGGGATGGTCTCAGCCGTGGTGCTGGAGTGTTGCCCCCCGCCTCCAGCTTGCTGTACTGGTGGACTCCAATGTACATGCTGAGGCTGTGATGTCAGGAGTTGCTGAAGACTTCATGGCTCCTATGGTGACACGGGTCTGTCCAAATTTATTTCTGGCCCCACTGATTCAGCAGGGCACCCTCTTGATCTGATTTTCTGTGCTGGGTGGTATGATGGTTGAGCTGCATGTACAGGAATTTTCTATAGTTCCATTGTCATAGACAGACAATGGTTTAGGCCAGGGATAGGTAATGTTGTACCTGCAGCCACGAGTGCATCCCAGACACCTTTCCTGGTGCCCCCCAAGGTGCCCTACCCCTCCCACTTTTTATTTTTATTTCCAAAGAAGATGTAACACATTTTCTTACCAGCTGTGGGTTCAAAGGAGTTGATTAGTGTGCTAGGGCTCAGACCCCACCTCTGCCTTGTACTCTGTCTTTTGGGTAGGTTACTTGTTCTTTGTGACTAGCCATGCCTCCCATGGAAGCTGTTTTGTGGTGAGAAATTGGGAAATTACCAAATGTGTCCATGGGTACAAAAAGGTTGCCTACCCCTGATTTAGGCTTCCTTGGACTCAGAACCTCTGCAATGGCAGGGGATCAATTAAAATGGTCCACCCCAGGATGCTGATGGATACTCTCAGCCTAACCTACCTCACAGGGTTGTTGTGAGGATAAAATGGAGAGGAGGATTATGTAAGCTGCCTTGGGTTCCTTGCAGGAAAAAGGGTGGGGTATAAATATAATAAATTAATAAATAAATTGTTTCCTGACAGCTCCTGGAGATTTTCCTGCCACCTTGGCAGGTGATTCTGTCAAAGTCCTAGTTGAACTCTGGAACAGGGAAATAGCCCAACTGGTTGGTGCAATCGCTCCTGAGCACCCTCTCCTGCTTAGTACAGCCAAATAAACTCCCTGCTTTTCAGCGGAGCTGGAGGTGATGAAATGTGCAAGAAGATGGCTAGAACAACACTGGAAGGATGAATAAGGGCTAGAATCATGTGAAGGCCTATGTGGCGGAGTGACAGGCAGAAGCCCAGGGAGGGCCAACTTGAACATTCCAGAGGCTCTGATTGGTTTAAGCTGAGAGCATAGAACCCCAGAGAGTTGGCAGTTAAGTTGGTTGTCAGTTGGGGAGAGAGTGGGTTGGAGTGAGAGAGGGAGTGGGAGGTTAATAGAGTAGGTAGGGAAAGATGGTACTGAAGAAAATAGTTCAGACAGGGAATCTAGTAACTTTGTGAGAAAGCAAACGTGAAGGAGTTAGTTGAGAACACTTCACAGGAGTTTCTGCTTAGGGAGTGAAGGACCTTCTGTCTGTGGTTCTGCTTAGGGAGTGAAGGACTAGTTCTGTCTGAACTAGTGAGAGGGACAGTTAAGTTCCCTGGTCTGATACTGTAACTTCAAGTAACCAAGCCAAGTTGATATAAAGAGCACTGTATAACATCTGCCTGCCTTTAACCTGAATCTAAGCAAAGAACAAGTTTGAATTAACTGTTGAAAATCCAAGTTTTCTGTGCCTGAGTAGAATACAATAAATCAACCTTTTTATTCAAAGTTCTAAGTGTCCAGGGTCTGACTGGTGGACAGGAAAGTAAGAAGGGAATTAACAGGGGAGCACCCTACTTCAAGTAATCAAATAAAACAAACTGCTCTTAATAAAGACAAACAAATGTGGGTGAACAGCTACATATAAGACCTAGGATATATCATCGGCTAACACAGCTTAAGAAGACAGCTTAAAGTCTGAAGTGACCAATACAAGGTGGCACTTGGTGAGAGCGAAGTACATTAAGGGTGTGAGGTTTTGGAGGAGGGGTCATGTCCGCTACAGCCTACTCCATGGTAGTGATGGTAGCATAGAAATTGCACACCATTGTGCCTACACAGAGCTCTCCAATAGAGCTTTTTCACATTCTCAAGGCTCTGCTACATGCTGACTAATGAGATGGTAACAAAGATCACTTGATTGCACATTGTGACTAATCTGCAAGACACTTTGCAGATAAAATCACCCAACTCTGTACCAACGTGGAAGTCATAATTAGCACAGGTCCAGTAGTCGATGTAGCCTTGGTTCCTTCTTGTCCTGTTACAATGGATATAGGGCATGAGGCAAGGCCCATTATTGTGTTGTGTGTCATGGCAACCCCCAGTGGACTACATCATCTCTGCATATTTTTGGAGGCAATACCCCTGCCCCCACCACTCGGGTTAATAGTTCCCAGCAAAATTCCCTGCAGTTTTTTGGTAGGACACATTTAAGGAACAGACTTAAAATCAAGTGTTGTGCCCAGTTGGTGCACGGGTTTGCAGTATAACTTTCACAATTTTTGCCTGCCCTGCTTGACCTTGGTCTAAGCCTGGTCACCAGCTCACATGCAGCAGAAAGGCTAAGTCAGAGTACAAAGGAACAATATAAAGCTGTTAGCTAGGCACAGAAACATGGGCAGTTCACCATGCAGTTCTACATAAAACTTTGGACCTGTGTTGTTCCATCAGTGAATAGACCTGAACTGGAGGCTTATGTGGCCTGGTGTTCCAGAACCCCATCCAGACCCAGCTACTGACAGTTAGCCCAGCCCTCAGCTCTCCCTGCCCATGAAGCATCTCCTACTTCAAAGGAGCCCTCTTACTCCTGAAGGGCTTGTTTGTTTCTGGGCCCAAAAGCATGCACTTTGCTAATGGGAGGCCACCTGCGCCTACAGCTTCTGGTGTTTGTTTCTGGTACAAAGTATGTGTCATGTTCTTTTGCCTCAGTCCCTCCCCTGGCTCAGATGGGGACTCAGAAGTGCAGGAGGCATCATCCAGTGAGCCATTGTCATCTGCTACTCCAGGACCTTCAAGGGCAGAGGATCAGGCTTTACCAGACTCAGAGGGCAGCCCTCCCTCCACCACAAATGTAATCCTCATCACCTCCATGCTAACGGATCCAATACCTATAGAAGCCAGCAGCTGTAGAATTGGGCAATGGCCCTTTATCAGACAGATATCTCCTCAGAGAGGGTGAGATTAACAACAGGCCAGATCAGCCAGCCTTCATGAAGTTTCAGAAGGCCCCTCTGCATGTTTAAATTTGTGTATGTTAAAGGTTTTATATCATGTTTTATTCTGTTGTGAACCACCTAGAGAGCTTTGGCTATTAGGCTGTATAGAAATGTGATAAATGAATGAATGAATACAAATTTAATTAATAATTAAAATAAATAAACTGAAAGAAAATTACTACAAAATCCAATTTCACATATTCAAATTCTTAAAATCCAGTTTTGAATCTTACCCCCCGACATCTGAAATGAATTATATAATTTGACTGATGATTATGGATCAGGCCCCAGGTGCAGACCAGTTTCATGCGTTTTAGTCATGTCCAATTATGAGAAAGTTCCGGAAGTAGATTTTGGAGAAAATTAAGGACATGGCTGGTATGACCAACTGTGTCTTGTCCTAAAGCAGTACTTCTAGCATATATGAAAGATCTACTTATGGAAGATGGTTTAGAATTAGTGACCAGTGTGTGTAACTTAATGGAAATCACCAAGGACACCACCCTTGCTAGAATGAAACAATGCGATTTGGAAAACTGTAGTATTACCAACAATGATATTTCATTAACTTACACTGACATCCAGGCTTTGGATTCCATCCATTCTCTGTGCATACTATCTGGTCACCCAAGGTGTTTTTAAAGGTTTTAAAACCAACTTCACATTCATAGGTAAGTGTTTCCTCAGGCAAGAAAACTGACTTAGTTGTGTCGAAGATAGCATTCTCCTCAGATGGCCTTGAGCATGTTTCTGAGGAAACAAAGGATGGGCATTATCAATGACCAACTGTTCTTTTCTCTAAAATCCCCTACACAGAATGACCTTCTAGATGCAAGTATATGGAGGATGGAGGAGCTACCAACTAGGGACAGATGCATATGTCAGGTATGCATTCCTCCACATTTGAATTTTTAAAATCCCAAGTTATTTCCATCCTGTTAATGAAGAAACATGTAAATTTTGGTCAGTTCTTATCAAAATTTCTAACAAACAATATTCTCAATCATCTCACTGGCCAAATTTAACCGATACAGCTATTCCAAGCATGAAGCGGACCATGTTCTGCCTTCCTGCCATGTAGCTGTTAAAGAGAAGGAACCTGTCAGAAAAAAGAAGTGGCAACCCTAATTCAGTACCACGAACATGATTAAATACACTGGGATACAAATTCAATGTGGGAGAATACTGAAAATGAGAGATTTGTCCATCCCTACAAAGTTCCAGCACGTTTATGAAGAAATTTGTGAATTTTTGAATGTTCTTATAAAAAAAAAAAATTATCAAAAAACTCACCCATCCCTAGGTACTACCAAATAACCAAGTTGACCGATATCACTTACCACTGGGGATATCTGTAGGGCTGTAGCTCTGTAGTCCAGCACACGCTGTGCAAGTCCCAGATTCAATCCCTGGCATTTCCAGGTAAGGCTAGGAAATAATCCCACCTGAAAACCCTGGAGAGCAGCTGCCAATCAGTGGGTACATTCGCATGTCATGCAAACCCACCCTGGCAATAAGCCACGGTGGGCTGGTTGTTGGTAAAACAACACACGGTGAGCCCAGAGACGATCAGGCTCACTGTGGTTTGTTGGACCCCTCCCTCCCTCTCAGTCGTTCTGCAGCTATTCCAGGGGACACTGCGGGAGGACTGAGTGGTATCTCCCCTCCCCACTATGATCATGAGCCATTTGGGGCTCGCCAAGGTCTCCCTCCCATTTTTTGGGAGATCGCAAAAGCCAGCTTGACAGCCAGCTTTCGCAATCCCCGTTTTGACAGTCACTGATGGCCCTTTCAAAGTGTCCAAGCAGCACCTGGGGCGGGGGGGGGGGGGGGCTGACAGAATTTATATATTTTTGCACACAAAAAATTGTGCAAAAAGTGCTTTTATTTTTATCTTATTTTTTTAGGAGCAGGTGCACAACTGCGAACCTTCGCAGTTGTGAGACTGCGGGGATTTGAAGCCTCAGCTGGGGCAATGTCCTGGAAGGTGCCTGTTGCCAAGATGAATCAGATACCAACCCTGGACATTGCCCAGAAGAGGCTCCAAATTGTTTTTTCCCCTTGGTTTCTCTTGATAGCTGTCACAAAGGTGAGCTGAGCTGTCGAGAGAAACCAAAGGCGTGAGTGATCTTTGCATGTGAAAAGGGGGTGTTCTGGGATTTACCCCTCTTTGCAGCAAGATTCTCATCTCTCCCCACCCCCCAGCTAGTCCATATGCTGGTGCACATTTTGCGCTTTTTCCAGAGCCTCTAGGTGTTTGAGAAAGTGCAAAAGTGCACCCTCCCTTTTTATAGGGAAAAGGAGATTTACCAGCTAGCTGTCAAAACTCTGGGTCACTTTAAAAGGGATCTTGGCAGGGCAATGGGTGGTATTTGACTGGGATATATGGCTGTATATGTCCCAGTCAAAAAAAACCATTGCCTAGTCAGAACCCCTTGTTTTCCAGCAAAATCTCTGCTATTTCTGCTACTCCCACTGCAAATTTCAATAGACCCCAGACGTTCCCAACTTCTGCTTTAGAAAAAAACCGGGGGGGGGGGCACTGTGGAGCCAAGGCGAGAAGGAAAAAAAATCTCAGGTGCCAACAGAGATCTTAAAACTATATTTATGCCCAATGCATTTCGGCCTAAGCCTTATTCAAGGCAAGGGCCCTTGAAAAAGGCTTAGGCTGAAATGCGTTGAGCATATATAAAGTTTTAAGATCTCCGTTGGCACCTGGGATTTTTTTCCTTCTCGCCTCAACTTCTGCTTTAGACATAATGCACAGTGTAAGGCTGGCAACTGTATCTGTGAAGCACCCCCTCTGGGCTTATCATACAGACTCAATCAAAATCCTGAGTTTCAAATTAAAGAACAGCTTTATTTCAACCGGGGTGGGTGGGTGGGGAAGGAATGAGGAAGTAACAGCCTTGGAAAGAAAACAAAACATTTAAAGTTGCTAAGTAGCCAAAACTAGACATCCTCATGGAGAAATGTCATGCTAACTTGCAAGGTGCAAGGGTCATCCAAGGTGCAGTTCCAGCAGGCTGTCATGAGATGATCAAGGAGAGTGATAGTGAACAAGGAGGGAAGTGAGAAGGCCTGTGGCCTGGAGTTTATTGACCAGGATCATTCCTAATTTGACTGCAGACCTAAACTGCAAATGCAGGTGCCAGATGGTTCCTACAGCACCAACCAGAGGAACCACGCAATGTCCCGAGGAAAGAAGAGGATCTATATGGAGGCTAAGGGTTCACTCTGGACTTCTATTGGTATTCCTCATTGTGGTATTTTCTGTGTGCAGTGTACTGAAGAAATTGTAAATTCTGTGAGTTGCTATATTCATAGCAGCAATGCTAAATTTACAAACATTTAAGTTGCAAGTATTTTATTTCTCCAAATTTTAATAAAGTACAGCATGTTGGTGCATTTGATGTGTCTGTAAATTTCTTGCAGCAATGTCATGACTTCATCCTTAGTCAAGCCCCTCAAAGAGATCTTCACAGCCACAAGGACAGGGACACTGCCATCTCACTGACCTGAACCAGCCCCACAAAAAGAAGATTTGGGTGATACTGTGACCTGTGTTACAAATGGCTATCATGACAAAAAAGGGGTGTGCACAAGATTTGGCCTGGGACTCCGGAAAACCCGGTTCAATTCAGACTGATTTGGAGGCTGACCAGATTGACTCAGGTCCGAGCCTGAAGTAAGGTCTGGAATAAAGCTTCATGTCTCTCTTTGACTGCCATGGAAATCATTGCTCATAAAACTACTTACTGACACATGTTGGCTTTGGCTCCCATCCTTTTGCAAGGCACCATGTCTCTCCTGTGTCATGTCCGTCTAAAGTCGTAAAGCCACTCAGACAGCCATATCCTACTTTCTCATTGAGAAAAAAGTGTTCCTTTGGTTCAGAGAAAAAGCCATGAGACAGGGGAAATTTTTCACATGCAGGTGGTATTTCTAATAGGAAAAAAAAGATATTTGAAGAAATTATGAAGAAATTATGGATGGGTTTGGTAGCTAAGTATTAGCTTCTACTAGCCAGCTGTGAAGTCCAGTCCCATCATAACAGAAAGACAATATTATATGAATTTATCAATACAAATATTGCCTGATGAAGTTATGCAACTCAGCCTTTATGTAGGGTGATTTCAAAAAAAATAAAATAACCGGAGATTCATTCCACAGCTTCTGACAGAGTTTTGTTTTCCCTTTTAAAATGTTAAGAATTTTTCCTCCCCATGACACTCACAAATATTTATGTTTCTATTTAGGATCAAATATTAAACAACATTTACATTGATCTTTTCTCCCAGAAGCACAAAATGTAGGAGAAAGTGTGGAATTTGGCCAGTACTATGCTTATTTTAATTTTCTGTCTAAGAATGTTTATCTCACAGATAAAGAATTACCACTTTTTGAAGAAGGTGTCCTGTGGCACCTTGAAGATTAAACTCTTTTGTGGCACGAGATTTCATAGACTAGAACAGGGATGGGGAACCTATGTCTACAAGCCAAATTTGGCCTACCAGGCCAGCCCATCTTGGGCAAGGCCCCTCCCCACACACACAGTGGGGAGAGTGATCCTCACTGTTATTTCAGAATACAGGTAATGGGAGATCAGCTAGCCCACCACTTCCCCTCCCAACTAAGAGGGGGAGGGATGCACAAAGTGCTTTCCTTCCCCACATCCTCCCCAATGGGGGAAAGGTCGGGGCAGGTGAAGCTGGCTTTCCAACCAAGGGGCCAGGTGGCAGAACACACCTCCACTGGCACCCAGTCAAAGCAGCTTCAACTGCCCCATATCCTCTCCAATGGGGGAAGGTGCGGGGCAGGCAAACCCACCCCCTTCTGAGGCACTGAATGGAGGAGCACTGTTCCAACCAGTGCCTGGGGGATGTCTTTGGTGCACATGGCCCATGGACTGTCCCCAGCCAGGAAACCACACACAGAGAAAAGCCAGTTCCTCAGCCATGTTACCAGCCGGAGGAGGTCCAGCCAGTGTTTTGGAGAGGACCAGATTACATCATTTAGAATGATGGAGTGAGGGAGAATCACAGAGAGGAAGGGCAACTCCCACCTCCTCTCTACCTTCCTTCTTTGGGCTAGTGGTAGCAACAGCAGAAACAGCATGGAGGAGGGGCAGGTTATGGAGAGCTGTGCTGCCTCCCAAACCCAGCTATATCCACCACGTGTGGATGCACGTGCCCTTTGCCCTCCCCAACCCCAGTATGTTAGTGATTGGGTTCTCATGTGAGGAGGATGTCGTAGAGGTGGTGGGAGCTGTAGGGGCCTCCTCTGCTACCCCTCCTTGCAAATCTTCACATGTTTCCACTGGTATATATACACATGGTTAAATTCTGCTTTAGCTGGGAGATGCCCCCACTCCCAAAAAGAAAAACCTACAATCTACCTTCTGTTTACAGCAGAACAGAGAAGGCAACATCTAGTTTCTCAGACTGTATATTGTCAGGTAAGATGACATTTTAAAAAGCTTACCTACAATGGCGCAAACTGGAGCAGGTGACCAGTCATCTTTTGTGCACCTAGTCTTTGCTTGAGGTTGTTCAGGAGAATATCCCTCATCACATGAAAATGAAATCTCTTCACCCTCTATGTACTTTCTCCACCAATAGGTAGCAAGAAACTGACCATGTGGCAAAGGTACATTACGATGTTCACATATTTCTAAAGGCAAGAAGAGTAACTATGTTACATCATTTATGAAAGTATATTATGGTGATTATAAGATGATCCTTAGTATAGATGCTGTATTAAAAGTGACACGGTTTAAAGATATGCAAAAAGATGACCTTATTGAGTTGCAGAGCAAAGCCTTGGTCAAGCAAAATTACTTCAATCAAAATCTTGATGAATTTTGGTGCTCTCAAATGGCTGCATATCCTGTTATGGCAAAGAAAGCTATTTCTTCATTAATTCCATTTCCAACCACCTGTCTGTGTGAATCTGGATTTTCAACTCTTGTCAGCATAAAAACCAAAGCTAGAAATCGGTTAGATGCCAGAGATGAGATGCACCTAACTTTGTCTAACATTGTCCCTCGAATAACTACTCTTGCTGAGCACAAACAACAACAGCGATCACATTGAAGTTATTTTGAAATTATCCTTCTTTTATGTGTTTAGCTATTAGAAATACTTTCTTTAAATGCAGGTTTTATTTCCACAAAACTGTTCATTGCTTGTGTTTGTGTTCATTTTATTGAATATGCATTTTTTTAGTCCAGAGACAGAGCATAAACTAAAAAAAAATGCAAACTCGTCCGGCCTAAAAAAAAAAAGCAAACTCGTCCGGCCTAAGCCTAAATTTTGGGCCGTTAGGTGTGGGTCATAAGATTTTTCACAAGGGAGGTGTGACACCAAAAAGGTTAAGAACTACTGGTTTAGTAGTATATGCAAACCAGGCCATTATATCCAGTGTAAGCAATTCCCATATTTTGTCAAACTACCCCTCAGCAGCTGCTATTTCCATCAGGAAGCAGCTGCTGCTAACAATAGAACTATTAATTCACACTGTATACTTGGAGTATTCTCAACACAAAGGTAAGTGTTTGCAAGAGGACAGTAATGGATCACAGTTATTGGTACCATTACTTGCAACAAAAGCGTACTCACAAATAAAAGTGCATGCTTACATTATGAACATTGCTGCAGGTTTTTTTCACAACTCAGAATGTCCATTTCCTGTTCTAACAGAAAACAATAATTGGCCCGTCCCATAAACATCAGCTTTCATCAAAGGCTAATAAGAAAAAGGCCAGTTGTCTGGATACCCTCCCCTTTTCCTCTGTTTCATAGGTCTCTCTGCATCTATTTATCATCCAAGCCTCCTTTTTCCTGTTTCCCCTCTCCATAGCTGTCCCTGCCTCCATCTTTCCTCTCTGTACTCCACAGTGTTATCTTTTCTCTCCCTCTCCCTCTCCCTCTCTCTGGAACTTGATTTCTTAAGGGGGGCCCATACATGGAAAGAATGTATGAGAAAGTCATGTGGTCATACTGTGTTGCCGCATCCCTTCTTTCATGTGCACA
Source organism: Shinisaurus crocodilurus (assembly GCA_021292165.1). NCBI lineage: Eukaryota > Metazoa > Chordata > Lepidosauria > Squamata > Shinisauridae > Shinisaurus > Shinisaurus crocodilurus. The sequence continues at coordinate 149,222,814 of CM037877.1, read as the reverse complement.
AACAAACAGTGCATTCAGCAGCCATTCAAATGGGGTGGCTACATACATACAGAAGTATATGCAGAGGTCTCCTCCACACAAGGGAAAATCGGGGGGGGGGAACCCTTGTATACAGGACTTCTACACATGTTCTGTACATGTGCAGGGTCCCTTCACACAGTTGCTGAAAACGCAGCTGGCAGAGGGTGTGGCCAGCATGAGCTTGGCAATGGAGGTGGGGCTACACAGTGTGAAAGAACAGGTTACTTACCGGTAACTATGGTTCTTCAAGTGGTCATCTGTGCAGTCACACATATGAACTTATGGGCTCTGTGCCTGCACTGAGGCCTCCTGTGGGAAACTTCTAAAGCTGAGGTGTTTTAGGTGGGAATCCTTCCCCCACCATCCTATTGTGCATCCTCCTAGTAGGTTCCCGCCTATTCCCTCAATTTCCTGAGACCTGTCTAGTGTGGCCTTGGAACCGAGAGAATTCTCTGTACCATAATATTGATACGGAGGATTGACATTGGTACCGATGCTGAAAATAACCGTTTCAGGTAGCCCCATCGACATCGACAGTGACATTGAAGTGGGGACGGTGGGTGGGTTATGTGACTGCAGAGATGACCACTCGAAGAACCACAGTTACCGGTAAGCAACCTGTTCTTCTTCTTTGTGGTCTCTGTGTATCACACATATGGGCAATGTACCAAGCTGACTTACTGGAGGAGGGTTGGTATCGTCAGAGAGAAATGGAGGAAAGCACGGCCCTGGCGAATGCACAGTCCAAACAAGCCCAGATGTCCAAGCGGTAGTGCTGAATGAACGTCGATGGTGTAGACCAAGTCATGGGTCTACAGAGTTCTGGTAAGGAGATTCCTCAGCCAAAGGCAACAGAGGCAGCTATGCCATGGGTCAAATGTGCTGCCACCGCATTCTCATGTGGAAGTCTGAGTTCGTATGCCAGCCTTATAGTCTGTATGATCCAGTTGGCAAACCTCTGGAAACTGGGAGTCCTGCATTCCATTGTCCATAGCAGACAAAGAGATGCTGGAATAGACAGGTGGATTATGTCCTAGCCTTGTAGAAAGCAAGCGCTCTGCTGACATCGAATGTGTGCATCATCCTCTCTATCGGCTTCAAAGGCGATGGAAAGAAAGCTGGCAGAACAATGTCCTGGCTCAAGTGGAACTCTGACACCACTTTCGGTAAAAAAGTGATGCCTGGGCGAAGCACCACCTTATCTCGATGGAAAAAACATAAGGGGCATCGACATGGAGGGCACAGAGTTCACTTGATCGCCGAGCTGAGGTGATTGCTACGAGGAAAGCTACCTTCAATGTCAGGAGGCGAATGTCTACAGTAGCGAGGGGTTCAAATGGAGCAGAGGTTAGTGCCTTAAGAACCACCGACAGGCTCCAAGATGGGACTACAGTCCAGACCGGAGGAAAGAGGTTGCGTAAACCCTTTAAGAATCTGTCGGACCAGTTGGTGGGAGAAAACAGACCTGCTGTCTATTGAAGGGCGGTATGCAGAGATGGCCTCCAGGTACTTTAATAGAAGAAAGTTTCAGTCCTCTGATCGATAACGAATGTAGGTACCATAGGATCACCAGGATTGAACAGGAGGCCGGATCAGCATCGGTGGAGCAGCAATAGATGGAGAATGCTGCCCACTTAGGTGCATATGACCCTTTCGTGGAGGGCTTTCTAGCCACATCCAGGACAGTCTGTATGTTAGACAGAACTGGTGGTGCTTGAGTCACTGACGTAGTCTCCATGCCGAGAGGAGAAGGGATTCCAGGTCCAGGTGTTGAATTCGACCCTGATCCCAAGTGAGAAGGTACGGGGAGATTGGTAGGCGGACATGCTCCCCTTTGCTCAGATGGAGGAGCAATGTGAACCATGGTAGCCTCAGCCACGAGCGGGCTATGAGAATGCAGCTCATGCGGTCGGATAGGATCTTCGCGATGACCTTTGTGAGCAACGGGATGGGAGGTAAGAGGTAGAACAGTTGTCCTGACCAGTGAAGGAGGAAGGCGTCAATGCTATCAATGCTGGGTCCATCCCTGCTCTGCTGCAGAAGATTTCACAGGCTGCGTTCTTTGCCATTGCAAACAGGTCGATCTTGGGAGAGCCCCATTTGCGAAAGAGATCCGTCCTGAGAGTCCAATTGCCATTCGTGGGAAGACACTGTGATCCTGCTCAAAGTATCAGCAAGAATATTGTCCTTCCCAGCTATGTAAATGGAAACAAATGACATCCGGTGAGGGATGAGGTGGAGGTTAAGAGTGTTGAGCTTGGCAGACCTCATCCTGCCCTGTTTGTTTAGGTAGGCCACCACAGTGGTGTGGTCGGTCACTATCTGTATATTGTGTCCTCTCAAGATGGGCTCGAGGGCTTGTAATGCCTTCCAAATGGCTAGGAGTTCCAAAAAGTTTATGTGAGCAGCAGAAAGTTCTGCTCTGGACCATTGACCCTGCACCATGCTGTCTTCGCAATGAGGCCCCCAACCCATCAAAGAAGCATCGCTTGTCAGAGTCTTTGTCAGTGTTGGAGATACGAAGGGAAGGCCCTTCAACAGATGGGTTTCATCCATTCACCAGAGGAGGGAGACTTTTACATAAGCTGAAATCGTCAGGTAAGTGTAGCATGCATTCGTCTCAGTATCGAAGGCCTTGAGGAACCAAGTCTGCAGGGGTTGCATTCGAAGCCTGGCAAATGCGACCACCGAGGCTGTCAAGGCCATGAATCTCAGGAGTTGTGCATTCAATGGGCAGTTGTATGGCGGGCATGGAACAGCCTGGTAGCCAAGGTAAGTATAATGTGGGCTCAATCCTGAGAAAGGAAGGCCCGGGCTGGTTCTGGATCATTCTTAACGGCTGAAGGATAGACTTCTTCCAGTTCACATAGAATTCGAGGGTGTTTAGGAGGTGAAGAGTGAAGTCCAGTGCTTGATGGAGCACTTGCCCTGACGAGTCCACAAGCAGCCAATCATCCAGGTACGGAAAGGCCTGAATGCCCTGAGATCATAGGTGGGCACAGATGACTGCTACACACTTTGTGAAGACCCTGAAAGCAGTGGAAAGGCCAAACAGAAGCATTGTGAACTGGAAGACGTCTTGTCCGATACAGAACCGAAGGAAATATTGACTGTTGGGATGGATGGTGATGTGGAAATAAGCATACCGAAGATCAATCAAAGCAAACCAGTAACCCTTGAGGAATAGCAGTAAGATTGACTGCAGCATGGTCATTGAGCAGAACCTTGAAACTTCTTCAGGGGTGATGAAAGTGTTGACATTCCACAGGTCCAGGATCAGACGGAGCCCTCCATCCTTTGGCACCGTGAAGTAGCGTGAATAGAGGCCCTCCTGATGTTGAGTAGGTGGGAATCTCTGGATGGTGCCCTTCTGTAATAAGGAAGTTATTTCATCCAGCAGCGGTGAAGAAGTCTGCATGGTACGGATACCGAAAAAAGAAGGGAGTGTCAAATTCTATCCTGTACCCATGCTCGACAAACTTGAGGACCCAGCTGTCGAATGTAATCCTCCTCCAAGATGGTAGGGAGGGGACCAGTTGGGCACTAGATGATGGTATCAGGCAGTCCATGCTCTCTGAGAAGTCAAAGGTGACATTTAGAATGGCCACCTCCCTTATGGTAGCCCTGGTACCAAGGCTGTGAATTCAGTACCAAGGGCTGCTGTGCTCTAGGTTGGTGTTGTTGCAGCTGGGCAGTGGTATATGATGAAGGCTGCCTATACCACCTCTGTTGACGGAAAGGACGAGACGATGGCTGTGTTCCTAGGCCCATCTTTCCGGCTGTCATTTTGCCTTCTGGATGTTGTCCATCGCCTCATCCATCCATATTCAAATTGAAGAGCCCCTTGCCATTGAATGGAAGGTGTTCAATTCGAGAGCGAGCCTTTGGTACTAGCGTCATCGAGCAAAGCCAGGTGTGTCTTTGGAGGGCAACTGCCCCGACCAGTGCTCCGCTGCTGCAGTTGGCTGGGTGATGAGTGATGTTAATCTGCTGTGATATGTTACACAGATAGTGTAACTAACTACAGATAGTGATAGTGATGTTAATCTGTTGTAGGGGTGTAACTGTTCGCCCCGCGTGGGCGTAGTGGGCCGAAATCGGCCCCACTCATGTCCGCGCGGGGCTCGTGGTGGCCTACGGGCCTACCTTATCCAGCGGCAGCTCGCCTCTCCACGGCGAGCCACCCGCGCCGGTCCTGTCGCGTCACATCCGGCCCCGGAAGTGATGCGACAGGACCCTGCACAGGTGCAATACGTCGCGTGGGGGTCCAGTGGCGTGCGCCTGCGCAGGGTCCCCGTCACGTCACTTCCTGTGCCGGATGTGACATGACGGGACCAGCATCGGTGGCTCAAGCAGCGCGGAGACATGGTAACAGCTTTTCTTATGGGAGATGATTGGATCACTGTGCGACTACTTACCTGAAGACAAGAGGGAGCTGGCACAGGTATTCCAAGATGAGGCCACAAAGCTCTCTCGGCAGCAGGTTAACATCACTCATCACCAAGCCAACTGCAGCAGCAGAGCACTGGTCGGGGCAGTTGCCCTCCAAAGACACACCTGGCTTTGCTCGATGACGCTAGTACCAAAGGCTAGCTCTCGAATTGAACACCTTCCATTCAACGGCAAGGGGCTCTTCAATTTGTTGCAGCTGGGCAGTGGTATATGATGAAGGCTGCCTATACCACCTCTGTTGACGGAAAGGACGAGACGATGGCTGTGTTCCTAGGCCCATCTTTCCAGCTGTCATTCTTGCCTTCTGGATGTTGTCCATCGCCTCATCCATATTCAAATTGAAGAGCCCCTTGCCGTTGAATGGAAGGTGTTCAATTCGAGAGCTAGCCTTTGGTACTAGCGTCATCGAGCAAAGCCAGGTGTGTCTTTGGAGGGCAACTGCCCCGACCAGTGCTCTGCTGCTGCAGTTGGCTTGGTGATGAGTGATGTTAACCTGCTGCCGAGAGAGCTTTGTGGCCTCATCTTGGAATACCTGTGCCAGCTCCCTCTTGTCTTCAGGTAAGTAGTCACACAGTGATCCAATCATCTCCCATAAGAAAAGCTGTTACCATACCATGGTGGCTTCGTAGTTCACCACCTGAAGACAGAGGGAGGAGGACAGGTATATCTTCTGGCCCAGAAGGTTAAGGTGACGGACCTCTTTATCGACTGGAGCCATGTGTTGCTTGGAGACTTACTGTGGCCTGTGGCCACTCAATGATGATCGAGATCAGTAAGGGGTGAGAGAAGAGAAATTTAGAGTCCTCTTCTCTCACCCAATACATGCTTTCCAGCCTCTTCGCTGTAGGTGGGATTGATGCCGGGGTTTTCCAATTTTGCTGTGCAGTTTGCACTAGCATGGGCAGGAATGGGATTGCAGTTGGTACCAAAGCCTCGATGTATACGGCGCCAAATACCGTCCGGGTCCTGGGCGTTCAGTCTAGAGGCCCAACACTTGAGCTATCTGCTGGATCCTCTCGGAGAAGTGGCTGAGGTTTTCGGAGGTAGAGTCCTGTTCTCTAGAGGATACCAGTGGTTCTGGAGATGGTTCTGAGACTGCTCTGGAGATGGAGGAGAGAGAGTCTGAGTCATAATTTTCCAGAGAAGAAGAAATCTTGCGAGGCGAAGAGGCTGGATGGACAGGTGCTTGGCTCGAAGTCTGGTGTGATGCAGTGGGTTGTGCTGGAGCAACCACTGGCTCCGATGATGAAGGCCTGCCCAGAGAGATGGAGAGCTCCCTGTGAACACATTCCCAAGCGCAAGAGTCTTCCCAAGCGCAAGTGGGGGGCCTTGGCCCTGAGGAAAAGTCCTCTCAGTAACCAGGGAGTACTGCGGGTGGTAGCATCTTGGCCTGTACTGATACTCAGTCCCATAGATAGTATGGGTGTGGAGGAAAGTGACCATTCAGACCCTTGTTCCCAGTTGGAGAGAGGAGATCTGGAATGGTGTCGGCGAGGGGAGAGTTGTTCTCTCAATTCCGGATGAGAGGCTCGAGTGAGAGCTGGAGGAGAAGAGAGATGTTGTTCCCATTCTTGATTTTATTTATTTATTTATTTACTTATTATATTTATACCATGCCTTTTTTCCTGCAAGGAACCCAAGGTGGCTTACATAATCCTCCTCCTCCTCCTCTCCTTTTTATCCTCACACAGAGATAGGAGCTCCTGCAGCGGGGCGATCCCCAGCCAGGGATACATCCCACATCTCTCCCTCTGAGATCGATGTGGAAGGTGGAGTGGAGCCATTGGTACCGTAGGTTGCTTTGGTACCAAAGCTGAGATGGCAGGGTTGTGGAGCCAGTATTGAAGGCTCTTAGTTAGATGCCGTCGTAGATGGTAGCAGAGAAGGGTGGTGGGTCAAAGTCGATTTAAAAGAATCTTTTGACATCCTGTGCTCCTTCTTCTTCTTCTTGCGGCATTCAACGTCAGCCTTAGCCTTCTTGGCCAACTTCTTGGCCTTCACAGCTGTGAGGCTACGACCTGGAGAGGGAGGGTCGAGCATGACTGTCTCTGGGTTTGGAGGCATCAGTAAGTCAGCAGTAGTAGCCAGCACAGTCACTGGGAGGTTGGAGACATCCACCACCTCCAGAGCTCTGTTGCACATCTCCGCCTTCAAGCGGTCCACCTTTTGCTTCCTCACCTGCTTCATAAACGCTTGGCAGTGGGCACACGTATCCACTATGTGCCCCTTGCCTAAGCAGAACAAGCGGCCGTCCATCGGCGGGAAGTTTGGCACCGCAACAGATGCATTTTCAAAAGGCCGCCTTGAGAGGCATTGGCCTCAGGTTGCCTCCATGGCAATCCAAAGAAAGATAGGATAAATAAACAAAATTAAAGTTAAACAAAAAAGAGTGGGGAAAAACTATAGTAAGAGAGAAAGAACTTGAATAAAACACAAGTTTTTTCCCCTCAGCTAAGAATCAGGAGAAGGTCTGAAAGACATCCAGTCACAATGGCAGTCGAAGAGGAACTGAGGGAATAGGCGGGAACCTGCTAGGAGCATGCGCAGCAGGATGGTGGGGGAAGGGTTCCCACCTAAATCACCTCAGCTTTAGAGGTTTCCTGAAGGAGGCCTCAGCGCAGGCACAGAACCCATATGTCCATATGTGTGATGCACAGAGACCACGAAGAAGAACCACAACCCCTTATGTGTCCTTTCAACATGATGGGGTGTGAAGGATTGAGGCCTACACAGGCTTAAGTTTGTTGAAGGCCCAAACACTTCCCTAGATTAGTTGAAGCCTGAAGGCCCAAACACTCCAGGATGGGAGGGGGAGTTTGAGAGTTTTAGTACCCAATAGAAGTTAAGAATTAGTCTCCTGATCAAGGTCACCTGATTATAACCTTCCACTCCTAGGGAAGGCTATATATGTGTGGGGTGTGGTCAGAGAGAGGGAGAGAGAGACTGACTGCAGAGGAGAGAGGTAGTCTGAAGTTAAGCTAGAGAACCTTGGATTGTTTGTTTGTTTTATTTGATCATACTTGCTTTTGAATTATAACCACTCTATTAAGTAAATACCCTAATATAATAAGTAAAGTTTGTTGTGTACCCTGGTTTGTTGGAGTGACTTATTCACCACTGTCTAAAGCCTACACCCATGCTACTGGAAACAGGCAAAGGATTTGATCTCCTGGAACGGGAGAGGCTTTGAGAAGAGGCAGATATCTTCCAAAGGCAGGTCGAGGGGTCCCTGCAGTAGCGGAACCTTGACATGGGGTTTGAATGAAAAACACACTCCTCTCTCCAGATTTAACACCCATGTCTATCCCTTCACCTTTTCACTATATTTTTATTTTCTAAAGACTGCCCTTTATATGTATTCAATGATCAAAAAGCCTGCTGGTTGAAGACTAGAGCTATGCCATGTTGGCTCAAGCTCCAGAAAGCCAGGAAACTAAGGCTGATGCCCTGTGATCAATAATGATATTGTGCAATGTCACAAATTGTGCTTGCTCACAACTTCTTACCTTCTATGCACCCACACTTTTCCTTGATCTTTCAGTCCCAAATCCAGAATGGGAGGATGGAATGTCCTGACCCGCAAAGATCCCTCACGTTGTCCTGCTCCTGTATTGCCTTATGAAGCATCTGGGCATTACTGTATTGCTAGAGGAATCCTATGTGTTGACCCATGCCTGTTATTTGTTTACACCAGTAACTGGCAGGATGGGTTGAACAGTGGGAGATGCAGTAAGTGGTGGGAGTGATACTTTTGCTAATGTTTTGGACTGTGGTTTTATACCTGTGTTTCCAAGCACCATTGTGATTGATGATGGAGCCAAGTAATGAAAAATTCCCAAGGAAGTTCTAAAAATAATCTGTTTCATAGATTTTAAAGAGGCACTCCATCCTCCATATCAGAATTTGGGCCTGAAAGACCAAAGGAAACTATGGGCGCCTGGAGGGTTAAGGGTTAAGTAAGCACAATTTGTGACATTGCACAACATCATCACTGATTATGGGGCATGTCTGTTAAGTCACCAGTCTTAGCTTCCAATTTCCTGGCTTTCTGGAGCTTGAACCAATATGAAATAGCTATAGCTTGAACTCTGGTGCCAAGGTCATACTTCCCCTCCTCCTTCCAAGAAGATCCACACTACAATTTCTAACCAAAAAGCTTTATTAGTACAGAGGCCAGCCTGGCCAACTGGCTTAGAAATACAAAGAAGTGATTTGCAGAGTCAATCACAAGGAACCAAGCTTAGTTAGAATACTAGCCATTAAGGAAGATTGCTCTATTGTTGAGAAATTGATGCCAAACTGGGAACCTCACCTCCCTTCTAGACTCAAAGTACCCACACCCACACCCCTAAGGCGGTTCTTTATTCCTAAGGGCCAATCGCTCGGAGTGCCTGACCTTCCTCAGTTGGTCCATCCCCCTTAGCTGACGTCTGACCTGGAGGTTAGTGATGCTTGATTCACCCTCCTCCCGATCAGAGAGCTCAGACTGCTTTCCCACGGAATTTGACACCGAGTGATCCTCCCCGCCTGTAGAGTTTATCTCCAAGGCACCTGGCCTTGAAGATTCAGGTGCCTCCCCCCCTTCCAACTCCTCCTCCCCCCCCTCTTCCTCAGAATCTATTCCCAGATCTTCCTCTGTACGAAGAGTGGGCCCAATCCCTACATCTGGTCTCAAATGGGCAGGGTTTTCAACGATTGAATACTATCTGACAATGAGCAGCAACCAATCCTGGCCCTCTAGGAGTACCTTATGATACATGTTTTGAAACATGTATTGCTCTCATTCACTCTTTAAAAAAAATAAAAAAATAAAGTTTACAGCTGAAAATGGAATGTTGAGCAATAGCCCTTAAGGGCCACATCAGTTGCTCCTGCTTTTACTCCCTTTTTTTGGCCATCTTTCCACCAAACTGGATGAAAACTGCACGGAAGAAGCATATTTACTTTATGCATGATCATTTCTATTCCTGATAAGAGAAGAGAATGCAAGGAAAATATTTACTTACTGCGGCATTTTGGTTCTGCATTCCAGCCCGATTCAGTACAATGGATTCGACCCCATTGATTGTTAGGTGTTACCAGAAAACCAAGATTACATTTGAAGTCAACTTCCTCTCTGACTCTTGCTGGAATGTTGTTGCTTCTCCTTGCTTCAATATACTCATATAATCTTCCATTTTCTATATGGGGATAGTCACAGCCCTCTGATTTGGAAAAGATGAGATAGAGAAATTCAAGTCAATTATTTTTTAAAGGATATTCCACTGATCAGCTCTTTTTATTAATCTTTCTTGGGGCTGTACTTGTTTCATTGAGGTTGCATTGTTAGACCAAGTGTAGCCAGGGAGGAATATTATCTGGGTTGCTCCCCTTGAGTTGTATATAAAGGTAGCAAGAAACAGATGTCTAGGGTAGAAGCCCCCGCAGGGCATGCCCATTTCCCTTTCCTCTGGGCTTTGGGGGAAAGAGGAAGGACAAATACAGTCATGGCCCACTGCCCTGTGCCCTGATTGGCAGAAATTTGGAAAATGGTGGCCACGTGGTCTTGTGACTGCCTCCAACTCTTCCCTTCTTCTATATTTCATTATTGCACAATGACAATGGAATTTGGCGGTGCGGCAGCAGGGGCCACACAGGTGGGCAGGAGGGGCCACATGCAGCCCGAGTGCCATGTGTTGCCCACCCCGAGCTAAAGAAAGAATGCTGAGGGCAAAACTACACCTCCTGCTACACGTGTAGGTGTAGCTGAGCCTGATCTTTTTCTTTACTTCAGTGGAACTGGATGCAGCTGGAAATGGTCTGGTATCCTACGCTGTTAGGATTCCCGTAAGAATGGGAGTGGCTGTCTGCCACTGACAGCCGCTCAGCTCCAAGGGAGTGGTGGAGAAGATGGAACTAGCCACAGCATAGGATACCTTACCATGGACTAAATAACACTACTTAAGTGTTAAGTAGTTAAGTGTTAAGAGTGTGGCCCTTAGCTGCAATTTCTTGACATTTTGGAGCTTGAGTGAACACGGGAAGCCCTTATCACAAGATGCAAAAGGGTTTTGTTTTGTTTTATTAAATTAATTGAATACATAGTAGCTGGTTGTGTGACAGGGTGGGGAATACCTGGTAGGAATTTGACCTGCATTACTGGTACACTGGCATATGAACTCAATTGATCTTGCATTTATCATTCACAAAATGAGTTATGTATGACATGCAAAGGTGCAAAAGGCAGTGTATATTAGTTAAATTCATATCTAATATTGTTTTTAGGAAGACATATTTCATACAGTATGCTACTTTCTCTCTCTCTCTCTCACACTATATAACGGACAGTTCTTTTCCAAGGTTCCGTTCACACTCTCATGGCTTAACCAATGTGACCAAGAAATGAAACCCTGGAAGAGGCTATGCAGATTGGAGCAGGTTTGATTTTCAGTGGGTCCCATTAAATACGACACAGTTAGAGGGCAGTAATCTGAGAGCAAAATTGGAAGGGGGATATACTCTGTCTCAGTCCAGACACTGGGGTTACCCAGCAGTATCTCACTGCCTTCTCCTGCCCTGCCCAAAGGCAAGATTCAAAGCCTTGGAGCAAGGTTAGGGGGAGGGGAAGAAAACTTTGGGAGAGCTCACTAATCTTTTCGCAAGCATTTGAATCAAATATTTACAAAAAGCTCAAGCCTTTGTGAGTGTTCAGTTGGGTATCCCTGCAGGATTGAAAATGTATTATTATTATTATTATTATTAGTAGTAGTAGTAGTAGTAGTAGTAGTAGTAGTATTTCTATACCACCCCATAGCCGAAGCTCTCTGGGCAGTTTACAACAATTCATAAAAACAATAATACACATAATAAAATACAGATAACAATAAAAACATACAATTTCATTACAAAAGTTTAAAAACAAATTTAAAACCCAATTTAAAATGGCAAACAACCAAACACGTTAATAAACTAAGCTTGCAGCTGGCATAACCTCCACCCTGCCCCCCATGTGCTATTTGGAGCTGTTAAATATTAAATGCCTTGGCATAGAGGGCAGTCTTAACCTGGTGCAGAAAAGATAATAAAGTTGGCACCAGACAGGCCTCAGTGGGGAGCTTATTCCACAATTGGGGGGGGGGGCACCACTGAGAAGGCCCTCCTTCTTATTGCCACCAACTAAGCCTCCCTCGGAGGTGTCAGTCGGAGGAGGCCCCCAGATGTTGAGTGTAGTGTTGGGGTAGATTGCGGTTGGGAGAGGCGTTCTGTCAGGTATTGCAGTCCCAAGCCATGTAGGGCTTTATAAGTTAAAACCAGCACCTTGAACTGACTGTTATATGACTGTAATAAAAATAAAAGTACTACGGATGGAGACAACATTTCAGTTCAGAAAAATCCTGGCCGTCACCCTGACAGTGAATAACCAAGTTTCCATTAGAAGGACTCGGTAAACAGCCAATGCACAGCCCTGAGTGCCCCCACCCATAATATACAGGACTATAACATGGAGTCACGTGGCCTCCCTTCACATTCATCCCATCCATCATGATAATGGGCATTTCATTCATAAACTATGATGCTAGCTGCATTCATTTTTAGATGGTTGTGTTTTAACACAGCAAAGAGAAAGCTACTTACGTGTACACACTGGAGGAGGTAACCAGCCACTCTCAGAGCACTTGGAAAATTGTCCGCGGCTCCGATACCCAGCCTTACATTGTATTTGGATTTGATCATCATAGTTGTACTGACTCTTCCTAGGAGAGAAGTTGCCATTTTGCAGTTGTGGAGGAAGACATATAATTTCTATGGAGAAATATAATTACTCATCAATTAATGTGGCAGCAAATTTCTTCCTTAGCCATTATTTATGGGCTACTCAATCACTAGTATGTAGTCTGTGGGAAATACATGATTTTACAGTGCTTGGAGCAGAGCAGATAAGGAAGATTCAGGGCACAGGTATGATGAATAAAGGCTGAAGTCACAGGCTAAGTTTGGCCTAAAACAGGGATTGCCAACTAGTAGCCCCTGGCTCTATTCTGCCCCCAAAATACTTTTAGCTGCCCCCTGGTGGAACTACCATAGTTTGCCCCACAGCTTCTCTCTAAGGGAAACAAACACTGTTTCCAAAGGCTGAGAGTTAGAGCCTCCCCTTCAAAGTTATGGGTAATGTTCCCACCGGACCTGACGAGTGCTGCATAGAACCCTCACTGCTATGTGGCACCAAATTTATTATAGAAACTGACCACTCATGACTGGGTCAGGTTGTGCAATGTATTTCTGGCCCCAGAACACTTTCTAAAGAATATTGTGGCCCTCGAGAAAACAGACATTGGCTGCTAAATTAAGAATAAAAAAAGGAAATGTGCTACTAGTTTGCAAATATTAAACGGTTGTCAGGAACACAAAGTAGTCACCAGATCTGTTCAAGACAGTACGAGAAAGCATGGGATCCTGATCAATTTAATTAATCAGGAGTTATTAAAACACTGAAACTAGAATTATGAGATTAGTGGGACTTGTTAAAGAACCTGCCTTGATAATCACAGGTGGCTTAAATCAATCAGTCAAATATGTGTATGAATAAACCCACTGATTCAGTAGAAAAAAAGTAATTTTTAGACTACAACGATTATTCCCCTTAAAATAACATGAACACAGTGCTGCAGCATTTTGCTGCCTTTCAGCAACCAGGTTTTCAAGCAAATAATATGTTCACATTTGCAGAGTATTTCATCTGTGGGGGGCAGGAAACACCCTCCCTTTGCTGCTGCTACTGGTGCCTTTCCCAACACCATTGCAGAAGAAGCATTCCCACCTGTATGAGAAAGGGAAAATGCTTCTTCTAGACCGTGCTTGCCATTTATGTTACTTGTAAGCATCTGTATAAAAAACAAATTAAACATTTAAACATCTCTATCCCAAATTATCAGAGACAATATTTTTATCCCTTTAATCCAATCCAATTGACTCAATTTGTAATCCTATGAACACTTGTTAAGGAGTTAGTCCCATTGAACACCGTGGGACTTTCTTCTGAGTATACATGCACAGGATTACACTGCAACCATGGCAGCCCTAGGAATTGGAGACATACAAACCTATACATGCAAGCCTTGTATTCCATCCATTCCGAGTGCATACTGCGTCAGATCTCCCAGCAGGTTTATATCCACTGTCACAGGAAAACTGTATTCGATCACCATTCCTGTACTGTTCCTTTTCAGCTATTATACTTCCATGATCAATAATTTCTGGTTGGCAGCTTATTTCTATTGTAAAATATGAACAAAAGTTTCTCATCAGCATTTGCTGTGATGATGTGAAGTAAAAAGAAATGCATTGTATTTTTTCCAGAGGGTTTATTTAATCAAACATCCCTTTATTTACATTTCTAAGGTTCCAGTTTGAGTTCAGTCTTGGAACTCAGTAAGGTTTACTCAACCATGCATGGAATAAGGGTGGATGAGGAACTTGCTCTTTGGGGAACCTGTTATCATTCTCACTGGACATTTCATGATATTAGGATATTCAATCCTAATACAGTAATACCTCGGATTATGAGTAACCCGGTTTACGAGTTTCTCGTAAGACGAGGAAAAATTTGGCATAAATTTACATTTGAAAACAAACAAGTCTCGCAACACGAGCCGCTGCTGCCGCATGTGGCTCCTGTTGCAAGATGTCTTTCAAATGCAAATTAATGCTAGAAACGTGAGGAGGAGGCTGAGCGAGCGGCCGCGCCGTGACTCGCCTCCACGGGGCTTCCCTGGAGGTGAGGCGCGGTGCGGCTGGGCTCGGCTGCCGCCTCGTGCTGCTGCACCGGCCGGCCGAGCTTCCTTGGAGGCGAAGCGCAGAGTGAGCGGCCGCGGCGCGTCTCCACGCGTCTCCCTGCCAGGGAGCCGGCAAAACTGCTTTGCCGGCTCCCTGGCAGGGAGACGCGTGGAGACGCCCCCGCCCCCGCCTCTCCCTCCCTTTGCAAGTGGCAGCTGCAGCGTCTCCCTCCCTTTGCAAGCGGCGGCGGTCCCGTCGCGTCACATCCGGCCCCGTCAGTGATGCAACGCACGTCACTGACGGGGCCGGATGTGACACGACGGGACCGCCGCTGCTTGCAAAGGGAGGGAGACGCTGCAGCCGCCGCTTGCAAAGGTAGGGAGAGGCGGGGGCGGCTCCACGCGTCTCCCTGCCAGGGAGCCGGCAAAGCAGTTTTGCCGGCTCCCTGGCAGGGAGATGCGTGGAGACATGCTGCGGCCGCTCGCTCTGCGGGCGCCTTGCGCTGCCATGCCGCTTCCCTGCCCGGGAGCCGGCATGGCAGCATGCGAGGTGCTAGCAGAGCGAGTGGAGGCAAGGCGAGTCTGGGAGCCCGGGAGCCAGCACATCAAAGTGAGTTTCCCCATTAGCCCCACAACCATTTAATCACTGCTTTTCCGACTCCCTCCAGGGAGCCGGCAAAGCAGTGACTAAATGGTTGTGGAACGAATCAGTGGAGTTCCCATTATTTCTAATGGGGAAACTCGCTTTGATGTACGAGTACTTTGGATTACGAGCATGGCTCCAGAACGGATTATGCTCGTAATCCAAGGTGTTACTGTATCATGAAATATTTTTTGTAACTTCCATAATGCAATGAAATGAGACAATCAATACATTCAAAGATTCATGAAATCCTTGCTTCAGTCAGCCAAAGCTAATAGGAATTATTGAAACTATTTTCAAATAAATGATCCCCATAATTACATAGATAGACTTTGGTGCTACTTTACTATCTTTTCAGGCTGAGGCAAATAACTTTTTGTTCTGAACTTTAACTGTTTAATTTGCTATTTTTGGCTGCTTTTCTCCCCGTACACCCCAATACACACACACTAACCTACGCATCTTGGAACAGGTGCACTCCAGTTTCCATGGGCTGTGCAAAAGATTTGATCAGATCCTTCAGTTTTGAGGCCCTCGTTACATTCAAATCGTACCACCTGACCAAACAGGAATTCTTGGTCCAGATCTATTCCAGTCATAATCATCCTTCCATTTTCTGGCGCTTTCACTGGGAAACACTTCCTTACTGTAAAACAAGTAACACTGTTGTAAGGTGTAGCAAGATATTTTTTAAATTGTCAGCAAAACCCCCCCCAACAACAACAGAAAATGAGTTATGTAATTACTGCAGTTCTT
Source organism: Shinisaurus crocodilurus (assembly GCA_021292165.1). Taxonomy (NCBI): domain Eukaryota; kingdom Metazoa; phylum Chordata; class Lepidosauria; order Squamata; family Shinisauridae; genus Shinisaurus; species Shinisaurus crocodilurus. The sequence continues at coordinate 149,207,190 of CM037877.1, read as the reverse complement.
TTAAGTAACATTCCTGTAGTTACTGGAAAAGTCGCTAAGGGCGCAGTCCTATAGGGATGCCCCTGAACTTGGAGGATTACAGGTATCCTATGCAGGGTGAGAGGGACGCAGAGGCAAAGGTTGTGCTGCTTCGGAGCGGGAGGAAGGAGGCTGAGGCACTACCAGGACACCCCATATCTGGGCAGCACTGGTCTTCTCCCCTCCCCAACCTCAAAAGCCCTTCTCCGAGATCGCTCTTATGACCTGGGGAAAGCAGTCAGCGCAGAGGGAGATCTGAGAGTGGATCCCCAGCTAAAAGGTCAGAGTGATTTTCCAATCTCAGAACTGGGAATCCAAAAAACCCTATGCCCATCTAGACACTGTTTTTTTTCTCTTGCAGTTAAATTGAGAGTTCAGTTATCTTGTTTTTTATTTGCTCAGCATGGATGACTGTTCTATATGTCTTTGTATATATATTTTGTTGCTCTACATGTTTTTGTAAATATATCTTTTATACCTTGCTTTTTCAATCTGGTCATAGACTGCAATAAAAAGATCTGGATTTGGCAACATCCTATAATTAACAGAAGGAATTATTCTCAGTTATGCCATATTTTTTCCAGCACACAAGCCCAAATTGGAACAAATGTGCAACAAATCAAAAACAAAGTTTGCCATGCTGGTCCATGATGGGGAAAAAATCCAAAACCCACAGGGGAGCAAAACCTTTATTAGGACCAAGCAAAATGCCACAAAAGACTGTGCAAGCTTCTGAGTTTTCCAGAACTCTTCATCAGGCTGGTTGGTACAAAAAGCAGGTGGAGGATTTTACATATTGTGGCCTCGGAACTGAGAGAATCTCGGTACAGCATTGGGACAGGCACCGATACTAGCATCAAACTCAGCATTGACACCGAAGCGGGGACGGTGGGTGGATTGTGTGAATGCACAGATGGCCACTCAAAGAACCACAGTTCAGGTAAGCAACCTGTTCTTCTTCGTGGTCTCTGTGCATCATACATATGGGCGATTTAACAAGCCGGCTTACCAGAGGCAGGTAAGGTGTCATTACTGCGCAAAAAAATTGGACATGAGCCCTGCTTGACCGAATAAAGCATTGGTCTGGGCATGGCCATTCAGTCGACAGTGGCAAATAACATGGACGGAGTCAACCAAATAGATGTGCAGTCCCAGTGTTAGAGAAATAGGCACGGTGCATGTACAGAGAGCTGCCTTTCACGTGTATTAAACAGGTCCAAGTACATAGCTTGCATCAGAAGAAAATACAAACCCCATTCTTGCAAACAAGCAGGCCAGACGCACACGATGCACACACAACTTTGGCTGGCCACCTGCAGAAAAGTGTTATCAGTATCAGTTAAGTTGTCCGTGCGCCCAGAAGACTGTCTGGCCAAAAGAAGCAACCCTGAAAAGAGATACTTTCAAGATGAACAAGAGAACAATGGGGCCTTCATGCTCCGCCACTAGCTGTAAACAAGATGCAGAAGAGCAGTCTCCACTAGGCAAATTAACAGAAGACACAGAATGGACTCTTAAGATCCATTCTAATAATGACCCAGCCAGGCCCAAAAACACCTAAGAGACCCCAGGTGTGAGAGGCATTGTGCATTCACATGCCTCACAGAAGAAAGGTCCCAGTTTCATGTCTGAAATGCCAAAAGACCAGAGTAACCTAGCATGACAGAAGTCTGAGTTAGAAAGCTGCACAGAAGACCCAGTCCCTGCATGTTTAGACAGAGAGAAAGGTCCTGCAAGACCCAGCATCCCCTGGCCAGCAAGAGTGACATTAGGGAACAGTCCTCACACAGGCCAAAGATCCCTGAAAGACCACCTTGCTGTCAATAGGCATTTGTTAAGACAAAAGGTCCAAAAGCCTCATGAACTCTGTTGCACCCCGTTAGTTGACCTAGATTCTGCCCGCATACCATGTGCCACTGCACCTGCTTTGTTTATCTACGTTGTTGTTCCAGACAGAGAACCTTGAAGGTCTGTCTTGATTGTATTGTATTCTTTGTTGAATTGTATGTTTAGCCGCCATGTTTTCGCTTAAGTTGTTATCTAGTCCCAAAAGCCTATTCCTGGGTGCCAAATCCCAGAATACAGGCGAGAGAAGGGTCCCTTTGAGTGATAAGATGTACCACTCAAAGTAGCAAGGCCTGATATCTTAGGTGACCTAAGAGGTCATGAGAAACCACGTCTTTAGCCAAGAGATGGCCAGGTGGCCATCTATCTAATTAGAGATTAAAACTTGCCATGTTCAGAGAAACACATCTGATTGGTTGTCGTCATAAAGGAGGAACGGAATTTGACTGGTTGGCACGGTTTAATGGTTGTATTTGATTCGCTGAAAGTAAGATCCACCCATGGCTGTAAAATGTATAAGAAGGCTTGTATGATCTTTGTCCAGCTTTGATTTGGGCACGCGTCCCAGCTGGTCCTTTTTGCGCAGAAATAAAACTTTGAAAAACTCACTGCTGGTGTGTGCTGCTTCCCTTTCTCTGAGCAATTGAGTTCTTTGGAGAAAGGACTCACGGCATTTTTGCAACACCAGTCAGGCAAAAGACATCTCATTGGAGCACTACAGGGATTGCAATTGCATGGGTAGAATGCGCTGAAAGCTGGTTACTACTATGCCAGTTGCTAATACTATGCCAGTTGATTCTGTGGATATTTAGCCATGGCATTTTCCTGTCAGGAGCTGCCCGGGGTAGAACAGGGAACCTTTGAGGCTGTGTGTTACTGCCCTGTGAGTAAGCCAACAAGTTGCATCTTGGAAGATCCTACTGTACGAGCTCATAAGGCAACTTAATTGTCACAATAGTCTAGGGCCAGATCCACACCTATGGTTTATTGCAGTACAGTATCACTGCTGTGACTTGCAAGATATACAACACATGCTGCTTTCAGTGCCAGGTGTGATAGTCCTGTATAATCATTCTTTGTTTCTTCTGGAGTTCACCAGACTAGGTTTATCACGCTTTTTTCATTTATTGTGGTTCGTTGTTACAGTACGCAGCCAATGTGTGCTAAAGCTGCACTGTCGTTGCCCGCCTGAGGTGTGGTTAGCCAGTAGTTTCGAGGGGCGGGAGAAATGCATCATGACTTGTGTCTCCCAAATTGGTGGGGAAGAGAGCTGTCCGCCATTTGCTTTTGTGCAGCAGTTCACCTTCTTCCCCAGAAGCTTCTTAACTTTTTGTTTGTTTGTAAACTTTCCCAGGCTATGCACCTCCACACCTCTGGGCAGGCTGCATCGGGAAACCACATTTGCTGCTTTAAAAAAATATATTCATGGCTGTGCACATGCACAGTTACGCATAGACGGTGGACCAGAAACAAAGAACCCCCTCTTGTGAAATGGCCGTTTCCCCTGAATGTGAAAGGTGGTGCCCCTAGTATAACCACCATGGAGTTTGAGAGGGGACAGGAGCAGGAAGCTTTACCCCCTTGTTTTAACGGCCACATTCACCCCCTTGCCAAAAGAATGGCGAGCTGTAAATTAGCCAAACGACATGTCTGCTCAGAAGTAAATCACATTCTCTCCAATGCCCTTACTCCCAAGTGTATCACATTGACTCAACAGGAGCCTTGTGTCCAGGAAACTCAGAACAGGAGGAACACTGCACTGGGAAATTGCATTTGGATGGAAGGGAGGGGCATGGCACACTGATCCTGCTGGATTCACCCCAACCCCGCGAGAGGGCAGCGACGGCAGCAGCAGCAGCAGCGGCGACCTTCTCCTTCATTTTAGTGAGGGGCCGGAAGAGCTTTTTCTTTCATTTTTTAAAGATAGCTGCTATGCTAATTTACACCTGTGCAGAGATGGGGGGGGGGGACCCTTTTCAAGGGAACACCCAGTTCTATCGCTACGGAGTTAGGTGTGGCATGGCAAACCAGGATGAGTGCAGTACATTTAATGAGAGTGTGCCCTGTGAGTAATAACTGCAGAAGGTGAATATAGCGGTACCATTCTGCTAACTTGACGATATACAGTGTGATGTGGATCCGCCCCAGGAGGCAAGGCAATGAGGTGAGATAGGATAGCCCACATGTGTGCCTCCACAGCATAGGAGAAATTGTCTGAAAGATATAGCCCATGACCTTTGATTGTGAATGCCCTGCAGATATCTATCATGTGAAGAGATGACTCCAAAGGCGAGGAAAAGGTGTTGGGGGAAAAAGCAGTGTTAGCTTCTGGTTGACTTGAAAACCCAAGACAGCTTTGGAAGGAAAGCCAAGTCAGGGTGGGCTTTCAAGCCCACAGATAGACCCCACAGAAGGACTGCTGAAAGAATTTATCTATCTTAGGGCACAACCCTATCCCATGCTGGCTGGGGAATGCTGGGAGTTGTAGGACTTTTTCCTGTCTAACGATGCATAGAATTGTGCCCATAAGTATTCTATCCCATGCTTCTACTGCAGGGGTAGGCAACACGGAGCTCGTGGGCGCCAATGCACCCTCAGAGACTTTTCTTGGCACCTGCCAAGGCTCCCTACCCCTCCCACTTTAAAAGTAATACATTTTCTAACTGGCAGCTGTGATTGCTATGATGGCCATGAGCTCAAATGACTTAAAGGATTTCACGAATTCACAGTAAGACAGGCCTATCGTATTGACCAGAACCATGTGGGCTTAGATGAAGGTTTTAAATAAATTGTGTATTTATTTATTACATCTGGCCAGCCACCCTGGGCGATGTACAATCATTAAAATACAATAAAATACAATAAAACACAATTAAACACAATTAAAACACAATTAAAACACAATTAAAAATATATATTTAAAAAAAACCCCTACATATTTCAAATTAATTTTAATGGTATCACAAAGTGAGCCAATAAGAACCTTACATATTTAAATAAGGCTTTCAGGACAGAATTATTGTCCAAGATTATGGGTCTCCCTGGAGGTGAGAAAATACCCTTGCTAATTGAGGGTAATATATAAAAAAATCTGGCGTGTGAGACTCCATCTTTCATAGAAAATCATTTTCTTTTTGAGTTAAATATCCCAGATGTCCAACCAATCTCTCCTGAGTATTCCTATAATATCTATTGTTGTATCCTTTTCATAATCAGTTTTATATTACTTATAAGTCTACACAGTTAAATCTTAACAGATAAGGAATCATAAAATGTCTGATTGGGACCCTGGTATGAAGGTTAGAGGGGTGTTAACAAACGGGAGATGTCACACACACACCCATGCAAATATGGGACACGTAGAAGATCTGTACATCTATTCTTCGGTAAACAAACATGTTTACAGTATCAGTGATTCTTTAAGATGATCCATCAATAGACACTGGTATTTGGTAAAATATATATATTGCTTGCTGGATACAACCCACTCCCCCCGCCCCCTAGTTAGCTTATGGAAGAAGTAGAAACATAGGGGATTGGGTAGTTAGAAGTGATATATCTAAGAATAAAGGCACTCATAAACAATCTCTCTTGCCAGGATCAAGCCCTTCAGTAGGAAAATTTCCCTGTGGGCATTGTTAATATTGTGAGCATTGTTTATGATTGAAACAGTTTCTAAATATTTCTGATGGAAAGGAATATTTTAGTAAATTAATTTTACTAATTTGATCTAACTGTGATTCTCTCTGTTTACCACCACTCCCTCACTGGGGCAAGCTCAGTGGAGCTAAAATCCAACTGTTTTCACACATGGGTACAGGGGATTGCTAATCCCCCTACAGCTACAGTGCCTGAAGAGCTGCAATAGAGGCTCCCCAGCCTCCAGGAGGAGTTTTTCAAAGGAAAAGCTTTTCAAGGGGTGCTGCTGCTGGAACTAAGGAGAAAAGAAAACCCCAACCCACCCTTGCACATGCTTAAATAATTTTGTACCACTTTGAGCCCAAGTTAATATCTTTGAAAACACACCTTCACAATGAGGGACATCATTGCTCCATCCATCTGCCCGGCAATCACGATAATTTGTTTGGCTGAGCATCTGATACCTGGAAGTTTTTTAAAAAATGAAATCAAAACATGCTAAAAGTACAATAGAATTACATGCAGCCAAGATCGGAGGACTTTCCAATGGCATAAGTCCAGGTGCAGGTGAGCACCCCAACACCAACCCACAACCACTCACAAAAATCTCACGCAAGAACACAATATAAATTTGATGTTCTAATTTTTTTTTATCAAGAGAGATTATATTATATACTAGTTGTACATAATGAACAATCTGGAAGAGGAGGAGGAGGAGAGATTTACCCTTCATCACACTGATACACAACACGAGCACCAAAAGCAAATTCCTCTCCATGGATGAGGTCAAAAGAGCCAAACTGGATATCTCCAGGATGTCCACAAGGCTTTTCTGTAAATTAAAAAAGTAACATGTAATGTAACTTAACAGAGAGATCTAGAAAATGAGGTGTCTATGAGGAATAATTACATCTCCTCTCCCTGTTTCTCCAGTAACATGAAGTAAAAAGAAATGTGACATCACTGTACTCTAGAGTTTGATACAATAGTGGGACTGGAGGTCAATGATTCTAGATCAGGGGTGGGCAACTCCAGGAGAGCAGGGGCCATGCCCCCCTACACCGACCCTCCCATGCGTCGCACTCCTGCCACTGCCACCAAACTGGCAATGCTAAAAAAATGGGCGGTTTGCCACTGAATTTCAGCGGCAAACCACTACAGGGTGGGGTAAAAGGGCAAAATTCCACTTCTCAAGCTAAATTTGATGAAGATCACATTTAGCTTGAGAACATTCAGTGGTGGAATTTGGCAGCAAAATTTGGCGGCAAACCACCAACGTTTTTGTCGCTGCCGCCATGAATTTCAGCAGCATACTAGAGGTGAGAGCAGCGGGGGCCACACCGGGGGTCAGCAGGAGTTGTATGCAGCTGCGTGATTCCCACCCCTGCTCTAGATTGAGATAATGTGTCTCAATGTTACCCAGGAAACTAAAAATGAATCACCTGGGTTGGCAATATTGCCGCGATAAAGATGATGTTACTTCCCAAATTCTTGTGTGTCTCTTCTAAAACCTTCCAACCCAATACTTCAAAAAATGACCAACAGCATTGAAAAGGTTTGTACAGGAGGGAAATGACTATGCATTAGCAAGAAAATTTGGCACAGGTGCGGTAAGAGGGAGGAATTGGTTTTCCACACCTTAACAGTTATTATTAGGCTTTCAGAACAAGCATCAATTGCCAATAATATGTAATAATCAGGGAGCCTTGTGGGTATTCATGGAGGTAAAACAGCAAATTCCTAGCCTATAAGCAATGCCATTCTTCCCATCAAAAGTCAAATAAAAGGGAAAAAATGATGAATCCCTTTCTACAAACAACACTCAAATATTTGAAGGTCTGGCATAAGCAAATAGCTCTATCTACGTCCCCAAAATATAAGCAACATGAAGGCTGGTAAGAAAAGGGGATCCATCAGCTCAGAGATTTAATAGAAAAAAGGCAAGCTTATATCATTTCAATGTGGCTTCAAGCCTGGCTATGGGAAAGAGACTACTTTGGTTGGCTTGGTATACAATCTACACCAAGAACTGGACAGGGACAGCAGTTCTCTCTGTTAGTTCTGGTGGACTTCTCTGCAGCTTACAATACTATTGACCATGGTATCCTCCTGGTCCACCTGGCTGAGCTGGGACTTACTGGCACTGTTTTACAGTGGCTTCAGTCATTTTTTGAAGGGAAGATTTTGAGGGAAGAGCTGGTGCTGAGGGACTCCTGTTCAATACTGTGGCCATTGGCCTACTATGGTGTCCCTCAGGGTCCCATGTTGTCCCTCATGCTATTTAAACTACTGGGAGAGGTCATCCAGAGTTTGTGTGAGGATCTGCTTGGCCTGCAAAGCGCTGCAGCTCCCCCTAGTGGCCTGACAGAGAAGGAAGCCTGGTCCACCTTGTGATTACTTGCAGGGTTAGCACTGCACCTGTAGGTGCTTGCAGGATTAATGCCAGTCCACTCATGTAGACCAGCTGGGAGCCACAGGAGGCCCTATAAAAAGCTTCCCTTTCCTGCTCAGCTTTGTCACAGCAGCATGAGTCTTTCTGGTGGCTGTGTTGAGTTTCTGCCTCTGGTCTTGCAATGAATTCATCTGTGTCTTGGTCTTGCCTGTTCCTGATGCTGCGTCTGCCTCTGGCCCTACCATGCATTGCCAGTGTCTGACCCTTGCCTGCATAAAGCCTTGGTTCTCCTTCCACCTCCATCACCCCTGACCCTGGTGTTCCAGTTGAGTACACCTGCTGCTTATGTCCCAGAGCTGACAGTTTGAGGGTTGGAGTCCTTCAGCATGCTGATGACTCTCAACTCTATCTCTTCTTTCTATCAAAATCCAAGGTGTTCATGTTCTGAATCAGTGTCTGATGTCATAATGGACTAGATGACGGTGAATAAACTGAAATTTAATCTGGACAAGAAAAAGATGCTCTTGGTCAGTTGCAGTGTGATTGCACAACTAAGGCTAGTGTGACAACTGGAGATATCAGATCTGGCCAAGGTGATACATGCTTTAGTTTCAACCTGTTGGCATTACTGTAATGCACTCTACTATGACACATGAAGCCCCTTGCATTACCATTCATAGCAGAATTATTATTCATAGCAGCAGTCATGTATTCCTTGCAATGTCTAGTCTGGCCTTTAGCTTCCTATTGTTGTCTTTAATATATACCATTAAAGGCACTACTGAGCTTTCCAATTAAAAAGGAAAAGGTTAAACTTTCCACAGCTCTTCGAGAATCAGATCAGGGAATCCAAATATCAAACAGTGTGGATACAAAGTGAAACAGAAAATACACAACAATTATGTATTTGTTACATAACAAATTTGTAACAAATTTGTAACAAAAATGTAACAATGCTTAATATCTTATAGCTTAAAAAAAAAAGCTAGTTTAAAATATTAAGAAATGAGACTTAAAGCTGATCATAACATAGAAAATAAACTGCTCCAAGTGTTTTTATATCTTGCTTTTGTGACTTTTTTCAAATTATGTTTGTACTTACTTCTGCATTCTACTTCTGGTAAAGCTTTTCCCCAGTTTCCATTGTTACACCGATATCTAATGCGTCCAAGTTTTATGTAGCCAGGCCGGCAGTTGTAAAGTACTTCTTCACCATGTGAATAAGTCTGTTTGCGTGATTGGTCTGCCAGTTCTTCAATTTGCAATCTAGGTGGTGGTCCACAGCCATTTCCAGCTATATACGAGTGAGAAAAAAGCAACAACATACTTGAAAAAGCATCAACGGACGTGCAGGTCTTGTAATCTGTAACACGTTACAGAGGAGCTTCAGACGTGCTGGCTCTCTGACATGTGTATTGTGTGATATAGATTTAACTGGAATCACCACGATAAGAATCCATTTTTGTTCCACAGGCATAGCCTGAAAAGCTGTCAGGAACGGTGTTAAGGTTTTGGACCTGCCAGCGAGGCACAGGAGCTATAGAATATACTTGCCTCCTTGCCATCCAAAGCTATTTTTAACCAGATTGTGGTGGCTTGGCCTCTGTGCAGTCTCCCCATTGTTCATGGCCCATTCAAAACACCTCACTTTGGGGTGTCTGTGGACAATGTGGTACAGCATACGCATGGTCAGCAAGGCCAGAGCAGGACAAGCTTAATGCCCCATTTTTGAATTTGGAGCAAAAGCTGAGCAACCTGAGGATAGTCTGTGCCCACACCATTTTTCTACTTTTGGCAAATGATCAAGAAGTGAAGTTCTTTGAATTCCCCTTCCTCTGAAGTCAGGTAATGATAGCGACTCCTGCTCCATTTCTTTTCCTTTCCTTCTCAGTCTATGCATTTCTGCCCCAAGGTCCACTGTTGCCACCAGCACAGCACCACAGAGTGGTGAAGATGGAACTAGCCACAGCAGAGGATACCATACCATGCTGATGAGTGTACATCATCCACCACCTTGAAGCCTGCTTTCACTAAACTCTATATCCTTCTATGTGGTTATCCTATATTTGAAACAAAGCAAATTATCCTCTGCCTGGAATTCTATTCATAAATTGCCATGTGATGTAGGCTTGACAGCACAGCACCCATGTTTCCTTGGTCGGAGAGCCTTCCAATCCCCCTCTGCACCATTCCCATAGCACCACCTTCCGCTCTCTATTTGGTAAAGGCTGATTCCCCCAATCTTCATCGTTTCTATATCTTTTCTAGCTAAGCCAATTAGAAGTGGGAAACAATCCATGCAGGACCGGTGCAGGGCAGTTTGGCGCTCCAGGCGAAAAAATATTTGGCGCCCCCCCCTCTCCAAAGCAGAAAGAAAAAAAACAACCTGCGCCGCCACCACCAACCTACCTTCCCCCCTGCCCTGGCTGCGGCGGCGGCTGCTGCTGCCTCCTCCTCCTCCTCCTGAAGCGACGCGACGGGACCCCCGCGCTGTTTTTTGCCGGGGGAAACCATGGCAACAGGGCTGTTTAAGCCCTTCTGCCCTGGTTCCTCCCGCCAAAACAACACAGGTGGGGCTCCAGAAGCGACGTGACGAAGGTAGGTGACGGGGGGGTTGGGGGGGTGACGGGGGGTGGCGATGGCGGTGGGAGGCGCAGCGGCAGCGAGCGGGGGGGCGGGGGGAGGCGCAGCGGCGAGCGAGCGGGTGGGCAGGGGGAGGCGCAGCGGCGAGCGAGCGAGCGGGGGGAGGCGCAGTGGCGAGCGAGCGGGCAGGCGGGGGGAGGCGTGGCGGCGGCGGCGGCAGGCAGGAGGGTGGGGAGGCGGAGGCCTGGCGGGGGCGGTGCAGCGGCGGCGGAGGCCTGGCGGGGGCGGCGCAGCGGCAGCGAAGAGGAGCGCAGCGTTTCCGCGCCCTCTTCAGCCGCGCGCCCTAGGCAACCGCCTAGTTGGCCTAGCGGTAGCGCCGGCCCTGAATCCATGTGTTAGGGGATGGGTATGCTGATCAAACCAACTTTATCCTCTGTGATGAATGTGCATGTGCTTGTTTTTGAGAGCAAACATTTGAAAAGTGCAGTTTATGGGTAGCATCCTATTGTGCCCATGTGCCAGTGGGAGGGAGCGACTGCTCAGGCAATGGGGCTTTTGCAGTTCTAAAGGTAACCCCAAACGAGCAGGGACACTCATTTCTGGAACAGGTCGGGTCAGTGGAGCTCACAGAAGGAGCTCCGTCTCTGCTCGTTTATTTGTAGAACTGCAAAAGCCCCATCACACAAGCGGTCGCTCCCACTGGCACAAAAGAAATAGCAGGAGCACAGCAACACTGTAGGACAGTGATGGCAAACCTTTTTGAGCCCGAGTGCCCAAACTGCAACACAAAACCAACTTATTTATTTCAAAGTGCCAACACTGCAATTAAACCTGAATACCGAGGTTTTAGTTTTAGAAAAACAACTCATACAGTTGTCCGAACTAATAACATCTTTTGTCTTAAAAGAAAAACACAATAACAGAGCTTTCAATGATACAAACAGTTTTTTGTTGAAAAAAAAATCAACTCAAAAAATTATTATAGTGCTACATTGTAGTAGACGTAGTAGGTGATCACTCGTGACTGAGTAAGATTGTCTTCCAGGATAAAAATTACAAAAAGGAGGAAATTCTAAAAAATTGTGTAGACTCTTAGCGATGGGTCCATAAGTGACTGTGGAGGCCAATTCTAGATCCACACAGACAGCTTCCCACAGTGAGGACACAGGTTACCAGATGGAAGATGGTCTTGTAAAGGATTCGTTTGACGTGCTTTTCGCTTAGCATAGCCTGAAGGGAATTTATACAAACTTTTTAAATAATTAGGCACATGTATTTTTGGATAAGGGATTCTCAACTTGTAATATGATTATATGACAGACTGAAATTGTATGGGGCAAGCTTTACCCCAGGTCCTTTCCCTGCATCTACAGGAGTCGGATTAGTAAAAGTAAAAGTCAACTTGTATTAGGATGAGCAAGATAAACAAGAAAACTAAACGTGCTTAACACATTTTAAACACTTTATGTCTTGGACTGCAAACACTGCATTAGGTAAAAGTTTGCATTGGGCATGCTTTTGCACAATTAATGTGATTTTTGCTATTGTGCATGCTGATAATTTGTCAGCATGCACAATCCAAGCCATGCTCTGTGCATCATTCTTCAAAATCTTTTAAATGTGATAACAATGTAGAAAAGAATTATGTAACAGGAATTCTAGAATAAAATCATTCTGTTCCACACTGTGAGAAAGAACAAAATCATTAGTGTTTTGCAGAAGGGGACAGTCTTTTCGCAATCTGGTGACCAATGGCTCGAGTGCCCACAGAGAGGTCCCTGCGTGCCAGCTGTGGCACCCATGCCATAGGTTTGTCATCACTGCTGTAGGATACTGCCCTGTTCTGGACTTTGAACAAGTGCTTGAGCTCATTTTAGAAGTTGCTATTTCTCATTTGTAAGAGCATAATGCATAAATCCACTGTGTTAAAGCCCCCCTTTGATCCATGTTGGTCATTACACATGTACACACGGAGGCTAACGTGTGCGTGTGAATGAATATGAGCAACAAACGTCTGAGTAAGCTTGCACAGAATTCTAGCATACTATTTCCGTTTCCCTCCCTCTCTTCATCAATAATCTGTAGAGCAGAGTGACTCTGTCACCCCTCAAAATTACTTCACTCTTGTTTCAGTTGAAGTTTCCTGCTACCCTTTCTCCACTGTCAGAATGCTTACAGGAGAACTGTGCTGGGCATGCTTCCAGTATGTGATATGAAGATCTTATTGTCTTGAACGTTCTGGGCCACTTAATTCTTAATTTATAAACAACAACAATGAGCTAATCTCAATTAATTTAGCCTACTTAATTCACAAAACCCAATTTATCTAAACATTCCCAGATCTCCAACACCTGTCTCCTGACTGCTAGACCTTGGCCAAATTTTTTTAAAAGGCTTAATATTTGCAATGGAAAGACTCATATGCCAGTATAATTATCCTGAAGATTAGTTTAAAATACCGAAAATGGAAGCTAACAAGTCAACAGATGCAGTTTTGCTGCCTCTTTTGCTATGTACACATCTTCTGATTTTTACCTATCAGAACACTGGCAAATTCTGCTGAACATGCTTGACTTAAAGCAGGGCTCTCCAACCTTGGGTCCCCAGGTGTTGCTGGACTACAGCTCCCAGAATCCCTTGCCATTAGCCATGCTGGCTGGGGTATGCTGGGAGCTGTAGGCCAGCAACATCTGGGGACCCAAGGTTGGAGAGCCCTGACTTAAAGAAATAATTATGAACAAGTAACAAAACAAATGGACCAAGTATCCACACGTTAAATCCATTTTGATATATTTTAATCCCCCCTTTCTTCCTCAAGGGAATGCCTCAAGGTGGCTTATATGATTCTCATCAGCCCTGTTGACTCATTCAAAATGTGTAATGGAGGCTATGTGTACAATGTAGTACTATAATAATTTTTTAGTTGATTTTTTTTTCAACAAAAAACTGTATCATTGAAAGCTCTGTTATTGTGTTTTTCTTTTAAGACAAAAGATGTTAATTAGTTCGGACAACTGTATGAGTTGTTTTTCTAAAACTAAAACCTTGGTATTCAGGTTTAATTGCAGTGTTGGCACTTTGAAATAAATAAGTTGGTTTTGTGTTGCAGTTTGGGCACTCGGGCTCAAAAAGGTTTGCCATCACTGATCTATACAGTTATTCATATGTAATATTCAACATGTATACACTGCACACAGATTGTGGAACTAGACTCATGTTGGTTTAAATGGGATATCCAGCTGCATTTCTTCTGCTTATAACTATTGTGTTTTCCATATAAATGTCTTGAAATTTGCTGGCATTCTACTTGTCATCTAATCACAGGATTCATACGATGCTTGTCCATGAGTCACAGCAGGCACCATCCCGGAAGAGGCATTCCCTCCTGTATGGCACCAGCCATCTGTGTTTTCTCTTGGTACTTGTATATCGTGATTTTGAAAAATATTTTAATTTTGCTTCCCAGTTATCTTGGAAACCTTTTTTACTCAATCAAAAATCTAACCAATTAATTTAACTGATTAAAAGGTTAGCAGCACAATCCTGTACATGTCTACTCTGAAGTAAGATCTACTGAGTCCATTGGGAAGTACTCCCAGCCCCAGGAATTATTTATTTCTTTATTTATGATATTTATATACCCCGACTGTTTTCCTGCAATGAACCCAAGGCGGCTTACCTAATCCTCCTCCTCCTCTCCATTTTATCCTCACAACAGCCCTGTGGGGTAAGTTAGGCTGAGTTGAGTCAGTGACTGGCCCAAAGTCCCCCAGTGAGCTTCATGGTCAAGTGGGGGCTAGAACCCAGATCTCCTGAGTCCCAGTCCAACACTCTCACCACTACACCACACTGGATCTCATAGGATTGCAGCCTAAATGCTGCAGACCTAGCAGGAATCAAATTACACTATTAACTGCACACAAAATATTGTGCTTGATAACTCTGTGGCTGATGTGCACATGATCTATCTCCCTCATTATACCATGGCTGCAGCTGCACGAACATAATCTCTCATACTGTTATTGAGAAAATACTGTTTTCTTTTGGAAACTGCTTTTTTAAATGTATGCAACTGAATTAAATTAAATCCCGCTAGAGGGTGCTGTCATACTATCCAAAGTAAACAGGGTGACTGATGGAACTTTCTGAAAGACCCAAAAACTTCCTTTCCTTCCTGTTAATAGGTAAGACATTTCCTTCTTCCTGTTAATATGCAGACCTAATATTAATTACTTATACAACAACCTTCAATGTGAAAAATAATTACAGTATTCAAGTTCAATAATGGTATGATTTCTCTCAGGCTTTCAGAATGTCCAAATTCTATTCTGTGGACTCTTGTGCAGGAAAGCAACAGAGATAATGCAACACTGTTATGTAGGTGATCCCCCCGCCCCGCTTGGGGCAGTGTTTGAATCATTGCATTGTCCCCAACATGAGGCAGGCCAGATACCCCAGAAGCTCACAAACAGGGTTATGAATTAAGATGCTGTCTGTTTTGTATGTTCAAGGTCAGTGTCCATTCTTTTTATTTATCTTAAGCATACTGCCTCCAAACATGGAGGTTTCTTTTAGCTGACAATATAATTTAACTGAATTAAACAATCCACAGTTCACCTACAATTTGTAGTTAGGTTAACTGTGGGTTGTTTAACCCACGATTAACCTATAGTGTGCAGGTTTGGATGTCACAGGAGGGTTGTTCACATTTAATTTAAGCATACATGTGGTCATACCCCAGAGTATGTGTGTGGAGGGGCATACTCACATAAAGCTGTACAGGCATTAAAAGGAAATCTCCTGTTGGCATCAGTTTCCTTATACAAACCAAATACAGTCATGCCTTGGATTGAGAGCATAATTCATTCCGGAAACGTGCTTGTAATCCAAAACACTCTTATATCAAAACAAAATCCCCCCCAAAAAAAATTGTAGAGATTTTTAATTTAAGCCATACTACAGTACTTGTATTGCAAGCCATCACTTGTATATCAAGTAAAAATAAATAAATATTTAAAAATTTGCTTGTCTTGCAAAACACTCTCAGACCAAGTTACTTGCAATCCAAGGTATTACTGTACCTGGTTGTTTCTCAGTGCCTCTTGCCTTGTTGCCATAAGAAGGGTATTGCTTCAATGACTCTTAATAAATGGGTCATTGAAGCTATGCTGCATCTCAGTCATACTTCCTGAAACAGTTTACTATCAAAGGTTTGCTTACTTTCCATGGGAGAATTGTGATAGAAAGCTGTAGGTAACCTTGCTCAGTTCATTTTTCCTGCACAGTGCCTTTGTAAAACTAAAACACCAATTTATGTAACTATCATAATTATAGCTATTAAATTATGTAAACTATATAATTCTCACTGTCTGTTCTTAGTGAATATATAATGTACTTTGATGTACTGAATGTTTATATGTGAAATAAATGTATTTATATATGAAATAATTGCTTTAAAAATATATATTAAAGAAGCTGTTTAAAAGATTCCTTTAAGTGAGCAAATACCTGCTTAGGGCACCTATCTTTTCCTGAGGGTATTGTATAGTACTGATAAACAGCACAATCCTATACATGACTACTCAGAAATAATTCCCATTAAGTTCAATGGGACTTATTCCAAGATAAGTGGGCATAGGATTGTAGCCATAGTTTAATAAAATAGGTTTCATTCAAAAAGTATATGAGATTGTTTGTTCAGTGGGGCTTTCCAGCTCCCACATTATCTCCTCTGCCACCTGAGGTGCTGTAGGGTGCTGCAGCTGGGGAGTGCTTTGGGAAGTAGGATTTGGTTACTTTTCTATATTTTATGGTTCTTTTCCCCAAGTGGAAATGTTTGCAGCTCAGTATCCAAAAGGTCTCATCAGTGGCATCTCTTTTTATTATTTTAGATAGCACTTTAGAGTATCCAAGGAACTTACAACAACCCTGTGTGAAGGAACTGGACTACACCAGCCCTGCAGGGTAGGCCACAGTCCCAATGTTTCCCAGACTTCCACTCACCTCCCAAGGGCCCCTTACACCAAACTGGTGTAGCAGCCCAACCTTTAAACAAAAGAACACACATCAATTTAAGATGGAGACTTTATTAAAAAGCAAAAAATAAAGAATTAGTGTAGGGTCTCCAATAATCCAATACAAGTAAAAGTAATCCCTTATAAGAAAGGGCTAAAAAGAAGGTATGGGAAAGGGGGTGAGGTAGGTTGCTGTGAGGAAAAGGGAATAGGAATAAAAAGGGACTCTAAAAGAATATTAAAACAAACCCCAAAAGTCTGCAAGAACAAAGTAAGTCAAACCAGGCCTAACATTTCCTAGCTATCCTGCAAGATTGGCATACCTGCCCAGATGGAACTTCCACAGTGTCCAACCCAAGAAGAACACTGTATCTTTCTCACCCAGCTCCTTTATCCAAAACTAGGACCCTTTTTCCCGCCCAGCCTCCACCAATCCTATCTTCCTACCTTCTGAAGGAGGGGCCCCGCCCTTGCCCAGCTGTGGATACTTTCTCATGATTTCATCCCAATTAACGCCTGACCTTGCTTCCCAGTTTTGCAGACCGATGCTATTTCCCAGGTGTTGCCAACCGCCCCGCTCTACCCAAGACTCCCAATGCATTCCAAAAGAGAGATAGAAAACTGAAATAAAAATCCTCTAATTAAACAGCAAAGGGGGGAAGGGGAACCCAGCCTGGCTTTCACTGCAAGTCCCATCTTCACACCCTATAAGGCAGGTTAGGGTTAAAAATGACATGCTTTACCATAAAGCAATCTATGATACAGCTGCTGCTGCTGCTGCTGCTTTGGACCTCAGACTCTAGAGGAGGGCACCATTTTTTGCCTTTGACTTTCAGGTGTGCCTACTAATTGTGTATGTTTCTGGACCCAGAAAAGGAGGGCTGCAGAGTGACAAAGCTAATTCAAACACATCTTCTTTTAAGTTCTGGGCAAACAGTACATGGGTGGTACTGCTCCTATGAGAATGTCCTTGTCATGCCCCTGCCTGGGCAAAGCGTTATAGCTGTTAGTATGTGAGGGGAGGGGGGAGTGTGAGAGGAGTGTGGAATGTTGAGATAGAATCATAGAAAAGTAGAGTTGGAAGGGGCCTACAAGGCCATCGAGTCCAACCCCCTGCTCAATGCAGGAATCCAGGTCAAAGCATCCCTGACAGATGGCTGTCCAGCTGCACCTTGAATGCCTCCAGACTGGGAGAGCCCACCACCTCCCTAGGTTAACCTACAATTAGTAGATATCTGCTGATTGGCTGAGAGAGGGGGGGTGAAGCCTGTGTTATATAAACAGTGGGAGGGCGGTGCTGTTGAAGGGAGAGCTGTAGAAGTGATCTGAGTCTGAGGGTAGTCTGAAGAGAAAGGGGGAGAGAAGTCTGGGTGGATTTGGGAGCTGGAGTCTTGTCAGAAAGAGAGAGAGAGAGAGAGTTTTCAATATTTAGAATCTATTAACATTATCCATTTCCCTACCCTTAATTGTAAATAAATAAACTTGTTTTCCTTCTAGAAACATAAAAAGAGTGATCTGAGTTAGCTACCCTGGAGGGGTTGGTGGCAGTGGAGGAGATTAAAACAGTGTAGAAGTAGGGTCTGACAAATGGTGGTGGTGAGCGGTGGGGCTTCACAGGTGGTGGCAGTGTTGGGATTTGACCGTAATATAGCTGAGAGTTTGAATCATGGTGAGGGGGGGCTTCACAGTTGTCTTTGGCATTTATTGAAGAGATTTTCCTCTGTAGCTCCATTCTTTCAAGTATTCCTTCAAGCCATGCTACAACAATTCTGTAAGGTAGGCCAGTGTCCCTCCAAATGGCTTAGTGCATCTTTAAGTATGTACAGTAATACCTTGGATTGCAAGTAACTTGATTTGAGAGCGTTTTGCAAGACAAGCAATTTTTTAAATATTTATTTATTTATTTTTGACTTGATATACAAGCGACGTCTTGCAATACAAGTACTGTAGTACGGCTTAAATTAAAAATCTCTGTACAAATTTTTTTGGGGGATTTTGTTTTGATATAAGAGTGTTTCGGATTACAAGCACGTTTCCGGAACGAATTATGCTCTCAATCCAAGGCATGACTGTATATTAAAAACATCAGTTAAGTCCTTCCAGACAGGCCCTGCTGAGAAATCCTACACACACAGTAAGGCTGACAGGGGAGCTTACTTTTCAGTAGACATGCATAGGATTGCAGTGTAAATCCTATTGTACTCTATGGGATGTTTCTTTAAACATGCTCAAAGAAAATGTGAACATCTGTAGAATAATAAAGAAGGATCTTTACTGGGCTTGTGCCAAGGCTACTCCATGAATTACTGGAAGAGCTCTGGGTATATTTCTCTCTCCTGAGCTTCGAGAAGAAACATCACAGTTAACTTGTCTCCTGCTTGGATAGTGGATGATAGATGGTGCGGACTGACTACCTTTCTGTTACGTGGGATGCCTGGACTGTGGAGGCAGTTGGCACAGCATTAACGCCTTAATGTATTTAAGGGCCAGACTAGATGTTCCATTCCTTAAATGGAACTCCCCTCCACATTTTTCTTTTACCAAAAAAAAGAAAGAAAAACGCAGCCATGGTGAAACTGTGGGAAAGGGAGTTTAAACCTGTCCCTCTTAGCTGTTTTCCTTCTGAAAATGGATGCCCCCACCTGATATTTGCCATCATTAGTACATAGATGTACATCATTAGTACATGCCTTTCAGAGTACAACAGTTTCCTGCTTTGATGTGATTGATAAATGGGTGAGAGCGTGTGTGGCTGGGGAGGGGTAAGAAGAGGAACCACTCAATATTTTGGGACTGGAGAGTAGCCTTTATTTGGAATATATTTTGAGCCACTATATAATTACAATAAGTTGTATTTTGGCCCAAAAAGGACTAAGGATGCAATCCCATGCATGTTTAGACAGAAAAAAAAACTCCCAGCATTCCCCAGCCAGCACCCAAACAGAATTATGGCATAGGCTTTCATGGACTAATGCCCTTTCATCAGTTGCACAGAATATTAGCATCAGTTGGCAACATGCAAACACACAATAACTAGAGGACCGCCAGAGCCATGTATGACCTGTGAATTTCTGTGCAAAATTTAAATATATACAATACAGGTGCAGTGGCCAATGACAACAGCTGAAACTGGTGATAACATACGGTAACCCTCCTCTGCCTGGTTCTGTTGGAGATTGGGGTGGATGCTTTTTGTAGATAAAAAGACACAGAATCCAGTCATAGGATTCCAATACAGTATTAAAGCAATATCTAGTTTGACTCTACGAATTATATCTTTTAGGGGGAAAGCATTCCATGTGGGTTGTGCACAAAAGCGGGCAGTATTGACGTTACTATTAATTTCAATGGGTTGGATCCAGATTTAGGTGTGTACAATTAGGCTGGCAGAAGCCAGGTTCCCCACTTCCTCTTCTGCATGGTAGCCACTCCAACCCCCTGAAAATGCTGCACAGAAAGCTTGGGGAATCTGCTGAATGGGGTGAGCTATGGTGTGTCTGGGAGAAGGTTTCTGAAAATTGGATGGAGGCACCTTCTGTGAGCGGAGCCCTTCCACTCATATAATCCAAATCCTGGATCCAACCCAATAGATTTAGAAAAAAAGCTTTTTTAAAACACAAGCAAGGAAGAAAAGTATAGTGGAGTACTTGATACTGGATTGTGATTTATTGATGCACTGAAGTGTGCACATTCTTAAAGCTATAATCCTTTGCTCACTTAACTGGAAGTAAGCCCCATTGAACACAGTGAAGTTAGACTTACCTCTGAATGACCACATAGAATTGTACTGTTAAGACTCATTACAATGTCACTTTTGTTTGGACTGAGGAATACGTAGTAGCCAAAACTTCTAATATTTATTGAAGACTACAGTTTCTGAGTGCGGTGTTGCCTAACCATTAAGTTACCTTAAGATTGCAACTATGCAAATTGTGATTGCAGTTATATTCATTACATGTCATGGGGGCTCCTGAAGGGTAGATGTGTTACTCTGTAGCAACAAGCAACAGCAAAAGAATTCTGTGACATCTTAGATGGGCTAACAGATTCATTAAAACAGTTTCCAGAGGGGTAGCCATGTTAGTCTATTGCAGCAAAAACAACCAAGCGTCTTATGGCAACCTAACATTTATTGATAAATTTTCTAGTGATTAAAAGCAAGGAATTCAGTTTAGGTTTTGACTCTAAAACTGTTCTTAAAACAAATCAGCACTCTGCACAGTCCTCCAGTGGAGGCTTTTGTACTTGGTAGCTGCACCAGGTATCTTCTTAGCCCCCTGAGGTAATGTATCACCTACACTTAGGGTGCAATCCTATGCAAGTTTAGACAGAAAAAAGGCCTACAACTCGCAGCATGCGCCCAGCCAGCTATGCTGGGAGCTGTACCCTTTTTTCTGTCCAAACTTGCATAGGATTGCACCTTTAAAGCTTTAAGGAGTCCCTGCCCAGTCTTCTACACCTAGCTTGGGCATTTCTCTCTCTCTCCCCTCAAGCTGACAAGGCTCATACCTCGCCAGTATCGCCTTCTCAGTAGCGGGACCCACCCTTTGGAAAACACTCTCCTTCATGCAGTTCGGATCGGAGGGCAGAAAATGTGGCATCTTTCAAACGCCTCCTGAAAACGCACTTGTTCACCCAAGCTGCTCTTGTATTGCCCTATTATGACATCATCATTATTATTGAAATTTTTAATTTTTTTATTTTAAATGTGATTTTAATATTGATATTTTAATGTGATTTTAATATGTATAGGTAAACCGCTTAGGGACTTTATTATACTTAGCAGTATATCAATACTACAAATAATAATAACAAGAACAACAACTTTGGCTACACTTTCGTAGCTTGTTATTATTTTCCCTTCCTTTGCGAGCTCTGCTTTCTTGCGTCTTCCCCTCCCCTCGGCTGATAGCCCTCCCTTCCTGTTTCTTTCCCTCTCAAGGCTCTTCTTTTTCGCTCCCCCTTCCCAACTCTCTGACACCCGACACACAGTTGAACTTCAGCTAATCTTTCCTGCCACTGATCAGACGCCACGTGTACAAAGGGCTTGTGTACACTTGTAGAGAATAATGTGTGAGCAGCCCTGGCTGTAGCAACGCCCGACTGGGGATGAAATATTCAAGAAGGCTGTGGAATGCGCCACTGCAAATCGTGGGTGAATTAATTAACCCACAATTTGCCGCTCTTACTTGCGAACAGCCCCGTTCTGTGCAAAAGTAGCCCATATTCTGATACAAGTGTAATTCTGTGCCCGGCATAAATTATGCAACGCAAGCAATTACACAATATATTTTATACAAATGGTAGCATTTAACAAGGTTTGCTTTTTGCTAGTCATTGGGAGGAGCATAGAGGCACTGTCTTTAGCCTTGGCCCCCCTGACCACTTTGGCTTCTGAGATTTTGTCATGCATTGATCTCTGCCTCCCTGC